>QEPC01011569.1:2572811-2599937 GCA_003113815.1 Sphenodon punctatus
GGGGGGGGGGGGGGCGTGGAGTGTGGGAGAGCTTGAGTTGGCGATGAGACATGCAGGCTGAGATGTCAGCAAGACAGTCAGCAATATGAGTCTGGATGGATGGGGAGAGCATGGGAGTGGAGAGAGAGAGTTGCATGTCATCAGCATACAGGTGATACTGGAAGCCGTGGGTTTCAATGAATTTACCCAGAGAAAGAGTGTAAAGGGAGAAGAGAAGGGGGTCCAAGACAGAGCCTTGGGGAACTCTCACAGAGAGGGAAAGCAACGTAGAGGATGTACCAGCAAGAGAAACATTGAAGGAGAGGTTCGAGAGATACAAAGAGAACCAGTCGAGAACAGTGTCCGGGAAATCAAGGGAGCATAGCGAATCCAGGAGGATGCCATGATCGACAGCGTCAAAGGCGTCAGAAAGATCAAGGAGGACAAGAACAGAGCAGAGGCCCTTAGACTTAGCTAAGAAAAGGTCATCAGTTATTTTGGCAAGGGCAGTCTCAGTCGAATGGAGAGGGCAGAAGCCCAATTGGACGGGGTCATGGGAGAAATTTGAAGAGAGGAAGTCCAGACAGCACCTGTAGACAGCCTGCTCCAGGAGCTTCGAAGCAAAGGGTAGGAGCGAAATGGGGCGACAGGTGGAAGGGTCATAGGGGTCAAGAATAGCCTTCTTAAGGATAGGGGAGATAGTAGCGTGTTTGAAGGCCAATGGAAATGACTCAGTAGAGAGGGAGAGAATGATGATGTGCAGCAGAGAAGGCACAGCGGTGGGGGCAATTGACGTTAGGAGGCGAGAGGGGATGGGGGCAAGTGGAGGGTTGGATGAAGAGAGGAGGGAGGTGACCTCATCAAGAGAAGCAGGGGAGAAGGAGAAGAGAGGCAGGAGGGGGAACATCGGGGAATGAAGTGGAGGAGGTAGACGGTTGAGAAGCGATTGCAAGGTGGAGTTTATCAATCTTGTTGTTGAAGAAGTGGAGAAGATCCTCTGTGGGGAAGGGGGAAGAGAAGAAGGCTTCAGGAGGGAAGCAAATGTGGAGAAGAGACGGCATGGGTTGCATGAGTGAAATTAAATTATCGTGGCGTAATAGCAGTCTTTGGCAAGGGAAAGGGCATTGCTAAACACAGAGAATGCAAAGCTGAAGTGGAGAAAGTCAGCAAATTCACGAGGCTTCTGCCAGAGGCAGGGTCGGCCTTACCGCAGGGCGGTTAGAGGCGGCCACCCAGGGCCCTGCCCCTTGGGGGGGCCCCGCGATTGGACTGTTTTTTTTGTTCGTTTGTTTTTTTAATTTTATTTTTAAAGAATAATAATAATTTTATGGGGGGCTGCAGCCCCGCCCGCACTACTAGCTGCTGTGTTGGGGAGACGGGGCAGCATGCATGCTTGTTGCGCGGGGCCCTGCCACCACCACCACTACTTGACCCACGCCCACCCACCACGTTGCTCCAGAGTCCTCCCGGCCTTTGGCACATGATTTGCCCCAGCCATTCCAATCCTTGCCTGGCGTGGCTCCACCTCCTCGCTCCCTCACATCCCCCCTCCCCTCACAGGAAGTTGTTTTATGCAACTTCCTGGCGCAGGAAAGGAACACTTTGGGATGCGGCGGGCAGTTGCATCAGTGGCGGAGCTGAAGCGGAGTCAGGTCAGGCGGACGAGGAGCCAGGCCCGGGCGGAGCAATAGGTCAGTCAGTCCATCCAGATGAAATTAGTCCCCTCCCCAGAAATTCTTCACTCATTGCCTGTGGCCGCTGAACTTCTCCAGCAGCTCCTCCGAGACAGGGATACTGAAGTGCATCTTCATGGTGCTGGAGGGGAGCGCAGCCCACCGCCTGCCTCACTGCGTAAGTGGGGCAGCGGCGGCGGGAGCATTTGTTTTTCCACGTGATAACGACTCGCAAGGGGAGGGCGGGAATCTCTCCTCCTCTGAGACATCTGAGCAGTGCAGGTGCTGGAGGGAGGCGGTGCCTGGCTGCAGCCAGCACCGGGGGGGTGGGGCCTGTTGCTATGATGGCAGGGAATGGGACCTGCTCCAGCCTCCTCCCACCCCTGATCCTGGGCAGCCAGGATCCAGTTGCTCCCTGAATGACAGCTTCTGCCTCGCCTCCCTGCTAGCGACCAGGTGCATTGCACGGGATTCATACAAATCCAGGCTCAGCCTCCATCTGCTGAAGGCAATGGCTTAGCTCCCAACTGTAGTGGTGGAAGCTTGCAACCTCCGCATCCTTTAAAGGGAACCAGGCTCCATGATCTGATTTTCTAAGCCTGATCTCACCCTTTCCTCAGAGTCCCAAATGCTGAGAAATGTAGCCTGGTCAATGAACAGGAAATAAATATGTAGAAATACACAGGGGAGCTGCCAGCTTTAGAATTTCCAGGGCCCAGAAGGGAAAATAAAATGTGGGGTCCTATGGCCCTGCCCCTCATCATACTTCCCCACCTCTTTAACAATTGGCAGCCTCATGTTTGTTTACAAAACCAAAGTGCCATAAGTTTTCACACATGCACATTCAACACAAAGGCTTGCTCTCTCGCCCTATGCTACATGGAAGGGCCGTGTCATCCCCCTCAGCTGAAGCAGCAGCGGCTGGTGGCAGCGTTGCGACACGGGATTTGGAGGAGTCGGGAGCCGAAGTCCGGGAAGTGTGGTGGCGGAGTGAGAGAGAGTCAGAGGTGGTGTGGCTGGGGTCGGAGTCGGGCCAGGACCCGGGCCAGAGGAGGCAGTGTGAAGCGTGCGTGTGGTGGGCTGTGGGCAGGTAAACCAGGCCAGTCTGGCCAAGACTGTCAGTGTGTGTGTGTGCGTGTGTGTGTGTTTAAATGAGTGTGTGTCTGTGAGAGATTGTTTAAATGGGTGTGTGTGAGTTTCAAGTGTGTGAGTGAAAGAGAGAGAGAAGTCAGAGTATGATGTGTGTGAGTATGAATGGGGGTGTGATGAGTGAAGAGAGAGAAAGGTGAATATGTGTGTGAGCTTGAACGGGGGGGGGTGAGTGAAAGAGAGAGAGAGGTGAAAGCGTGTGTGTGAGTATGAATGGGGGTGTGAATGAAAGAGAGGTGAAAGCGTGTGCGAGCTTGAATGGGTGTGTGAGAGAGAGAGAGGTGAGAGCATGTGTGTGACTATGAATGGGTGTGTGTGTGTGAGAAAGAGATGAAAGTGTGTGTGCAAGCTTGAATGGGTGTGAATGAAAGAGAGAGAGGTGAACGTGTGTGTGTGAGCTTGAATGGGTGTGTGTGAGGTGAGAGCATGTGTGAGAGAGAGCGAATGAATGTGTAAGAGTGAATGTGTGTGAGAGGTGTGTGTAAGAGAGAGAAGGGTGTGTTTGTGGGTGAGTGTGTGTGCTCGAGGGGGAGTTGCTCCCTCTACCCCCTCCCCCTCCCATGGCTGTCCCCCCTCACCACCCCCACCAATGGCTGCCCCCACTTTCCCATGGTTCCTGGAGTGGGAAAGGGAGCCACTCCCCTGCCCAAGGAGAGGCCCAGCAGAACGTTCCTGCTGTCCCCTCCTGCTCGGCAACCTAAGCCGGCCAGCCTTGGATTGACCTCCAGGCCTCCCAGAAGACCCAGGCCCAGCAGCAGCTGAGGTAAGGGCCACCCGGCCAATACCTCTTCCTCCTCTTTTTTGCTTTGAGCTCATTTGTGCTGCTACACGCGTCTGTGGGGCTTTGGGAGTAGAGTGGAGCCATCTGGGGAATGATTTGGGAAGGGGCTGGGGGGTGATGTGATCGTGGAGGAGTTTCTTGTTATGTTTAACTGGATTTTTAGAGCTTTGGTGCTTGAGATCCTTAAATCCAATAACTGGAAAGGGGTCACACTGACAAAGTCTTGCTGAGAGCTGTGTTTGGCTGCTCTGGGCCTGAGGTTCAGTTCCTCATCCCTGTTTTCGTGGGAGGTGCTGTGACTGTGTGGGGGTTGTTTGCTCTATGTTTGATCAGCTGGATCTATGTTTGAACTCCTGTGTTGGGAGTGTAATAGAAGGAGGGTTCAGGCCATGGATAATCTATCCCTATCCGTTGAGTGCATGCCCTCCTGTGTTTTAAATAAGAGTCTTTGCCTTTTAACCATATCTGTGTCCTGAGCTCCCTTTCATCTAAACCAGATTTAAATGTTATTTGGAGCACATTGTACTGACAAGTTAAAAATAACTTATATGACAAGTCCCTAATTGTCAGAGGGAAGTGGGTGGGGCCTTGGAAAATGGGAGGGGCCACATGAAAGTGGGAGGAGCCATGGGAAAGTGGGCGGGCTGTGGAAAGTGTGTGGAGCTGAGGTGGCCCCGCATTTTGTGTTCGCTCTGGGCCCCGCAATTTCTAAGGCCAGCCCTGGCCAGAGGCGCTCAACAGCTCGAGAGCAAGATCTGAGGTGGCGGATGGTAGGGGTGAGCCAGGGACGAGGGTTTATGCAATGGATAGGATGACAGGAGAGGGGAGCATGGGAGTCAACGGTGGGAGAAAGGGATGAGTTGAAGGTGGAGACAGCAGAGTCTAGGCAGGTAGTAGAGGCAACAGATGAAAGATGGGGGGAGAGAGAGGAAGCAAAGTCAAGAGGGTCAATGGATTGAAGGTCATAGAAAGAGTGAGAGGTTGAGGAAGCAGGTGGGGGCAAGTGGGAAAGATGGAACGAAACAAGGTGATGGTCAGAGACAGGAAGAGCGTCAAAGGAGAGATCTGAGAGAGAGCAGTTTTTAGATAAGATTAGGTCAAGGCAGTGGCGTCGGGGTGTCCGTCCAGAGGCAAAGGTCAAACTAAGAGGCCAGAGAGAGGAAGCGGGAAGCAGCACTGTCAAGGGGGGTGTTCACATGGATACTGAACTCTCCAAGAATGAGCTTAAAATATGTCCTAGTTAGCTGAACAGGGCTAATCGTCATTGCCCATAGAGAATAGTGTAATGAGAATTGAGCAAATTCCCCAAGGGACTTAAAACTTGGAGAAGAAACTAGGAGTGGATTGGTATGATGTAAACAAAAAGCACAAGGGAGATGTGAGAATGAGACAATGCACATAAATATAGATACAGGCAGACAAAGAACACTGGGGAACATGTCTGGAGCAGCCTAACCAGTGTGCTTCAGAAACATGAAAAACACAGAGAGGAACCTAGGACCAACCCCAGAAAAGGCACAAACTCATGGCCAATAAGAGTTTTCATTTCCTGTGCACATACTGGCTGCAGTCCAAAATGCACTGGTGCCAGTATAGGCACCAGCACGAGCCTCAATAACCTGTAGAAACAACCCAAGTCCCACTCACTTCAGTGGAACATGCTGGTGCTAAAGAGGCAACAGCAGCACAAAACAGCTTGAGGATCATGTCCCAAGTATGTTTAGGATCACAGAAAAACAATGGAAAAATGTGGTGGTGTTTCTTTTAAAAAAGAATTCAAAATATCTATGACTTTTTCAAAGATCAGACTGTTTCCCCTACCTCTAATATACAGCAATGCCGTGTAAAGACCATCAGGATTTGTACTGACACCTCATTTTGATGAATGGGGCAGTTACCTCTTTCTCAGATCAGGACTGCCAACTCTCATGAGCTTTAGTGCAGAGCTTGCACCCCTAAATGTTAATAGAAGAGCATGAGATTGGCTTAAAAGCATGAGATTTTGAAATAGTTTTTAGATTATTTTTTGTCTTCTGATTTTTGAGCCTTGAGAGTATTCACTGCAGTCACATTTCAAGCTTTTTTTCCATAGCCACAAGGGCCAGAAACTTACTTTAGAAAATAAATAAATAAATAAATAAATAAAGCTAAAACTCTCAGAAACATATGAGTAGCTTAACATTACAAAACCTCTGAAGATGCAAGACAAGGGATTAAATTGCAAAAGCTGGCAGCCTTGATTTATTAGAAGTGTTGCAGTAGAGTGGGTAGAGTACGGTTGCCAGATATCCTTAATTTAAAGGGACAACTTTTATTTTAAAGCAGGGGTAGAGAACCCTTTTCGTCCCTTTGAAAATTAGTACCAGCTCTGTGGGCCAGCTAGGATGGGTTTGGAAAGGCAGGGGGGGTTAGGAGTGTTTGTTTAGGGTATATGCGCTTCCTTTAAACCTTACATTGACACTGTTGACAAATACTGTTGTTTCGCCCTCCAAAGCATTGCTCGGATTCGCCCCTTTCTCTTTGTCTCCTCAGCCAAAACCCTTGTCCATGCCCTGGTCATCTCCCGCCTTGACTACTGCAACCTCCTCCTTGCTGGCCTCCCTGCTCTCACCTGTACCCCCTTATCTCCATCCAAAACTCCGCTGCTAGGGTCATCCACTCAGCCCGTCGCTTCGACCACGTGCAGCCTCTCCTCTCCTCGCTTCACTGGCTCCCCCTCCCACAATGCATTCTTCACAAACTCCTGGTATTCACTTACAAAACCCTTCACAGCCTGGCTCCCCCTTACCTCTCAGCCCTAATCTCCTTACACACTCCTGCACGCATTCTCTGCTCCTCCTCTGTCCCCTCCCTCGCTCTCCCTCGCCTCCCCTCAGGGCCGGCCTTACCGTGGGGTGGCCGCTCTGGGCCCCACCCCTTGGGGGGCCCCGCGATGGCCCTGTGATTGGGCTGGTTTTTTGGTGTTTTTTTTTAATTAATTGTTTTTAAAATTAATTTGGCGGGGTGGGTGGGCTGCGGCCTGTGTCAGGGTCCAGGGAGGGAGGGCAGCATGCATGCTTGTCGCGCTGCGCGGGGCCGCGCTGCCGCCACTTGACCCACCCAGCACCCAACACCACGCTACTCTGGAGATTAGTCCTCCCTCCCAGCCTCAACAGTGTCACATGATTCACCCCAGCCAATCCTCGCCCGCCTCCACCTCCTCGCTCCCTCACGTTCCCCCTTCCTTCACAGGAAGTTGCTTATGCAACTTCCTGGCGCAGAAACGGACGCGGGCAGTTGTATCCAATGGAGGAGCAGAGTCAGGCGGACGGAGCAGCAGCAGCTGATGATGGGACATGCCAAGGCACGGGATATGGAGGAGGCTCAGGCAGAACTTGGTGGCGGCATGGCGTGGCCAGTTTGGCCAAGACAGTCAGTGTGTGTGTGTGTGTGTGAGAGAGAGAGAGAGTTTGTTTAGGGGTGTGTGAGTTTCGAATGGGTCAGTGTGTGTGTGTGTGTGAAAAAAGAGAGAAGTGAGAGCATGTGTGTGAGTATGAATGGGTGTGTGAGTGAGAGAGAGAGAAAGGTGAAAGCGTGTGTGTGAGCTTGAATGGATGTGTGTGTGAGAGAGAGACAGAGGTGAAAAAATGTGTGTGAGCTTGAATGGGGGTGTCAGGTGTGTGAAAGAGAGACAGAGGTGAAAGGGTGTGTAAGAGCTTGAATGGGGGGAGTGTGAAAGAGAGACTGGTGGAAGGATGCATGTGAGCTTGAATGGGGGTGTGTGAAAGAGACAGAGGTGAAAGGGTGTGTGTGAGTTTGAATGGGTGTGTGTGCAAGAGGTGAGATCATGTGTGAGTGTGAGAGAGTGAATGAATGAGTGTGTATGATAGAATATGTGTGTATGAGAAGGGTGTATGTGTAGGTGAGTGTGTGTATGCGAGAGGGAGTTGCTCCCTCTACCCTGCTTCCCCTCCCATCGCTGTCCCCCATGGCTCCTGAAGGGGGAAAGGGAGCCACCCCCCTGCCCAAGGAGAGGGCCCAGCAGAACGTTCCTGCTGTCCCCTCCTGCCCAGTCTAAGCCTGCCAGCCTTGGACTAACCTCCAGCCCGGCTCCCAAAAAAGACCCAGGCCCAGCAGCAGCTGAGGTAAGGGTCACCCGGCCAATACCTCTTCCTCCTCTTTCCTGATATGAGCTCATTTTTGCTGCTGCTGCACCCCTCTGTGGGGCTTTGGGAGTAGAGTGGGGCCACCTGGGGGGTGGTTTGGGAAGGGGCTAGAGGGTGCTGTGATTGTGGGGGAGTTGTTTGTTGTTTTACATTTAACTGGATTTTTAGTGCTTCAGTGCTTGAGATCCTTATAACTGGAAAGGGGTCACACTGACAAAGTCTTGCTGAGAGCTGTGTTTGGCTGCTCTGGGTCTGAGGTTCAGCTCCTCATCCCTGCTTTCATGGGGGGGTGCTGTGACTGTGTGGGGGTTGTTTGATCTATGTTTGATCAGCTGGATCTATGTTTGAACTCCTGTGTTGGGCGTGTAATAGGAATATGCTCAAAGGCCATGGATAATCTGTCCCTATCCGTTGTGTGCATGCCCTCCTGTGTTTTAAATAAGAGTCTTTGCCTTTTAACCATATCTGTGTCCTGGGCTCCCATCTAAACCAGATTTAAATGTTCTCTGGAGCACATTGTACCGCCAAGTTAAAAATAACCTATATGACAATTCTCTAATTGTCAAAGGGAAGTGGGCAGGGCCTTGGAAAATGGGAGCGGCCTCAGGAAAATGAGAGGAGCCGTGGGAAAGTGGGTGGGCTGTGGAAAGTGTGTGGAGCTGAGGGGGCCCCGCAATTTCTAAGGCTGGCCCTGCCTCCCCTGCTCCCCTAACCGCCTTTGTCCCTTCTCCCTTGCTGCCCCCCATGCCTGGAACTCCCTCCCTGCTTACATCCACCTCCGCACCTTCAAATCCCTCGTCAAAACCCACCTTTTCCTCGCCGCCTTTCCCGACGCCTGTTAGAACTTTCCTCTCAATATTTACTATCTGCCCTCTCCGCAGACTCCTGCCAACTGCAACCAAACCAAGCACGTGCACCTGCGACTTCGCATCTACTTGAATGTTATTTATCCCTTGTCTCTCCCTATGTTCCCTCCCCTTGTCTCCCCCCTCCGTATCTATTAGATTGTAAGCCGTAGGCAGGGACCGTGTCTTTCTTATTGTTCTGTAAAGCACCAGGCACACAGCTGGCACTATACAAATGTTTATTATAATAATACTTAATAATGAGAGGGTCCAGAGATCATGGAGCCAAGCTGTCATCTCTCTCCCTTCCCCCTCAGCTCACTCTTTCAGTGCCTGAGGGTAGGGATCTGGATCCAGGGGCTGGACCTAAGAATTGGAAATGGACTGCCTGAAAGCCAGTTGCATGCATCCCCATCAGCTGTAAGGGAACATCTTTATCTGTTTTGGGGCCCCAGAATGTCCTGGAAGCAAGTCCAGCCCCTCCCCACCTCTCCCTTATAAGTTGTGTTATCCACTATCTAGAGACCATACCCATACTTTATTTACATGCATGCAATTATCGTTTTACTCATTATATTTTAATATATGTTGAGAGAGAGAATGATTGGGAGTTTTTTTGGGGGGAGGGGTGCTGAATGTACAACTGTACCTCCATTTCTCCCCTATTATCAGGGCTGATTTGACTCTGGGGTCTTGCAGTCTTGAGGCTGAACCAAAGCCCAAGCTTTTTTGGAGACAATGTTTTTATTTGGCCAGATTTTAGCAGTTGGAGATAGTGGTTTTTTTACATTTTGTTACTTGTAGCTGTATTTAATGTCGTATTGTGAGCTGCCCTGATCCTTTGGGGAAGGGCAGGATACAAATTCAGACAATAAAATAAATCCTGACACACACACACCTGGGGTCAACAAAGCTCCCATTGAGTTTTTTCCGTAAGTAAATGGAAAGGGGTTATTTGGCCAGGCGTTTAGTTTAGCAAATAGTGTTTTTAATGGACATGTTTTGTTTTTAGTTTATATTTTATATAAAATGCTGCCTACCCTGAGCTTTCGGGCAGGTTAGAAAGCTAAATAAATACAGCGGGCTCCCTTTCACCCTCATAGAGCAAGTCTTGAGGCAGCGCCCCTGGGACCAGTCACCCCGGGGCCTGACTAGGCAGGGGGAGCGGGAAGTGCGCGAGAAGGGGCGGGGCTGACAGCAGAGCGCGTACTCGCCCCCTGCCACGGCGGCGCCCGCCACAAGCAGCGGCTAGAGGGATCGCCCGCCTGGAGCGCGAGACCAGAACAGAGGGAAGCAAGGGGAGGGGCGCAACTGAATCTCTATTGCGATTGGCTCACGCCGCCCTTCTGCCAGGGAGGGAGGAAAAGAGGCGGGGCGTATGGGGGAGATGGAACGATGGGGCGGGAACGGAGTCATGTTGGTGAAGCAGTGGCGTCACGGGATTACGCACTGGCGGGAGGCCGGAGGCGTGGCTTGTGGAGCGTTCCACCCCCACCTGTGTCTTTGTTTTAGTTACACGTGGAATTCCAGGAGTCGTGACGTTGCGCACTGTTCCCGCTACCACTCGTGGGCAAGAACCAATGGATAGAAGGGGGCGTGGTTAAATGTGTGCGTACGCACTCTTCGGCGGTACGGTGGAGGGGAGGTATGGTGGCTGATTAGAGCCAAATTTTTTCACACCTGCCTGTGACCTGAGCAAGAGACCCATCAAAGCAACAACAGCTGTGGGCACCGGGTACAGGTGGGTGAGGGGCAGCCGGGAAGGGATTCAGACTCCGTTGTCCCTTCCCCGCTCGGTAATGGGGGATGAGAGGTTGATACAAGAGGTTAAGGGGGCCCTATGGGTATCGAGCCCATGTCCCGGCCCCGCTTCTTGGCTGGTGGTGGTGCCCGGGGGAGCCTGCAGGCAGGGTCAGTGAGTGCTCACTGGGGTGAGCACTCCCTGTTGGCCTAGGGTGGGTGCTCCCCTGCATGGGTTGGAGGGGATGGTATGGGGTGTGGATAGCTGGGGGGGCTGCAGATGGGATTTGTTTATATATTATGCTAACTTCTGGTTGGTTTTTTGGCTGGTCATATACATGCTGTAACGAAACCGTACAAATAAGTGGAAGATGGGCTGCAGGATTTATTTTTAAAAGCTTAACATTTTATTAAACCTAATCCATGCAGGCTTCATTATGTTTGGTGCCAACAATCTTTAAACATTATATTTCTCCCTTATTTAGGTGCTAATGCCCAAAGCTTGGGGTTCAGAATCAAATTCTCCATAGCAGAAATCTATCTGGCTATAGCCTTATTTTACAAATAGGAGACCCAGGCATTGTGTTTTTTTCAGTCAGAGTGAATGGCCAACAGAGCTTAGGCCTTATTTAAAAATTTTCTGCCTCTCCTTAACTAACTGTATGTATTAGTCTTTAGTTGTGTGATTTTTAAACAGTAATATCCTTCCTGAAGGATATATCCAGTACATTGCTAGATGGGCATTTTATAATAATAATAATAATAATAATAATACTTCTTTAAGGGAACTAGCCTTTGCCATGTCCCAAGACAAAGAAAAATAAGTAAAATCACAAATACAAAGACTCCTCAACATAGGGGCAATTTGTGCATACAAAACAATTGTATGACCTGATGGAATAAAGTATTGGCCACAAATACTCAATCTAGAAAGCAAATAAGTAAAATGGAGTACCAGAGTAAGCTGTATAGTTAAGCCAGAGAGGCAAAGAGAACTCAAGAAATATGCTTACAGAGCTCATGGGCCATCAGGGCTAAGCTGACTATAAGGTCAGGGTTTTTAGTCATTGCAAAATCTACCAGTACTTGAATAGGAGAGGAGTGTGGCCTCAAGTTAAGCCCTGAGATAAGAAACGGCTCCCTCGCATACTGCGTGAGGGGCCAGACAAAGTATGAAGCAGGTCCTCGAAGCATCCTAAATTACAGGAGCATAATCTTCTTTCATAGGGGATTCCAGAGCGCCTCCCTAACAACACTTTGGTAAGTAATAAATCGAATCTCAAGAGAGTCAGAGCCCCTACGTAGACCAGGATCTTCTAATGTGTCTTAAATACAATTTGGGCCCAGAGATGGGCATTTTGTGTTTGTATGACACGCAGCATTGAAGTAGCTACTTAGGAAGCTTGCAGCAAATATTGCAGATCAAGAAAGAGTGCTCCTCAATGACTCCTCCAGTCTGGAGGGAGGTGTCGAGTGTCGCAGGGCTCTGACCTGGGCCCAGTACTGTTGAACATTTTTATTCATGACTTGGATGAGGGAGTAGAGGGAATGCTTATTAAATTTGCAGATGACACAAAACTGGGAGGGATAATTAACCTTAGAAAACAGAAATAAAATTTGAAATGATCTTGATAAGTTGGGAAACTGGGCTGAAACTAACAAAATTAAGTTCAACAGAGAAAAGAAAAATTAATTACAAATACAGGATGGGGGATACCTGGCTTGGCAACAATACATGAAAAGGATCTAGGGTTGTAGTTGATCACAAACTGAGCATTAGTCAGCAGTGTGGTGCAGCTGCAAAAAAAGGCTAATGCAATTTTAGGCTGCATTAACAGAAGCATTGGGTATTTGCAGACATTACGTGATCAGAGTGGATTCAGTGTGGTGGCTGTGATCGTGTGAATGTCTGTTTGACCCCTGCCAGATGTTCATCACAGTGAATCTCTGGTGGGGGTCAAAGCTAATCACAGTTTTGGCTCTGAGGCCAGCCTCAGAACCAGAACCTTGGTTAGACTGGCCACGATCAGGAAAGGGGCAAAAGTGACGTCTGTTACCTTGCCCTGTTCCGGAATCATGCCCCAACCACGATATGAGATTGGGTGCGGCAGCCTCCTAGGCCGCTGCGTCTGCCCATCTCCCCAAGGGCGGGCGGCCATTGGCACACGGGGGGGGGAGGGGGAGAGTGTCACACCACTCAGCCCCGCCCCCTCCCAGATCCCGTAGAGTGATGGGACCAGCATGGCTAAAGGACGGCTGGCCTCATCACAGATGGCATCTGAGATGGAGCCTGGTTCAGGGTTTAGCATGTTGGACTTCCGGGCCCAGCACATCTGAAAATAACCATAGTTTCCAAGTCATGAGAAGTAATAGTTCCACTCTGTTCTGCACTGGTTTAGACCTCTGGAATACTGTCATTCTGGGCACCGCACTTTGAGAAGGACATTGACAAATTGGAATGGGTTCAGACGAGGGTGACAAAGATGGTTAGGGATCTGCAAACCCAGTCCTATGAGGAAAGATTGAAGGATCTGAGTATGTTTAGCCTAGTAAAGAGAAGACTAAGGGGAGACGTGATAGTGGTCTTCTATTACCTGAAGGGCTGTCACAGAGAGGATGGCAAAGACTTGTTCTCTCTTGCCCTTGAAGGCAAGACTAGAAATAATGGGCTCAAATTACAAGAAAGCAGACTTTGATTAAACTTTAGGAAGAACTTCCTAAAGGTAAGAGCTGTTCGACAGTGGAACGAATTGCCGAGTGAGGCAGTGATGGGCTCAGTCTCCTTTGCTGCCAGTTTTGAAACAGAGGCTGGACAGCCATCTGTCAGGGATGCTGTAGTTGCAGATTTCCTGCATTGAGCAGGGGGCTGGACTAGATGACCTCTGAGGTGCCTTTCATCTCTAATTCTATAATATTTCTAGAATAAAAAAAAAAAAGATTTAAAAAAAATAATAATGAAAAAATGTCTTCCCTCTATATTTTGCCTCCAGCCTAAGGTTTTCAAGGAGGCAGAAGAAAAAGAATAAGCTGCTTGCAGTACTTAGTTAAATAATGTTAATATTTTCTCAAGTAAAGTAAACTGTAAATTGTGGCCTGGCAGGAGGCCATGGACCTCAGAGTGCTTCTGCCATTTTATTATTTCCATTCCTGGAACATACTGATGATGACCTTGCATTGCAGCTCAAAGTGAGTGATTCCAGCCTCACTGGCAAACAAAAATGACCTAGTTTAGTAGGCAGGTAAGAACTCATTTTTTGGCAGAGTCTCGCCCTTGGTGTGGCTTTTATAAGCCAGGTTACGCAGTTTGAAGCACAAACTAGCTTTGTTTGGGGTTTGAGTGATTGTTTTGTAACGTTTTGCCTTTGTTTTAAAATTCTTCCCACTTGAAGTGAAGAGCATGAACATGAGCCCCACTTCACTCTGCTATAGTAACTGCCATACAGTTCCCTCTCCTAAATCGTGCTTAGTAGCTTGTCACCATGAGGGACGTGTAACAAGAAGCGAGTGCCTTAAGTATTTTCCTATAATTAAGTGTTGAATCCAACTTTTATTTAGCTATATGAATAGGATTAATTAACTAAGACTTTATAGTAAACTTCTTGCAGTATGCACATTGGTATAGTGTTAAACCTTTTTGATTTTCTTCATGGTTTTGGATATTAATGTGGTTATTTTAGTGACAGAAAGAGGTGCCAGATGGCTGGGGGATTTGGCTTTCTCTCTGACCCTAGAAACTGAAGACTCCCTTCTGTGTCCAAATTTTGCATGCTGCTCTCTGCTCCTGTCAGGTGCTCGCCACTTGGATAGTGCCAGAAGGAGTGGGAGCAGCATGCACTGCTTGGGGATGTAGTTTCAGGCTGCAGCTGTTTCTCCACCACCTCCTTTATTTTTATTTTATTATTTTATTTTCCCTGATTTGTAACCCGCCCCCTCCTGCCCAATGGCAGCTCAGGTGGCAAACAATAAGTAATAAAAGCAATACAAGATAATATAAAAACATATAATAAAAGTCTTGAGGCCCAAATAAATATCCAAGTAAATACCCCACCCACGCGCTACCCACCCCCCTCACCAAATGCCTGGTGAAACAGCCAGGTTTTACATTGTTTAGGGAAGGAGTGGCGGTCCGAGGAGAGGTGAACGTCCAGCAGGAGATAGTTTCTCAAAGCAGAATGCTGGGCCTCTTATTTTAAAAAGTGGCGGGACCTTGGCCTCTTGGCTTGCGAGTTGTGTATAGTGATACTCTCCAAACAATAAGAATACTAAGGAACCCTGGGATGATTTCTGTAATTTAATTGTAATGGTTCCAGACATGTTCATAAAGTTAGGTAAACATGCAGTTTGGACTTTGACCATTAGTTCAAGAAAGTTGCTTTTATATGTGTACCTTTTTTTTTACCTTTAGTTCAGAATTTACACTGACTGCTATTGGAAATATTTAAATAAAGCAGTAATGTGCTGGTAATATTGTGTCAGACCTTTTAGTGGAATCAAGAACCCCACTAATCAGGACCTGAAGCTTTATAAGAGCTTTAAAAAACCCCACAGTTTCCATAACTGTAAGAAGTGTCATTCTGGATTGGCCTGCAGGCAATAGTAGTTTGCTTTGAAGACCTTCAGAGACTTGCTGGTGGCTGTGGACCTTTAGGGGTTTAGAGAACTTAAAAGCTATCCATTTGTAACTTGAAATGTTAGTTTTTGAGAAAATATTCTGTTTCTGATTTTGGGGTAAGACGAAGAAGTTTAAGAAACAACCCTTGATGTCACTCCTTTCTGTTCGGAAAGTATTTGAAATGACCCCTAATTATATGACGCAACATTAAAAGGTGTGTGTCTGTATACACATCTCAAACTTTAATTGGATTTTTATATTTACTTTGTGTTTACTCTTGCATTTATTGGGAATCTTTTTCATCTATTTTTTTTCTCTCTCCCTCTTGCTAGGAACATCAAAAGCATGTTATCCCAAAGGACTTTTAGAGTGTATTTCCTATGCTACCTAGTCTCTGCTTTAATTATCTTGGCCTTAGCTGAGGAACACGTAGACGGGCGTCATCAAGCAAATATTCGCCTTGATAAGAACCTTGTACAAGATAAAGAGTAAGTATTCCACATTCTGTTACATAACTTGGTATGATTCTGTGATTCCCTTTTTTACTTACTACAAAGTAGGACTTAAGGACATAAAGTGGTGGCTTGGGTTCGGCCTGTAAAATTACTTTTATGGGGTAAGGAGTATAAGAACTTTTAAAACTGTGTCCACCTTTTCCTCCTTTCTGTGGTAGTTGAGGCCCCGCACCACACTCCTTGGTCCTCCTTCCCATCTCATGTTGCTTCCACACTCCATCCCCCTTCTCTGATTCTTTCACCCCTTGCTACCCTATAACTTTGAAAATTATTCCTAGCTCAGGGTATTTTTAGATGTGACGGGCCCGGAGGCCTGCCATGTCGAACCCCGGACTGGAATCTCTCTCAGAGCCCGGTCCATGATGAAACCGGCCGTCCTTCAGATGTGACGGCTCCCATCATTGTGGGGAATTGAGGAGAGGGCAGGACTGCATGGTGCGACGTGCGGCCATACAGCCCCGCGCTCCCACGGCCGGCCACCCTCGGGGAGACTGGCCGCTGCGCCCAATCCTGTATCACGGTCGGGGCCACGATCCGGGATGGGCCAAAGGTAACACACACTACTTTTGGCACATCCCGTATCGTGGCCAATCTAACCATGGTTCTCTACCTCCGGCTGGACGGAGGTCCAGAATCGTGGTTAATTTGACCCCTGCCAGAGATTCACTGTGGTGAACATCTGGTGGGGGTCAAACAGACGTTCACGGGAATGCCACCACCACAGGGAATCCACTGGGGTTCACTGTGGGGAAAGGCGTTTTCGTAACGTCTGAAATTACCCTCAGTCAGAGTGGAACTAGGGTGTTAGCAGACTGGCAGCTGTGCTCTCTCATGCAACCCCTCCCCCAAAAAACTGTGAGTTGGGGGTAGGGGGGGGAACGCAGAGGGCAGCCACGTGGGCTGTCCTGTCCCCTCCCCCCCCACCCGGAAGTAGCGGGGGCTAAAAGCCCACAGACAGCGGCTGGAGCCGCAGGCTGCGGCCGCAGGCTCGCGGCCGAAGGGCCGCGGCCAAAGGGCGCGGCACTTTCGGGGGCACTTTGGGGGACTGCAGGGGGGGGCAGGGGGGTTTTTGTGTTTTTTATTGGGCAGGCTTTTTATCTTTCAGGGCTAGGGTGGTAGGGTGGGGGTATTGATACGGGGGGTAATGTGGGGGGTGGACCCAGGGACTCCCCCTGGTGAGAGCAGGGGGAGGACCGGGAGGGTTGGGGGGGAGGGGGTGGCTCGGTCTCCCCGTGAGAGGGGGAGACCGAGGGAGAATGGGGAGGGTATGGTTGGGGGGGGAGGGTTATGGGGGGGAGGGGGGGAGGGAGGGCCGGGGGGCAAGCAGCCGGGTCTGAAGGGCCGGGATTGGGTGGACGGAGGGGAGGGCATGGCCATTGGGGTCGTGATGGGGCGCGGACGGTATGGTCCATGGGGTGGGAAGGCACGGGCCCCTAGGGGTCCACGGTGCCTGAGGGAGGTGGAGGTCATCACCCCCCCACTAAGGGGGAGGGAGGTGCCGGGTCCAGGGTCCGCGCGTGGGGGGCTGGTGCTGATGAATGCGAGGTCCGTGGTCAACAAGGCCCCGATTATCCACGATTTGATCGTGGATGGGGCCGTGGACCTCGCATGCATCACGGAGACCTGGCTGGATGATCTGGCCGGTCCAACTTTGGCGGATCTGGTTCCAGCTGGGTATGCCGTGCAGCATCAGCCCCGCATGAGCGGCCGGGGAGGAGGCGTAGCTATTGTTTTTAGGGAAGACTGGCCTGTTAGGAGGTATCCAGTGCCGGAGATTGTGGGTGTAGAGGCTCTGCACGTGGTGATCGATTTGGCTGGGGGCAAGCTAGGGGTGCTGCTGGTGTACCGGGCCCCTTCATGCCCGGCGGCATCCCTTACCGCTCTAGCGGAGCTGGCCTCGGAGGTGGTGTTGGGCTCCCCCAGGACTTTGGTTCTGGGGGACTTCAACGTCCACGCCGATGCCGGCCTTGTTGGGGCGGAGCGGGAGTTCATGGCCGCCATGGCAACTATGAACTTGTCCCAGGAGGTGATCTGCCCGACCCACGTGGGGGGACATATCCTCGACCTGATCTTCGGCTCTGGCCTTGAGGCGGGGGGTCCGGTTGTGGGGGAGGTGACAGCGGTGCCCTTGTCGTGGACGGACCATTACCTCCTTCAGGCCGGTCTTTTAGCGCGCCCCCTCCAGAAGGGGAAGGGACCAGTTAGGATGGTCCGCCCTCGGAGGCTGATGGAACCCCAGCGGTTCCAGGAGGTCCTGAGGGAACTTACCCTGGATGTGGACGGTCACTCTGTGGATGAGCTGGTCCGGCATTGGAACATCTTGCTGGAGGAGGCCATTGACAGGGTGGCTCCGAGGCGCCTTCTGCCTGGGTCTCGTCACCGCAGGACTCCTTGGTTTACTGAGGGCCTGCGGTGTATGAAGCGTATGGGCAGGAGGCTAGAGCGACGCTGGCGTCGGACTCGGTCTGTCTCCGATCGTCTTCTCCACAGGGCCCATTTGCGGTCCTATGTGGAGGCTGTGAGGACGGCGAGGAAGGAATTCCTCGCCGTCCTCATAGCGTCTGCGAAGTCACGTCCAGCGGAGCTCTTTCGGGTGGTGCGGGGGCTGGTGAGTCCGGCCTCCCTCCGCCTGGATGGGGACTTGTCCCGGGCCCGCTGTGAGGAGTTTGTCAACTACTTCGCAGACAAGATCGCTCGGATTCAGGCCGATTTCGACGCTGGGTTGATAGCAGTAGGAGAAGAGAGCGGGGGGGCGGAGGGTCCGTCTGGTCCATCTTTATGGGGCGAGTTTCAGGAAGTGACGTCAGCCGATGTGGTGGAGATCCTGGGGTCTGTGAGGGCCACGTGTTGTCAACTAGATCCATGCCCGTCCTGGTTGGTAAAAGCTTCCGGGGAGACATTGGGGACGGTGCTGGCGAGGGTGGTGAATGCGTCCCTTCGGCAGGGGAGGTTGTCGCCTTGCTTAAAAGAGGCTGTGGTGCGCCCCCTGCTGAAAAAACCATCGTTGGACGTAGACGCGCTCGCCAGCTACCGACCTGTCTCTAACCTTCCCTTTTTAGGGAAGGTTATTGAGCGGGCAGTGGCGCTCCAGCTCCAGGGTCATCTAGATAATATCGGGCTCCTTGACCCGTTTCAATCTGGGTTCCGCCCCGGCTATGGCACCGAGACGGCGTTGGTGGCCTTGGTGGACGACCTCCGCCGGGAGATGGATGCGGGATGTTCGACATTTCTCATCCTGCTCGATCTCTCGGCCGCTTTTGACACCGTGGACCATGGGCTGCTGTTGAGACGACTGCGTGACCGGGGGGGTCTGGACGGGACTGTTCTTGAATGGTTCCGTTCATTCCTCTCGGGGAGGAGCCAGCGGGTGGTGTTGGGGGAGGAAACATCGAGCCCCCGCGCCTTACCGTGTGGCGTTCCGCAGGGATCGATCTTGTCTCCATTATTATTTAACATCTATATGCAGCCCTTGGGGGAGGTCGTGAGAGGGTTCGGGGTGCGATGTCACCAGTATGCTGATGATACTCAGCTGTACCTCTCGTTTTCTACCGACCCAGACCCTGCTGTCTCGGTGCTATCCCAATGTTTGGAGGCCGTGGCGGATTGGATGCGGCGGAGCAGACTGAAGCTCAACCCAGATAAGACGGAGGTGATGGTGGTGGGGAGGGCGAAGGGGGTGGTGGCCCCCCTGATTGGGGGGGTTTGCCCCCCTGTAGCTCAGCAGGTCCGGAGTCTGGGGGTCATATTGGACGCAGACCTGCGGCTGGAGCGGCAGGTGGAGGCAGTCGCTAAGGCTGCCTTCCGCCAGCTTTATCTGGTACGTAGGCTGCGTCCGTATGTCTCTGGCCCGGACCTGGCCTCCCTCATCCATGCCTTCGTCACCTCGCGGCTCGACTACTGTAACGCGCTCTACGTGGGGCTTCCCTTGTTCTTGGCCCGGAGGCTGCAGCTGGTGCAGAATGCGGCGGCCCGTCTTCTTACGGGGACGGGTCGCCGGGAGCACATTACACCGGTGCTCCGAGCGCTGCACTGGCTGCCGATAGTGTGCCGGGCCAAGTTCAAGGTCCTAGTAATGATCTATAAAGCCCTATACGGCCTTGGCCCCTCTTACCTTAGGGACCGCCTCGCCCTTCGCGCCCCGGAACGACTCCTGCGGTCTGCCGGGGGTGCCCTCCTGGAGGTCCCCCGTGTTAAGCGGGGGGCCACGATGGAGCGGGCATTCTCGGTGGTAGGGCCACGGCTGTGGAACTCCCTTCCGGAGGAAGCTCGCCTGGCCCCAAGCCTTTTGACATTTCGGCGGAACTGTAAGACCTGGCTGTTTGCCCAGGCCTTTGGGAGGGAGGGGGGGGTGATTTTTAATCCCCCACCTGTATATTTATTTTTATACCACCCTGTTTTATTGATATGTTTTATAATTGTATTTTAAATGTTTTAAATGGTCTTTTATTGTTGTTAACCGCCCCGAGCTGCTGTGCAGGATGGGGCGGTATAAAAATCTACTAAATAAATAAATAAATAAATATCTATGTCCCAACCCCCCGTTGGAGAACCACTGGTTTAGAAAATGCAATCAGCACAAGACTTTAATGTGTTCTTGGAACTGGAAATGTCATCCTTGGGAAACATTATCGCCTTGACCACACTCCCACTAAACCGTTAGGCAGAACCATTTTCAAACATTATTCTTTCTAGATTGTGGGGGTGGGACATCAGGCCTGGGGGTCACATGTGACCTGTGGTTAGTTTTTTATTTGGTCCCTTTCCAGTTCCTGGATCTGGCCCCTGAAAAGACTGGGCTCAGGGTAAGGGAGAAAAAGAGGAGGGCATGCATACAAGTCTAGGGCAAAGATCTTGATCTGAACCTCTTCCTGAGTGCCCCTCTGCTCCCAATGTCTATAGAGCCTTCGGAGCTTGCACCAACTTTTCCATGTGGTTGCTGGGAGGGAAAAGGTTCCCTCCACTAGATTATTTGTCTAGACCAGCATATATCGGCCTCCGTTGTGTATTAGACTACATTTTATATTTGGGAGGGGTGGGGGTTCCTAGTCTGACTGTTTTACCCTTATTTATTTTGGTTTTAGTGTTCTCTGTTTATATTTTTATTGTATTTATCGTTTTTTAATGGTTTTAAAATATAGTTTGTAAGCCACCCCGAGCTGTCTGTTGACGGGAGGGGGCAGGATATAAATGTTAATATAAATTTAAAAAAATATTTTTAATTGGGGAGCAAGTATAAACAAATGCATTTAAATATTCACAGTTACGCTGTGTTTATTTTCAGCCACATAATGGAGCATCTAGAAGGTGTCATTGACAAGCCGGAATCTGAGATGTCGCCGCAGGAATTGCAGCTTCACTACTTCAAAATGCACGATTATGATGGCAATAATCTGTTGGATGGATTAGAACTAGCCACTGCTATATGGCATGTACACAAAGAGGTGAGCACTGTTTAAAATAAGTATTTGAGACATAGTCGGGATTTCCCATAGTTATCTTTTTTTACAAAAGAGAGAGACAGACAGAATACTAATTGGAATAAACCATTGCTGCTGCTCTGCAGCCAGTGCTCCACAAAGCTTAATCCTAGCTTCAACTTGAACCTTGAGGATGTGCAAGTGCTGGCAGGTTATATGGCCTTTTTTACACGGACGCCGTGGCAGGCCCGGTGGGTGTAGATGTGACTGAGCACACCGGCAGCACCAAGCCGGGTGACGTTTACACGTACGGTGTCGCGAGGGGTTGTGGGATGGAACGGGAGGGGCCAGCACACACCCAGTGGCCAAACACCCACCCCAGGAAACACTGAGCAAACACCCATGACATTTACACGGACACCGAACAACGGGGAAGCCCCACCCAGCACAGCAACGGTATAACATGGCCTACGGAGGGCAAACAAAGCCATGGCACGCAGCTCCGCCCATGAACCTCCAGACCCCGTGCGGGCAGGGTAGGAGGGAGCTGGGATGACAGGAGATACACAGTAGCAGACCCCAGCCAGCCCCGTGACAGGCCCAGCCAGCTGGGCGCCACAGTTCTCTTCCCTCCCCCCACAAAAAACCCACCTCCCCCACACAACCGTGCACACAACCACACAGGGAAGGGCTGCATGGCCAAGGAGACGGGACCCCCAGCGGGGGGTGGGGTGGGAAGGGACACGGGAGGGGGGGCAGAGGCCCAATGCAACAAGAGACCACACACACACACACACACACACACAATCCCACTGCCCCCAGACAAAGAGCCAGGAACTGGACACATGCAGTCACGCCAGCAGGAACGGAAGCCCACAGCACAGCCGGGCTGGCAGGGAACGGGGGTAGAAGACCCTGACCACACCACACCAACCAGCAGCAAACCTACTGCAGGTATCCCCACACCAACAAGGGATCCATGCGGTCGATGGGGGGGGGTCCATCACAAACGCTGGGAGGGGGCAGGACACTGGGACAGCAGCCAAGGGGACGGACCCCCAGCCTAAGGCACGGGGGGGGGGAAAGAGACCGGACCAGTGGGGGATAGAAGGGAATTAAGACAGGCAGCCGACTAGGTGCAAAAAACCCAGACCAGGCACAGCAGGGGGACCCCCAAAGGATACGGCAGAGCAGCTGCACGTATGCCGGGGGGGTGGGGGGCGTGGGATAACTGGTCCCTGCCAGGCAACAGGGTTACAACCATCAAGAGGCGCCTATACATGAGACCGGCCACACGGAGGAACAAGACACACACCCGGGGAAGGGGGCAAAGCAACTTCAATACAAGGGGGAAGGGCGTGGAACATGGGAAAGGTCCAAGGGAGATGGGACGGCAGCACAGAGAGCGGCTCTGTGGGGTGGGGCCCCAGCATCAATAGGGATGCCGGCCCTGTACCTGGCTCCATCAATCTGTCTGGGTCCAGGCGGTGCACCTGCTCCAGGAGGTGCAGCAGTAGCTGCACAACCTCCTCCTGCTCCCTGGTCCGCTCGGCAATCATCGCCTGCACTAAGGGATGGAGAGAAGGGGCTATCAGGATGGGACAGTGGGCCTACCCTGGAACCCCGAACAGGCACCCAGGAAGAGGGCCCCCCCCCACACGCAGCGCACTCACTGATCTCATCGTACAGGCGGGCCCCAGTGCGGAGATGCAAGGCCGCGCACTGCAGCTGGCCAGCCATCTGTGCCAGGCGGAGAATGGCCAGGAACACAACCAGAGTAGTGAGAAGGGGAGAGGGTGCATGGAAAGGGTGTGGGTCAGCAGGGGTGGGTAACCACACAGCAAGCACGACCCATGCCATGGCCAGGGACACCCAAGCCAGCACCCCACCCGCTCACTAAGGGGGACCACAGGTGGCCAACAACAGGCCCGTACGCTGCCCACACTCATGGTCAGCTGCCCGTCGCACCTGTCACCCATCCATCGCTTACAGTGCAAATGGTGGCAACCAACAGGGGGCACCAGGAGCAGTGGAAGGCAGGGCAGGGCAGGCCAGGCAGGGTGGCCAACCAAAGACTAACCCCCTGCATGACAGCCCGGTACGTGTGTGCCATGGCCCCCAGGGCAACAGTAGCTGCTAGAGAGGGGTTGGGACCCACTGACCGCCCCCACCCCCCCCGCGCTGGGGGCACAACTGAGAGCACCGCCATGGGACACCAGCAGCACACAGTTGCCAAACGCACACCATGACGGCCCAGCCAAGCCACCTAGTCGGCACGCAACACCGCCACAGGGAGAAGGCCACAGGAAGGGTGGAGGTAACCACTAGAACATGAAGGACAGCACTCACAATGGGACGCATTGGGCCTACACCACCCACAGGGGCGAACCCACGATCCATCATGGAGCCACTGTATGCCACCTGTCACGCACCACTGTATGCTACCCGACAGCCCCGAACTGCAGTGTGCACAGACACGAATGTACCCAAGGTGGTACAGGCAAAGGAACAGACTTTATTAATGATGGAGTGAAAAAGGGGGGGGGGGGGGAAGACTGCCAACTTGCTGGCGAAGGGGCGCTCAGGGACTTGTGTCCGTCCCCCACAACCAGCACGCAGGGGCACCGTTGCAGCCACCCCAAGAGGGAAGGAAGTGGTCCGGAACGCTACAGGGCTATGGGGGCTGGAGTGAAGGGAAGCAGACAAGTTCATATGTCGTTTGGGTCCCGGTCAGCAGGGGTCCTCCAACATCGGTGGGTAGCAGACCCAGCTCCCCAAGAAGCACCTGGCAGTCTGATCGCGGATGGGAGATGCCACAGGCACGCAGTAGGATGCTGGTGTAGTCAGTAGCAACATGGGGACCCCCGGCCTGGACGGCCAGCCCGTACTCCAGATGTGCAGCCACCAGGCGAACAGCTGTGATCTCCAGTGTGGTCCAGGGCACTACAACTGCAGCTGGTTGGTCCCAAAGTGGTTGTTGAAGGAGGGTAAAGCCGAGCTCCCTGGCACGCCTCCTGCAAGCCAGACCCCCTAATGGATGGCCCATCACCCACATGTACCGCAATAGGAGATCGAAGCCATCCGTCACCGACGGGGTCACTCATCAGCAGCTGGACATCACGGCTCTGTCATAGCTTTCCTAACAGCATGTTGGCACAAGGCAACCACTCCTCCCCTGCACCACCGCTGGCCTCGGGGCCTGTTGCGCACCCTGCCATGGCCATTCCAAGGGCTGCTCCACAGCTTGCACAGGGTTCCTATGGAGAACGGCTGTGCTTGAGCGAGATGCGGGAAGCTGTGCAGCGCTAGCCGGGCTGCGGCTATAGACAGCTGATAGTGGGTCGGCTGCAAGGCCCTGTGAATCCCTGCCCAACGCACCTGGCAGGTGCATTCCAGCTGTAGCAATGACAGATCAGCAAGGCCACGGCTGCCTCTAGCAGGGAGGTAACAAGACACTCCATGCACTGTATGTTGATGGGACACAGCTGCACATTGCCGTGGCCTTCAAGTGATGTGACCGAAGCAAGGCTGAGGTGGATGCACCCTGGTCAGGGATCGCACGGGATCATTTTAGGGGCACGGGCGGAGGCCCACAGGGGAGCCCCGGAGCGCCTCAAGGACCATAGCTGACCAGTGGTCCGAGAAGGGGGATGTGCCGGCCGCCCGCCGAGGGGGATCCCGATCAGGTGTATGGAACACACCCACGGTAACGCGCCAATCGCACGGCAGACAGCATGGCCTGCCACGGTACGTATGTGTGATGGTAGCTGTGGCCGGGCATGGGGTGTAGAAGTGAGAGGTGGTGTGAGCGAGGTGAATGAGAGGTGATCGTGAGGGAAAGCAGCGATAGAACATTGCTGCTGGTGTCCAGAACAGGGTGCAGATGTAGAGGAGGAGGTTGGCAGATGTGCTCAGTGGGTCGCCCCGTATAGCTGTCCCCAGGACCCTGGGATAGGCTAGGGGTAGCAGGAGACACGCTGTGGGTGTGCGGGGCGCACAGCGCTTGGGGCCTGGGGGAACTGACCGCAGGCGGGTGATTGCTAGGTGCAGAGGCCACTCACAGGGCGGGTGGGTAAAGGGGACACCATCACAGCTGCGCGGGCCTGGGTCCGGTCCCCTAGGCAGGTAGCTGCTAGGTTATCCAGCACTGGTGCCGGTGGAGGGCCCCCCCCCTGAGTGTGTGTGTTGTGGGTGGTACCAATGCTGCCTGTTGAGCCCTCTGAGGGGAGGGCTGTCCTGTTAACGGTCCTGTCCTCTTGCTTCATGATCCTGGCACTAATGTTGCAGCAATGGGCCGAGCTATTTCTGCCCGGTCACTGCTTCTACAACCATGGCGTCTGGCACAGGAGAGCGGCCAACCTGCGCCGAGCTGCATCATTGCGGTGGGCATGGAGGGTAGCTGTCCGCCAACAGTCCATGATTGGAACAGCGGTGTCCGAGGACATGCGCCTGGTACTGTCCCGGTGGCCGCTCAACGTCTACGGGTGCCATGTCACTGTTCCAACGCGGAGGCTGAATTGGATGCGCTCTCACACCAGTGAATGGTGGGAGAACATGCTGGTCACCTGGACGGATAATGAATGGACGGACCTCTTCCGCATGAACTGCTCGCTGTTGGTCCGGCTCGGAGAGTTCCTGAATCCACATCTCCGGAGGCACGGGACCAACATGCGGTATCTGCTGCCGCCAGGGATGCACGTGGCCATGGCCCTGTGGAGACTAGCCACCCCCGATTCCTGTCAGAGTGTTGGGGAGCAGTTCAGAGTGGGGACAACGACCATTAACAGGGCTCTCCACAACGTGTGCGACCTTCTAGTTGAGCTACTGCTCGAGTGAGTCATACAGCTCAGATCCAGAGGTGGCGATCCACAGCTTCGAGGACGTGGGCTTCCCCCATTGCATAGGGGTGATAGGGATGTGGGTGCTGTCTATCATCCGACCCTCACATGTAAAGACGGACTACCTAAATCGGAAGCAGGTGTTCTCCATCAGTCTCGAGGCCGTGGTGGATCACCGGGCTTTGTTTACTGATGTCTATATCTGCCACTCTGGGAGGAGCCATGATGTTTGCATACTGCGGGCCTCCCCCTTCTATGCATGCATGTTTGACGGGGAGATAGCCCCCAACCTGTACCGGGTCATTGAGGGGGTCTCCATGGCCCCAGTGGTGATGGGGGGACCCCCACCTACTTGCTGAGCCCGTGGTTCCTGGGGGGGCCTATCCCATTGCGTGCACAGCGGAGCGCTGGCTCTTCAATGAATGGCTCTCGTTGGCTCGGAGCGTGGTGGAGTGGGCATTTGGGCTGCTCAAGGGGCGTTGGTGCCTGCTAATGAACAGGAGCCAGTTCGATCTGCAACATACCCCCATCCATGTACTGGCGGCCTGCATCCTGCACAATGTCTGTGAGACCAGGGGAGCTGCCCTTGACTACCCCCCACTGGTGCAGAGAGAGGGTCCTGTGCCCCTCTACCAACATGTCCGGGGTGGCGCATTCCGGCGCATATCTGAGGAGAACCGGGATGCTCTGTCGATGTATTGTCGCCCAGATAGCAGGCAACTGAGTAGCCCTGTTGACAGCTTCACGATACCATGTAATGGGTAACAATAAATCCAGTTATGTCTGTTCCCACAATCCGCTTGTGGCCTGTTTGGGTTGTAGGGGTTCCCCAGTTCTGTGAAGCCTGTGCCCCATGCCCCACTGGGTAACCCACTGCCTTCTAGCCATGGCAAGCGAACCGCACCAGGGCTCGGAACCTCACCAGCTGTCTGGTGGCATGCCCGGTGCTCTACTGCTGTAACTGTGCAGACCTGTACCCGGCCATGGGAGCACTGCTGTTGCCTACTTGGCTGCCTGCAGGCCAGAGACATATGCTTCCAGCACCTGTCTTGTGAATGCCCTGCCCCCGACTGCATGTGGAGCGACCCCTTGCCACCATGGTGCCCCCATTGACACACCGAACCGAGTGGTAACGTAAAACACAGTGTATTAGGGGTTCTGTACAAGGGGGGGGGCTCACTATTTGCAGGACCTTCCCTGTGCCTGCTTCAGTGCACCACCGGGGCTTGATCCCCTGCGGGCCCTTGCAGCCGCCATCCTTTGGGAGCGGTGGCTGGACAGCCCAGGCTCTCAATTGTCCACAGGCCACTCTACGCTGGGCTGGGGTGCTGAACCCTGCAGTAATGGAACGTAAGGTCTGTTACCCCCTGCCTTGCACCGTTACCCCGGCACCACTGCCCTCCCAACTCCCTCCCCTCCTCCCCCCCCCCCC
>QEPC01011569.1:2600083-2620522 GCA_003113815.1 Sphenodon punctatus
GGGGGGGGGGGGGGCGTGGTTCACGGAAGGGGAGGGTCTCAGAGGCAGCTGTGGAGGAACCAGGAGAGGTGCGGCCCGAAAGGGCAGCCCCACGGGTTCGTGTTGTGGGGCTATGTTGGGGAGAGGGACCATGTCAGCAAGGGGTGCTGCTGGGGAAACCATTGTTGGCTGAAGTGCGTGGGGGGGGGGGGCGCTGCAGTGGTAATCGTCTGCAATCCCTCCACCCGGGCCTGGAGGGGACACGTCCCACCGGGGTTCCCGCCACAGGAGCCCCACCACCTCCCCAATGAGGTCAAGGACCCGTGTGGAGGTCCCCTCCAGCACGACACATCCCCTCGCCCTCTTGGCTCTGTTGAGCCGCATCTCATGGTGGAGGGAGGCAGTCTGTGCTCGGCGCGGGACCAGTTTAGCATGGCTGCCAGTCCCTCTCCCCTATCTGCACCTCCCTTGTGAGGGCGAGCTCCTCTGCATGCACCTTGGCTAACCTGGCTTCCTCCAGCAGCTCCCTGCCGAGGACCTCTCTCCTCCGCCTGTTCCAGGCCTCCATCTCCTGATTCCTCTTGGTACTGCTGGCGGCAGCTCCCCTCGCCGGACCACCGGGGTGCTCATCTGTGGGAGTGAGGCTAACGGGTTGGGGTGTGAGGCTTCACAAGTCCATACTCTATGCCCATAGCTGTGCCTCCCTGTTGCTCTGGGGGTGCCCGCCCCCCCTTTGTCTGTCCGTATGGTATGTTACTGGTTGAGCGGGGTCCCGTGCAACATGTCCCCTTTGTCGGGCCACAGAGCTCACCCCATCAGGGGCCACGGTCACCTTGGTCCGTGCTATTACAGCTCCTCCTAGGGGCATGTTACGTGTCTTCCCCCCCCCCTCAGGGGCTGTTAACCCATATGGCTTGGTAACCCATCGGTTCCGGTCACCAGCCCTTCCCTGTAATGCATGGGGGGCAGTTGGTTCTAGGGGCTGCCCCGTGGCTGGCCTGTTATCCCGGTACCGGCCGGGACCCATCTCTTGTGCGTTGTGGCCTACCATCGTTGCCCTGGCACCTGGCTCTCAGAGGTGCCTCCAGTTCCTCCGTGACCACCACCTCCTCCGTGACCTCCTCCTTGTGAACCTCCCAGGGTGCCTTGAGCTGTAATGGGAATGTGGATCCATCAGTCCATCCCTGCTGCCCGGCTTAGGCTCCGATTACTGTTGCCAGGGCCCTTCTTCCCCACCCCCCTGGGGTTCCTACCTGAATCGTCTTCCTCCGCGTCCTGGGACTCTGGCCACTCTGCGTGCACCCCCCTTCCCCTCAGCCTGGCGCCCTGTGGGTTTTGTGGGTGCACCCGGAGGGTGATGTTTGAGTGAGCAGGTTCCCAGGGCGCCTCCTCCCCCTGTGTGATGGGGCTGTCCCCTCCCGCAACCTCCCCCTGCTCCGGGGGGTTGGGCAGGGGGGGTGTCACGGAGAAACATAGGGTCACACACATGTAACACGGGAATACATGTAGACTACAAGTCTGGTAAATATGTAACGTCAAAGGGCCCACATGTATGTAAGGTTACAGTTGAGAGCTGTAGAACCCAAATTAGGGCTCTGGTCAGTAGCCTACGGGAAATACAAGGAGATAACAAGATGTGTTGTGGGAACACTTGACAGACAGCCCTGTTGATATGTAAATTGACTTCCATGTTTGCCTGGATTGACTATGTGACCTGATACATGATTCCCCAAAGGCGGGACATCCGAGACAAAGGAAGCTAAAGACTATTTAAATGAGCCAGTAAGGCACCTTTAGAGGGGGATTGTAGCAAGGCTGCTTCCAGAGAACATCTGCATACAAAAGTCCAGCCAGAGCTAGGCTGGAAACATGAACTGAGAGGAGAAACTTTGTGAGTGCCCTCCGTCTGCCCCTGGCGAAAGTGGCACTGTGTAAGTGGGAGGCGACTATATCCCCATCCATGCAGAGAAACCGGTCCAACTCATCGTGGAACTCCATTGTCCGCATGGCACAGCCAGACTTGAGATTGTTGTTCTTGATATGTTTATATCTGGACCTCAAGTCCTTTGCCTGCTGCATGCACTGGGTGTCATCCCTATTGTACCCCTGCAGCTGCATCTCCTGGGCGATGGCTTCATAGACCTGTTTGGTCTTGTAGCTGCGCACCAGGTCATCCTGGACCTTTTTGGCCCCCCACACGCGTATGATGTTCGGGTCTCCTGCCTCAACCAGGACTCCCCCTTTTGGGTACCCTTGTGGGAGGCCTACCAGCTTGGCGGTTTGGGGCCTGCCCAGTAGCTGTGGTGACAGCAGAGCTGGTCATCTCCGGTTGGGGGATTGCAGAGGGGTTAGCATCTGCCCCACGGCCCCCCTGTGCTCCCTTGTGGGGGATCCCTCCTCACTCCCCCCGGAGGGCACGGGCGCCTTACCTGACTGTCACGGAGGCCCTTCTCGGCCATCTTCCTGGTAGTGTGTTGCTCCTGTGTCTGGGTGCTGTCCCGGGGGTGGAAACAGTTAGCAGTCAGCTGCCCGCCCTGTTCTCCCTCGCGGGCCCTCCCTCCCTGGGTTCTTGGGGTCCCCTCGCACATACCTCGCTATTACTTGCACTCCCTTCCCCGTGGCTGTGCTGGAGTGGGGGGCTGTGGTCGGCGTGGGTACTGCAGTCTGTCCTCGGCCCTGTGGCGGGACGGGTGTGTGGTGCTTAGCGGTCCTTCCCTCCCCCCCAGCTCATGGGGCCGGCCCCCCTCCCCATGGTGTCCCGGGGTCCCTCTGCTTACCCTGGTCCGTCCCACGTGAGTTGCGGTGCTGGCTCCTTTGTTTTGTCGGCAGCTTTCCTTCCAGACATATTGGGAGCCAGCGCACCCATGTCCTGTTTCAGATCCCTTTTAAGGGCTCCCAGGCGGGCGTGTCTGCTTGGCGGCCCCTGCGAGGCCTCTCTAGCCAACTCTCTGGTCTCAGCAGACCCGTTCCCATGAGTGTTTTGGTTTTTACACAGACAGGCAGGTGTTGCACACCCACCTCCACGCACGGAGCATGTCGGTTCCTTCCAGGCTGCTCCATGGGTATCGGTGGGTGGGTTGTGAACGTGCAGCCACCCACTCGTGGACATTTGCACGGGCACCCACACCCATCCGATGGGTGTTCATGGGTGGGTAACGTCCATGTAAAAACAGCCTATGAGGTGTCCCTACACTGGGTCTGATCTGGGAAAGAAAAGCCTGGTGGCCAAGGGGCTATGGAAAAGATTATCCATAGCTTGAATGCAGTAGGGATGCTGTGGAGGGAGGGAGCTCAGATTACATGCACTTCCACTCCACTGCATCTCTAAATAAAAGGTCTGCTTGTCCCACCTCCAAACTGCCACTTCAGCCTAGAACAACTATTGCAACTCTAAAACTCGAATCACCCCGTTGTACATTCCAGTACCAAGAGTGGTGGAGGAATGGATGCCAAGCCTCCCTTTCTGTTGGAATTGCATGCCATGTTGCACAGCCAGAAGAATCCAAGGGCCGGTTCTTCTTTTCCAGACAGCTACCAACATGCTCCTTTGCAACTAATTCTTTGCTTCCCTTTGCAGGAGAGAGGTGAGCACACTCAGGCAATGAAAGAAGAGGAGCTGATTAATTTAATAGATGATGTATTACGAGATGATGATAAAAATAACGATGGATATATTGACTATGCAGAGTTTGCAAAGTCGCTGGAATAAAGTTTGGCATTCTTTCTAGCCATACACAAGTGTGACCCACTATAATGTGATCTTTACTGTCTATTATAAAATATTAGTTGTGCATACACCATTCTAATGCAATATTGATGGTAGGAAAATGTATGTAGCTACTGGCTCAAATTCATTCTTTAGGTTGAAGAGTATGTGCTAGGAAAAGAAGGCTGCGTAATTCAGAAGTGCATTTCGCTGGTATTTCTGGGTTCTTAAATCTTTTGAGAATGATAGTAAAATATTGACTGCATACGTTAAGCCCCTGTTGGAAACTTATTTTGCATAGTATAAGAATGATCAGAAATTGGTTTAGACATTTTTGTGACCTTTTTATTTTTCTTCTGAAATGCCAGAAAAAGCAAACGCACAATTGTGGTGCTTCTTTCCAAGAAAAACGTCCAACTCCACATAGTAGAAACTCATGAAAGGAAAGCTTACATAGAACCTTGCATTTAAATCCTTATTGTAAAATAAAGCAAACAGTGGGTGTTTTTAGATGGGAGACATTTTTCCTGCAGCTTCAAAATCCAACTTGAGAAACGCCCACAGGGGGATTTAGACACTCCTTGATGGACTGGAAGCGCCAAGCAACTCTCAGAAGTTTTTGGGACACCGAACCAGTGAAGACCCCGAGGTCTTGCCAGTCCATGTCTCAAAACTTCTGGGAGTTGCCTGGTGCCACGGTTTCCAATGGCACCTCTGAGACATCGGGTCCGGCGAGGAGCGCCTAAACTTCTCCACCCACCACCACCACCACCACGTGCGTTTCCCCAAACCAGATTTTTAAGCTGTGGGAGAAATGTCTCCCGTCTAGAAACGCCCAATATTACTGAATGTGGCTTAAGCTTTATCTATAACCCTCTGGAGTTCAACATTTACCTTTTCAAAAATAAGAATTTTTTAATAGATCTATTTACTGACACACTCATACATTTCTATTTTTCAATTTCCATCCATCAGATTTCTTTTTATAATGTACTACCTTTTCTGGGGGTTTTCTGTGCCCAAATTAGTCTTTTTTAAGAAAATGAAAGTATTTTTATTACATTGATACGTTGTGTTAATGCTACACAGCATTTAACAAAATACGGATTCTGAAGTTCATGTTGTCAAACTTTGGTTTACTAAAATACTGCTGTTCAAACTTTATCTGTACCCATGGACTGTCCTTATAGTATTAGTCAGAACAGTAGGATAATCTAAAATGGTAATGCTGCCTTGTTAAGGTCCACATTGATGTACCTTGATGCTTGAATATATGGTGGTGTATTTAGAAATACAAAGTATTTCATTATTTTTTGGTGAAGAGAGTATTAAGATACTTGAATTGTCTGCTTATTAAACTGGTCCTGGAAAAAATGTTTGACATCTTGTCTGGCCAGTGCTCAGCTGAGTTAAGCAGGTTTAAATAAAGTAAAAGTGATGTGTAGCTGCTTTAGTTCGATTATACTGTATTGGCATGAAAAGTTAGTTTCACCAAATCACCAAGTTCATGCGCAAAAAGAAATCTAAATGCTATTGTATCTTGCAAAGTGTATAAAGACCTATTTTCTGTATAAAAATATTCTTATAAGAGAAATGCATTTGTAAAAAGTATTTCTTTTGTTAATTGTGCAATGAAAGCTGATATATGTTGTTTTGATAGACCTGTATAATGAGTTATGCTGGCTCTGCAGGTAATAAAATAATTGTTGCAATTTTAAGCCAAAGCATAAGACCCAAGCATACACTTGTCATATAGTTTTTACACAAGAAATTTTGAATAATGCACCTGTCTGAAACTGGAACCTCTCCTACTGCCCCATTGCATTTGGTCCTGCCTGGGATGCTCTTTAAGCTGCTGCTAGCAGCTATGATTAGAGACGGGATGCTGGCCTTGAGTGGCTTAACCATCTAAGATAGACCAGCACAGGGGATGGGATGGTTTTGTGATTTCTTGAATTGCACAGGAAGATATTACAAAATAGTGACTTTTGCCCTGAATCTCTTTCTCCGTAATAGCTACAGAAGGGAAATCCCCCATTATTAACTAATACCCTACATTAGTGATGGTGTCAGGACCTGTTCACATGGACAGATCCCTTTCACATCAGTGGGATTTGTGACCGTGCTCGCTGCTACCATAGGGGCTATCACTACAAAGGATGGTGTCCTAAACCGCAGGAAAGGTTTTTGTTTTTTTTAGGGTTTTAATAATTTAAGACTTTTTGTGTGTTCATCCCAGCCTAGTTAAGTATGTATTACAGGTGAGGGGAAAACAAAATTTGTTCTACTGAAAATTTTTCAAACCTTGTAGAAAGGAGTTAAATTGCTGCTCTGTTTATGCCTAACTACAGCAGTGGGAGTAGAACTAGCATGGGTATAGTCAATCTTGGCTTGGATGCCAGCTGTAGCTCTCAGCCACTCAAGCATGGCTGTGGGGGCTGAGCCAGTCCCAGGCCTCACTTCCTTACTGGCCCTGTGTTTTAAGAGCAATAAACTAAGTTTCAACAGCTAAATTGCTGCTGTTCCTCAGGTTTGTAGCAGCTGGGAACCCAGAGCACCAATTCTGGGTACAAACTAACACAACAGTGCTCATGTGCTAAAATGGACTTAACGCTGGGGGTTGGGCCATGGCTGGGAGCCAGACAGGCATCCGAACTGATGTAGTGCAGGCCAGGTGCATGGGTGGCCACGGTGCCCAGACCCAGCGATGCTACAGCCCAGGATGAGTAAAGGGGTTTCAAACGTGGAAGCCCGCTTTACTCCTGCTTGAGTAGCAGGAGCCTGAGCATGGTGGGGGCTATGACTCAGGGACTTACCCAAGTCGCAGTATGGGCTAGTCCCCACCACGGTTGAACTAGCCCATGCAAAATATCTGGCAGGTGCACTGCAGCATGATGGTGGCGCCTGCCTTAATCCCATTTGAAAACACCCTCAGCCAGCTAGTCATGAAGCAGGAGGGGCTCAGGTTGGCAGATGTGTCAAAGGAACAGGTGTGTAGCTTGCCCACAGGAAGATTTTGGTATGTGGCTCTGGTTTGGAAAGCTTGCCCATCCCTGAGCTAGCACCAATCAGCTGGAGACCATAACTCTGGAAGCTATCCTTGATGAAAGATGGGCTTATGACACCATTGCTGGTCCCTGCTTTATCAGATATGGGAGCTTTGAGCAGGGCAAGTACAAAGGCCCCTCAGTTCAAAAATGGCTGCCCAATCTTCACGATCACCACCTGTCTTGAGTGCCAATGACAATATTTACAGAGCAGTAGCACCTTCAACAAAAGCCATATTGCTAAAGATTAATTGAAAGCAAGAACAGATGATGAGCATTTTTATATGGGAGTGCTTTCTCCCGTATTTGAAAACTGCAGCTTGGGGAAAACTCTGCCAGATTGTTGCCCAAAGCAACACTACAGTAGAAAAATATTAGTTCTTTATAAATCATGAAGCTATTAATATTCAGGTCTTTTTTAAGGTCCATGTGTAGGAAACCAATACAATACAAGCTTCCAATTTTCCTGATGAGGTAAATTGGGGGGTGGGGCAGGGGGGAGTTGTTTTTGTAAAAAAAACAAACACCTGTCCAGAGTTCTAGAGAAAGTACCTAGCGATGACAGGACTACATAGTACAATGCATTAAGATTATAAAGTCACCTCCCCCTGCATGTCCTATGGTTTCTACAACCAGAGCCATAACTAGAGTGGGTCCAGTGCAGCAGCCGTCTTGGGCCCATGTCCATTGTGGAAGACCCCTAACGTGGTCCGCTGCCGTGTCTGGGTAGTCAGGGCTGCTGGACTTGGTATGTGCCCCCAGTGGAGCAGCTCAGCTGCCACTGACCCTTGGTAGCAAGAATGCTGCTTGCCAGCCTCACAGTGCCCCATCCCCTGGCCCCATCCTGCTAGAGCCAGGGGACAGGGACTCACTGGGAGCCTGTTGGTAAGTTACGGCTTTGCCCACCACTCTCAGTGTTGTCAGCTCTTCTGAATTTATTGCGAGAGATATGATTTCTAAGCCTCTAGATCTCATGATTAGTGTCCCTAATCTTGCAAGATTGGGAGTAGGGCTGATTACTGCATGGCTGCTGGCCCCTGGTCTGGTGGCTGCTCGCTGTTCCGTGCCTCCTCCTGCATCCCCAGCCACACTGCAGAGCTTAGCGGGGATCCGGGAATAAGTTTTCTGACTGGGGAGAGGAGCAGGAAAGTCTCTTCTCAGTTGTGTGCAACACTATATCGGTCCCCCTGGAAATGGACCAATTAGAGTGGGGCACGCAACGGGGAAAAGACCCCCCCTGTTCCCCTCCTCGCTCAAATAATTTATTTTCAGGTTCCAGCTACGCTCTGCTGCCACCACCACTAGCTTCCATTCAGACTCCTTAGAGCCAGCCAGGCCCACCCCCTGCCGCTGCAGTCATGGCACTGCTGCCTCATCCCAGTCTCTGCTGTACGACCCAAGCTCCCGGTCTGCTTTCCATCCCCCAAACTCCCTCCCAACTCCCTGGTCTGTCCCCCCAATCCCCATGTCTGCTTCCCACCCCCAAACATTCTCCCCAGTCCAATTCCCACCACCCAAACTCGTGACTCCCCCACAACTTCCCAACCCCTAACCTGCCCCCCATACCTCTGCCCCTCCTTGGATCCCCCCCACAACCTCCCAATCCCTGCCCCTTCTCATGACCCCACAACTGCCTAACCCATCCCTCCTCACAACCTCCCATAACTTCTCAATCTCTAACCCAACCCCTGCACCCCCTGTCCCTCCTTGTGACCCCCAGCTTCTCAATCCCTAACCTGACCTTCACCCCCACCCCTCCTTGCAACCCCCAACTTCCCTAATCCAACCCCTGCACCTCCGCTCCCTCCTTGCACCCCTCCCCCCCAACTTCCCAACCCCTGTAACCCCGCTCCTACCTGTCACGAGCTGCCTCAGCCCCAGCAACAAGCGCCCACAGTGGCACAGTGATGGGACAGTGGTAGGACCAGAAAGCCCCGGTGGCAGCGCGGACCTTAGGAGGGAAGACAATGGCCACTACCCACACAAGGCACCAACCCCCCTGCTCACAGCCGAGCAAGTGAGAGGCTCCAACCCGTCACCACACCCCCACCCCACAGCTTTCTCAGTCCCAAACTACTACTACGTGTCACCCCCCTTTTGTGGAGTGGGGGGCATCAGTGGAGTCAGCCTGGGCCGCTCTCACACCCCATTATTTCTTGACAGCTACTTGACACTAGAGTTGCCACCTTAGGTATGTTTTTCCAGGCCAGTTATGAAAAATACATGTAGCAGAGCCTGCATTGGCACATCATCCCAGTCTCTGCTGCCCCCACAACCCTCCCCAGTCTGCTTCTCCCCCCCACCCCCCCAACGTTCCCCTCACCCAGCCCCTGGGTCTGCTTCCCACCCCCAAACTGTCCCCCCAATCCCTCGGTCCGCTTCCCACCCCCCAAATTCCTCACAACACACACCCACAACTTCCTAACACCCCCCACACACCTGCCCCTCCTCAGACCCCCCCCAACTTCCCAACCCGTAACCTGACCCCTGACCCTCCTCGCAACCCCCATAACTTCCTAACTCAACCCCTGCACACCTGCCCCTCCTTGCGACCCCACCCCCACCCCGGACATTTATTTATTATTTATTTCTAGGACATTTCTTTATTATTATGTCACCACAAAAAAATTTCAAAGTGCCTTACCTCTGTCCTTCACATATAGAAATGATATACAGTTTTTATAATGAAATGTTCACACTGTGAGTACAGACAACTTTATACAGTCGGTTGTATACTAAGTAATTCTGCACAAAAGGACAGAGTTAAGGCACTTTGAACAAATGTTTGTAGACAACTTATGATAATAAATAAATGTCCTGGAAAGAAATAATGTGATAGTTTAATTAGTGGTAAATAGTAAGAGGAGTAAGTATGTATGGTAATAAATGAAGTACATATCTTCACTGAATGTTGATGGTAAATTTTGGAATATAGATAGAAAATCTGGAAATAATTTCCATGCTTTTTGGCATTTAATTTTTGTTGTATGTTAAATGTTTTTTGAATTTGAATTAATTTTCATGATTTTTGGAGTTTAAGTTAGGGGGAAATGTATTTTGTTAAATGGTTTTGAAAAGGAAAGTTTTTTGTGTTGGAAACAGTTGTGCCAAACCTTTAGGTGTTTTATTTTAGATAATATCCTATAGAAATGTAACTGAGCTTTTGCTGTGGCATGGCCAATGGAGCAGCATTAATCAGGATTGCCTCACTCCCTGTGCTCTGGATCGGCCCCTGCAGTCGACCGGGAGGGGAGTGCCCTTCTCAAAGTCCTCCAGGTATCCCGGGAGGCGTGACTCTGGAGAGGGCGTTCTCGGTGGCTACACCGAGGCTGTGGAACTCCCTCCCGGCAGAGGCCCAGGTGGCCCCGGACCTCTCCTCTTTTCAACATCAATGCAAGACCTGGCTGTTCCACCAGGCCTTTGGCGAGGGAGATGGGGGAGGGTGGGTTTTTATTTTTATGGGGGGTTGGTAAGGGTGGGGTGGTTTTTTTCCTCCCTCCTCTTTTCCAGGAGTGTGTGTTTCCTCCTTTTTTTCTTCCCCCTTTTTTAGATGTTTTATGTTGTTTGTGTAATTTTATGTGTATTTTTATATCTTGTAAGCTGCCCCCGGCTGCCTTTGGCAGGAGGGGCGGGATATCAAATGTTTTAATAAAATAAAAAATAAAATAAAATAAGTTTGCCCTTGTAGACCATGAAGTCCCCAGGCACTAAGATTTGTTGCCTCATCTGCCTCCCCTGTTCCACCACTAACCAGAGCATGCTCATATAGACAGAACCTCAGGAAACTAAGCTAGGAAGACAACAGTAGGATATTGTTTTAAGTATTATGCAATCTAGTCTTGTTCAGAGCAAGGCTACACAAAATGACTAAACTAGTGCCCACACACACACACACACACACAAGATGACTAAACACTAGTGCCCACACACACACACACACATTAGGTGCAATCCAGGGAAGTGGAGACCCTGTGTGAAATGGTGGGGTGGGGCCCCTCAATATTTGATGAACACACAAAAAGGGGAAATGTCACCATAATTAATTTTGAATGTTCCATTAAACATAACCTCAGCCTCTTCAGGGGCCTAGGCTCTCTGCATTGCAGACCTATAGGTTACACATGCATTGTTGTTTCTAGTTTACTCATGGGTCCCACATGTGTTGGGAACTCCACAGGACAGGCCTCCCTATTTTGTGAAGCTATGTGGGGCCAGTTTATGCCAGTGCTTCTCAGTGGTAGCAAGGCCGTGGTGGGCCTGGGCTCATATCTTCGTTATTTTGAGCCCACAGGCAAGGGGGCGTGGTCTCCCAGATTTGGGGGTGGGGCAAGGCTTATCCATAAAGGCATTGCCACCCCAGCTCCCAGAGCCCCTCCTCCCTTCCTACGAAACAGCAGCAGCCCCAACAAAAATGAAGGGGTTTTTGGGGGGTGGGGGCATCATGCCACCTCTGCCCACTCTGAAAACTTCCTTCTAATCAGAGCCCTTGGCAAGTGGCCTGGATACCACTGCTGACCCCTCTCCCTCCGAAAACTTCCTAGTGGTGCTCAAGTCACTTGCTAAGGGCCCTCTCAGAATCCAGGGTCCAGGCTCACCTGAGCTCCCTCAGTCCATGGTAGCTTCGTTCCTGGCACGGTCTGCTTCTCACGCTCATGTGGTCATTTTAAGTTTATTCGTTACATTTATTCACACGCTGGGAACGCGGGAATGCATGGGTCTCTGTGCGATCACAGTCTGCACTATTCCAGATCAGGTCCTGGGATCAGTCTTTTCATCTAGGTGTGCAAGGGGTTATGTGCATGAAAGCTGTGTACCAAAGTGGCACAGAGTACTTAAGTGGGTGTCAAATCCTCACTCACAGCAAAAGGCCTCATTGTACAGCATAACCACCGTCACCAGACAGCTGTCTGTAGAGTGTGCGGAATGTACCCCTACCTGGGAGCATGCTCACCTAAGTGAGGACCATCTGTTTGGCTCTGAAGGTGACATTGCAGATGCAAGCGAAAGCAGTGCTGGTGCAAGGATTTCTAGGTAAACCCCTGTGATTGCGCCCCTCGTGCAACCAGTGCACACATTGCGCACCTCACATGCAACCCACACACATTACACACAACCCCCGTGTGCACACCCCTAGTGCACAACATACACACATACACAGCCTGATTCTCGGGCTCTATGGGGTTGGTAGCCCTGCTCCCCTTGCCTCCTGGCTCTCGATCCAGCTGCAGAGCGTACCAGCGGTGGCAGTGGCAGCTGGATTGGGAATGGGAGAGACACCTCCTTCAACTTAAGAGAAGCGTCAGCAACAGCTGGATGAGGGGCCGGAGAGATGGCAGCCGAAGCTGGATCAGAGGTGGAGCCACCTGGGGGGTGGGGGGCCCTCACCTAAACCCAATCTAGTGCACAGCTTAGTGGCAAGGCTGTCTAGGGCGGCAAGTTGAAGGAGGTGCCTTTTCCAGTCCCATCCAGCACAGAGCTTATCTCCGTCGTCGGCAGCGGGGTAGCTTGATTGAGAGCAAGAGAGACTGAGACCACCTTCACGCTGGTGTCGTAGGCGACCGTCTAAACTGCCTAATGGTAGGACCGACCCTGAGTGAGAGTGGACAATGGGCAAAGACATCTCACATTTTGAAAGAGGGTTTGCCACTCACTTAAGTCTAGTGCAGCACTTTGGCACACAGCATATGTGTAACGGTACCCCTTGTGTACTGGACAAATGAGAATTGTGTCCCTAGTCTACACTACTACTAAAATCCTGAGCTCTTTGGAGCTGGAGTTGCCATCCTGTTACATATATGTTCAAGCATGGTGGGGCTTTTAGGCACTACTGCAATACAAATAGTAGACATACTAATAGGGTGCCATTGTGCTATGTGTGAGTCTGAACAGACAATAGCAAAGATGAGAAACTTTGGCCAGAGCAATCCGAGGGGAGCAGAAGTGAAAAAACTTGAGTGCCCCCACTGTGTAGTACGGTGGTAGCTAATGAGTCTCGTTTTATGCAGTGCCATTTAGGGCAAATAGAAATATTTCTACTGTAAACTCAGTTCTCTTTGACTGCAAATAGGTAACCCTGCCTACAAGCCCATTGTAAATTAGCAATTGATCAGAAACGCACTGAAGCTCAATCTTTGTTTACCAAATTAGGTTTGTAGCAGCACTAGACCGCTCTGCCAGGAGTGGGTTTCTGACTCTTTCCCCCTCCCCTCTTGAAATGGTGTGGCTTGGTGGTGGTGGGAAATATTGGTTGGTTTTTGAAAAAGGAGAAGGGAGTTGGGAAGAGAGGGGGGGGGGGGAAAGAGGCGTTGGCTGCTGAGGAGACAGCAGGACTACAAAGGGACCGACTCCTTGTAATCACACAAGGGACCTATACAAGGACAGTGGAAAGCGGCGATTGGGTAGCCTCTCCATGCGCCAGGAGGAAGAGATCGGCTGGCAGAGTGGTCTGCAACGTGCTTTGCGGATAAAGACTGAGACATTGGACACAGTGGGCCCCCACCATCATCCCCATAGACAACAGTTCAGGGAGGACAGCGCTGTCAGCCACATTCTGATTATAGGCCGGGATATTGGGGTTGATGTGGGAAGCTTCCCAAGTTAACATAAGTGTTGATTTCAATCCTTTTTATAGGTCAAGGTCAAGAATTTTTATTGAATAGCCTCAAGGGTTGTTTCAAGATAAATAAAGAGATAATTAAATACATACATAAAGCCTATACAAAATTATAAAATCAAGCCCTTAGGCACTTAAAACTTCAAACAACACAGAACCTTGTTAGGCCAAGAATATGACTGCAACTGCCGCAATGGTCATGACTAAATCATTTTACAGCTTTAAACAAAAAAAACCTGAGGCAGAAAATTGCTGTTGGCTTGGCACAAGCGCCACTCGGATCTAATAGTGCACACATTGTAACTTTATCCTTTTGTCCCCTTAAATTAGAATCCGTATACAGGGCAATGAATTTCTCCCTTAACACCTGGTAGGCCGTGCAGTGAAGCAGGATGGGTTCTACCGACTCAGGCAAGTCTGAGTCACAGAAGCCGCACACTCTCTGAGCATAGGGAGTTTGTTTGTACCTGCCCGCAAGTACAGCAGAGGGGAATACATTTAATCTCATTAGTAGAAAGGCCCTTCTAAGGGGCCACGAGGGCCAATCTAATAAATAAGTCGCCAGAGCTTTGCCAATAAAGTACTCCGGAGCACTCTGTTGGCTCGCTCGGGCTGAGGATTCCATCTGCATGGCCTGGTCACTAATACATTGTGCAATCAAATGGCCAGCCCCCTTCCTACCCAAAGGGAGCAGGATACTTCTAGATAGCCAATCTGGGTCTATTTCCACTTCTGCCCTTAAACACCATCCATCATCCGGGTGGTTGCTGTGGGTGGAGCTCAATAGCGAGGGGGGGGGGGGGGGGAAATACGGCTACCGTCAGCCAATATTTTAATATGTTGGTCAGCGCAATGGAGCGAACCGGCACCATTCCCACTTCCGCTCTAAGCAGGACTTGTGGGACTGATTTCGGAGCACCTAGAATGGCGCTCAAGGAGGAATTCTGCACAGACAAGCTTTTCTAGGGCCAAAAAACCCCAAATGGGGACAGCATAAAGGAGCTGGGCAAGCGTCTTGGCCCTAAAAAGAGCCAAGGCTGGGCTCACAAGTCTGCCCCCATGGGAATGAAAAAAGCTGGTTATCGTATTAACTACTTTCCTGACCTGTTCTTTAGTGGCTAGGAAATGTGGGGCCCAACTGTACGACGCTGAGAGAATTACCCCCCAATATTTGAAAGTTTTGACCTGTTCCAGAACCTGGCCACCCATGATCCAAGGATATTGGTGGCGGGTTTTGCTTAATATCAAAATTTTTGTTTTAGTATAATTTATTGACAAGTTTTCCATTTTGCAGAAAGATTCGAATCTGGACATGCTGCGGCAAAGGCCCACCTGCGATAATGACAATAAAAATTGTATCGTCCGCATATCCAAGAAGATGCAATCAGTGATTTCCCAATTTCGGAGCATGGTTGTTTGGTATTGCCATATATGTAATTTAATTATTTAAATAAAAATTAAAAAGAGAGGGAGCCAAGATATATCACTGGCTTGGGGTGTTCGCCAGGGATGTATCTTTAGTGCACGGGCTAAGGGGATCGGGGCGCACTCGCAACAGATTGTCTTTATGCAAAAGAATTAACAAATACAATAACCGGCCATCAATGGACGTGCCCTGGAGCTTGGTCCACAGGCGCTCCCTGTCAACAGTGTCAAATGCTGCCCGTAAGTCCATGAAGCAGCAAAACAGGGCAATCTTAGCATGCCCCAGGGGGTACTTTGAAATTAAGTGCCTTAAGATATAGACATGATTGACCGTGGACTGTCCTCATCTAAAACCCGCCTGTTCGGGATGCAGGATCTGTTCCTCATCTAGCCACTTTTGTAGCCTGCCCAGAAGGTACTTCGAGTACAACTTGCCCACTATCGAAAGCAGGCTTATAAGGCAGTAGTTGGAGGGATCATTCCTGCTACCCTTTTTAAAGATTGGTACCACCAGACTTTTCTTCCATGCCACCGGAATAACCCCTTCCTGGTTGATCTGAAAAAAACGGGGAGCTAACTGCTCAGCCCACCAGTCTGCCTTGCATTTTAATAATTCAGGGGAGATAAAGTCTATACCCGGCGCCTTTCCGTTCTTCAAGAACAGGATAAGCGCCTCAACTTCTTGTGAGGTTACTGGAGGCCATTCTTGGAAATGATTTAATGGTTTCAGGACCAGCGGGTTGCCCAAGCCTCACTGATCTAGAAAACAATGCATCCCTTACCGCTCTAGCGGAGCTGGCCTCGGAGGTGGTGTTGAGCTCCCCCAGGACCTTGGTTCTGGGGGACTTCAACGTCCACGCCGATGCCGGCCTTGTTGGGGCGGAGCGGGAGTTCATGGCCGCCATGGCAACTATGAACTTGTCCCAGGAGGTGATCTGCCCGACCCACGTGGGGGGACATACCCTCGACCTGATCTTCGGCTCTGGCCTTGAGGCGGGGGGTCCGGTTGTGGGGGAGGTGACAGCGGTGCCCTTGTCGTGGACGGACCATTACCTCCTTCAGGCCGGTCTTTTAGCGCGCCCCCTCCAGAAGGGGAAGGGACCAGTTAGGATGGTCCGCCCTCGGAGGCTGATGGAACCCCAGCGGTTCCAGGAGGTCCTGAGGGAGCTTACCCTGGATGTGGACGGTCACTCTGTGGATGAGCTGGTCCGGCATTGGAACATCTTGCTGGAGGAGGCCATTGACAGGGTGGCTCCGAGGCGCCTTCTGCCTCGGTCTCGTCACCGCAGGACCCCTTGGTTTACTGAGGGGCTGCGGTGTATGAAGCGTGTGGGCAGGAGGCTAGAGCGACGCTGGCGTCGGACTCGGTCTGTCTCCGATCGTCTTCTCCATAGGGCCCATTTGCGGTCCTATGTGGAGGCTGTGAGGACGGCGAGGAAGGAATTCCTCGCCGTCCTCATAGCGTCTGCGAAGTCGCGTCCAGCGGAGCTGTTTCGGGTGGTGCGGGGGCTGGTTAGTCCGGCCTCCCTCCGCCTGGATGGGGACTTGTCCCGGGCCCGCTGTGAGGAGTTTGTCATCTACTTCGCAGACAAGATTGCTCGGATTCAGGCCGATTTCGACGCTGGGTTGACAGCAGTAGGGGAAGAGCGCGGGGGGGCGGAGGGTCCGTCTGGTCCATCTTTATGGGGCGAGTTTCAGGAAGTGACGCCTGCCGATGTGGTGGATGTCCTGGGGTCTGTGAGGGCCACGTGTTGTCAACTAGATCCATGCCCGTCCTGGTTAATAAAAGCTTCCGGGGAGACGTTGGGGACGGTGCTGGCGAGGGTGGTGAATGCGTCCCTTCGGCAGGGGAGGTTGTCGCCTTGCTTAAAAGAGGCTGTGGTGCGCCCCCTGCTGAAAAAACCATCGTTGGACGTAGACGCGCTCGCCAGCTACCGACCTGTCTCTAACCTTCCCTTTTTAGGGAAGGTTATTGAGCGGGCAGTGGCGCTCCAGCTCCAGGGTCATCTAGATAATATCGGGCTCCTTGACCCTTTTCAATCTGGGTTCCGCCCCGGCTATGGCACCGAGACGGCGTTGGTGGCCTTGGTGGACGACCTCCGCCGGGAGATGGATGCGGGATGTTCGACATTTCTCATCCTGCTCGATCTCTCGGCCGCTTTTGACACCGTGGACCATGGGCTGCTGTTGAGACGACTGCGTGACCGGGGGGGTCTGGACGGGACTGTTCTTGAATGGTTCCGTTCATTCCTCTCGGGGAGGAGCCAGCGGGTGGTGTTGGGGGAGGAAACATCGAGCCCCCGCGCCTTACCGTGTGGCGTTCCGCAGGGATCGATCTTGTCTCCATTATTATTTAACATCTATATGCAGCCCTTGGGGGAGGTCGTGAGAGGGTTCGGGGTGCGATGTCACCAGTATGCTGATGATACTCAGCTGTACCTCTCGTTTTCTACCGACCCAGACCCTGCTGTCTCGGTGCTATCCCAATGTTTGGAGGCCGTGGCGGATTGGATGCGGCGGAGCAGACTGAAGCTCAACCCAGATAAGACGGAGGTGATGGTGGTGGGGAGGGCGAAGGGGGTGGTGGCCCCCCTGGTTGGGGGGGTTTGCCCCCCTGTAGCTCAGCAGGTCCGGAGTCTGGGGGTCATATTGGACGCAGACCTGCGGCTGGAGCGGCAGGTGGAGGCAGTCGCTAAGGCTGCCTTCCGCCAGCTTTATCTGGTACGTAGGCTGCGTCCGTATGTCTCTGGCCCGGACCTGGCCTCCCTCATCCATGCCTTCGTCACCTCGCGGCTCGACTACTGTAACGCGCTCTACGTGGGGCTTCCCTTGTTCTTGGCCCGGAGGCTGCAGCTGGTGCAGAATGCGGCGGCCCGTCTTCTTACGGGGACGGGTCGCCGGGAGCACATTACACCGGTGCTCCGAGCGCTGCACTGGCTGCCGATAGTGTGCCGGGCCAAGTTCAAGGTCCTAGTAATGATCTATAAAGCCCTATACGGCCTTGGCCCCTCTTACCTTAGGGACCGCCTCGCCCTTCGCGCCCCGGAACGACTCCTGCGGTCTGCCGGGGGTGCCCTCCTGGAGGTCCCCCGTGTTAAGCGGGGGGCCACGATGGAGCGAGCATTCTCGGTGGTAGGGCCGCGGCTGTGGAACTCCCTTCCGGAGGAAGCTCGCCTGGCCCCAAGCCTTTTGACATTTCGGCAGAACTGTAAGACCTGGCTGTTTGCCCAGGCCTTTGGGAGGGAGGGTGGGGGGGGATGATTTTAGTCCCCCGCCTATTTATTTATTTTTTTATTTTCTAGCCCTGTTTTATGTGATGCATTTTATATTTAATATTTTAAAAGGAATTTTATTGTTTTTATTCATTGTTGGTAGCCGCCCCGAGCTGCGTTGCAGGAGGGGGCGGGGTATAAATCTGAAAAATAAAAAAATAAAATACAATAATAAAGTGTGCCTGCCACACCTCTAAAGATACCGTATTTCCCCCTCCCAAGTTACCCCTGGTGTTATATCATGCTATCAGGGACCAAAATCTTCCTGAGTCATTTGACATGGCTGCTTGCTGGAGTTGGGCCCATGGTGCAGAGTAGAACATTTTTTTCTTGGCTCTGAGCAGACACCGGTAGCTTTTCCTTTCTATGGTCACCCTTAATCTATTATCCCTTGTTAGGAGGGACTGAAGAATATGCACTTCCTCTTTCAAACCATCTAGGTGGGGAAATTTGGCCAGGTGCTCCTATTGTGATGAAGGACAGCAAAGGTAACAAAAGCTGACACAATAATTCAAAGGCATCAACCGACTCAGACCTGAAGGCAATTATCTGGTCACACAGAGCGGTAGCCTTTGCCTCCTGGGTGAAACATACAAAAGCTGCCTCCACAATCCTTTTTATATTAAAAATAGTTCACTGTTAGACCGAGGCTTGGTCTAGTCTCTCTCTGTTAAATGACTGGAATCCCCGTAATAAATGTTACGGGTGAATCCTTGGTTGGCAAGGCGGTACAGGCATTTACGTTTAAAAGCAATTATAGCATGTTTAGTAAGTCTAAGTGGTAAAAGCTCACTCATCACTTTCAGGCAACACAATGGGTGTTTTCAGACAGATGCAGAGGCAGCCTGCTCCTAAGTCGCACCCTCATGTCTAACCTCGCCTGGGTCGGGTTCAGACTGACCTCCTGGCAGATTCCCCAGCCCACCCACGCAGCACTCCCACACACCATAGAGTTGCGGGTGACTGCCCGACGTCTCAGGCTGGCACCCGAAACTCTATGGTGTTGCCTGGGGCAACAGCTGGCTGGAAGCAGAGCAGCAGCGTGGATCCAAGCATCAGATAAACAGCTGCTCCACTCCAGGCTCATGCCCCAAGCTTGGCTGGCCTACTCCGCTCACGGTGCTCTGGGAAACACACAATGGATGTTTTTAGACAGACCCGCGCCTGCTCTGGTGGCAGTGGGTTTAAATGGAGCTCACCGCCACCACACCCCACAGTGCCCACACGCGCTCCCCTCCCATGCACCATAGAGGGGCCCCAGAGGTGGTCATGTTTGGGGCCTTACTGGAAGAAAGTGGGGGCCCTGAACCTTGTTCTGGCAAAAACAGGAGCCACGATGGGGCCCCAGGAAGTGGAGAAAGCAGTGGGGCCAGGGCTATCGCCCTCGGTTGCTCTGTGGTAAGGCCAGCCCTGCCAAAGACAATGGGCTAAATAAAGATTTATTTTGGCCCTCATAAGACACCACTGAAATGCAGAATAGACAGCCTGCTTTTTATACCTCTATCTGCTGTGCTCTCTTCATTGTATTTAAATGTTTTGAAATGCTAACTACCTTTCCTCTTACATCTTTTCCAGCTGCCCCCTCCCTAGTACTTGCTACTATATTTTTAGTCTGAAGTTCTTTTGTTTGTTATTTGATTATTGGTTCCTCTAACTGTATTTAAATACTTGGACTACTAATTACTTTTTTCCTAACACTCACTCCCAAGCGATTCCTTTTATATATATATGCCTGTCCTGCATTTTCTCAGCCTTTAGTTATGGTTTTTTTTTCCTCATGCCTGAGGAAGGTCCAGTGTGGCCTGAAAGCTTGTATATTTTTAGCAACAGAAGTAGGACCAATGAAAGCTATCATCTGAAGTATTTTGTCTCCATCCATTTCTACAGTATGTCATTTTTCCTATACCATTTAGCCACTAGATGGCATATGTGACACATCAAAACCTAGTCTTTGCAAACTGTTATGTGAATGAGAAGGACTGATTCAGGGTATGTTTAGATGTGATGGTACCATGGGTGGTCACTAGCGGCGGGACTACCGGAATTTCTGGTATCCGATAATGCCAGTACTGCGCATACCAGCATTATCGGATTCAACCCGGTAATCCGGTCCGGTTACCGGATTCCAGGTACCGGATTTTTTTTTACATTGCAGCCATTTAAATGAATGGCTGAAATGTAAAAAAAAGTTTAAAAAACCCACCAAAAACCTCCCCGAGTCCAGGCTGCTTGGGTGGAAAGGGGGACACCCCCCACCCACCCTGGATTTTTTTTAAAAAATTCTCCTCCGTTGCAATGCCGGCAAGTTCAACCCAGAGCCCCCCTCCCAGCACCAGTGGCCGTGGCGTCCCAGCACAGCAGCCGGTAAGTATTAGACCTGATCCCTTGGGGGGGGGG
>QEPC01011569.1:2638364-2660831 GCA_003113815.1 Sphenodon punctatus
ACAGCATTCCCTGCTTTATTAGATCTGACCCAAATATGTTCAGTCCAAAGTACCTCTCTTAGAAAAGATAACCCCCAAATACGAGAACGTGGGCACCACTACTATGGTGCCAACATCAAGTTTCCACGATTTCTTGCTCCTTCCGATGCCGAGGACCATGATTGTAGTCTTTGAAGCATTTATTTCAAGTCCGTTAATTTGGCAATAGTCATGGCAGCTGTTAACTGCACGCTTTAGTCCAATTTTGGACTGAGAAAACAAGACCAGGTCATTGGCAAATTGCAGGATACTCAACTGGATATCTCCTATTTTGGGGAGGTGGGTTTCCTTCTCTCGTATATGGGTGATAAGATCTACCACATATAAATTAAATAAAAGAGGTGCTAAAACGCAACCCTGGCATACCCCTCTTTTTATCGGAACAAAATCACTCTGGGTCTGGCCTATTCTAACACAAGCCTCATTTCTAGTGTACAATAAGATTATCAAATTTAGCAGATCACGGTTAATCCCCAAGATCTTAAGTTTCTCCCAAAGCCTCTGCACCGTATCAAAGGCCTTTGTAAAATCGATGAAGGCTAAGTACAACTTTGCCTTCCTAAGCTTAGTATATTTTGCAATCAAATGCTGCAGCACAAAGCAGCAATCTAGTGTAGATTTCCCTTTACGGAACCCAAACTGCTCAAATGAATTAATCCCATCAACTTCTACCCATTTTTCCAAGTGTCTATGCAAGGGCTCTCCTGAGACCTTTCCCACCACTGACAGAAGGCTTATCGGCCTGTAGCATGCTGGATCCTGTATTCTCCCTTTTTTATAAATAGGGATTATAATACTATGAAGCCATGCATCCGGGAACTTACCATCTTTGCGGATACGAAAAAAAAGAACAGACAGGAGTTGGGCCCACCACCCCGGGGATGCTTGAAGCATCTCCGCTGAAATGAGGTCCAACCCCACTGCCTTATTAGGTTTAAGAGCCTGAATAATTTCCAATTATTACGCTAGGAGGAAAATCCTCCTGCTGCCAAAGATGGTCTGGATAAAAAACCAGATCATTGGTTTTAATTTATTTTTCTGCATACAGGTCAGCAAAAAATTTCTGTCAGGCTCCGCTAGATACTGACTGGTTATTCCGATTGCTTCTGGGTTTTATGAATTTATTCAATACAGCCCAAAAGCCCTTAAAATTGCCTGTCTGGGCATAAACCTTCAACGTAAGCCAGTCTTGGGCATAGTAGATTTCTCGTTTGGCGGCCAGTAGGCGGGAGTACTCGGTTCTTTGAGCACTAAATCTGAGCCATCCCGCCTGTGTACCCAATCTCTCTTGAGAGCCTTCAAGCTGGCCTTGGCCTGTCTGCACTCTAAATCATACCACAAACTGCCCCTTGAATTCCTGTACGGCCTCACAGGAACACCAAATCTCTCTTGCATGGCGGAAATAATTTCCTCAAAGGAAGCTAGTGCAGCCATCAAATTTTCAGCATCATAAAAGGCAGCTACCCGGGAGACCATATTATCTAAAATACAAACATCCTCCATTTTTCTTGCCCACTGTACAAAAGACAGCTTCCTTAATTTGAGCCCAGGTCTGATTAGGGCCCTAGGAGTTGAACTATCTGGAGTAGAAAAAGGAGCTGTAAATGATGTGGTAAGTGCCAGATGATCACTTTTAGGTCGGGCCAACAATTTACCCTCTTCAAAATACACCACAAACCAATATTATATTGTTAAAGTTAAAATAAAAAGAAATATTTTTTTTTTAAAAAAAACAAAACACACCACAAACCCAATTTCCACCAGTATAGCATCCACCTTCCCCTTCCCTTGTGGGCCTACAAACGTGAACCCTTCACAAGGGTCCTGATAATGATAATCATTTAAAGCCACCAGCTGGAATTTAAACTTTAGCTCCCTTAAGTCGACCTCAGGATATATTTCCCTATGATCTTGCTCCTGGGCTAATGGTAGATCTAAACCTTTGTCCACCTGTCTTAAAATTTTATCAATCTGAAGACTGAAATCCCCTACCACTACCAGAATAGCCTGAGGAAACAACTCCAGCTTAGTTACAATTTCCTCATCCAAGGCTGCCCAAACCTCGACCTTATAATAGGAGGAAGAAACAGGGGGTATGTAAACATTAAATAGCAAAATCTGCTCATTTGGGTCTTTGCCAAAATCTAAAGGCCCTATCTGGACCTCAGATCTAGAAGAGGGAAATGGGGTAAGGAATTTAGCCCACCTAGTAGCTAAGCCAATTGCCAAACCCCCAGCTATCCGGCCCCTATTCTTTACTTTGTCCCCCATGCAGCACTACCTCAAATGCAGGTAAGTCCATAAGATAATTAGCATCAACCCAAGTTTCCTGAAGGCACAGAATTTGATACACTGCCAAAAACTCCTGCCAGTCTTTGTCACTTAGGTTGCTCTTACTACCCGAGATATTCCAGGAAAGAAGATGGAAAAAAGGCTGCTGCATTGCATCTGGCCCACAGTTAATTGCGTTAGACTGGCCATCAACAGCACCCTGAAGCCCTGTAAGTTGGGCACTAGAATATAGTCAACCCTGAGGGCCCTCTACCTCTAGCCTCACAAAACTTGGGTCGCTGGTACTAATTGCTTTCAACCCTATGGGCTGTTGGATGGAATACCCCCTGTGATGGCATAAACCCATTTTGCTGGCTGTTGGAAAACATCTGATTACCTACCTGGCCCGCAACCTCTGGAGATGCTGCTAATTCTCTGGAGATCAGAGTGGCTCCTTCGGTCTTCCGAGGGTGCCTTCTTGGAGGTCCCCTGTGTTAAGCGGGAGACCACAAGGGAGAGGGCATTCTCAGTGGCTGGGCCGCGCCTTTGGAATTCCCTTCCAGAAGCAGCTCGCCTGGCCACAAGCCTTTTAACATTCCGGTGAATTTGTAAAATCTGGCTGTTTGCCCAGGCCTTTGGGGAGGGGGGGTTAGGGAGGGTTTTTATCCCCCATCATCCTTATTTATTGTATTATTTATCATGTTCCCTGGGCCTGTTTTAATTGTTGTATTTTATGCATGTTTTAAATATTTTATGTTTGTATTTTTATATATATACACACACACACACAACTATTTTTTTGAGATTGTAAGCCACCCCAAGCTGTTTCAGACGGGGCGGGGTATAAATGTAATAAATAAATAAATAAATTCATCTCCCTCCAAATACCGTGCTGCTGACCATGTTTCTATGTCCTGGATGGGTTTGTGGGGATTGGCTTTGTGGCTCTGCTCGGGAGCAACATACTGAATAGCCCGGGCCTGTAAGTGGGCCCTTAAGGACCCCAGCCTAGATAGGAATACATCCTGATCTATAACAGAAAGCTCTTTCATTCTGTCCCCAAGGGGGGCTAGCTCATCAGGTGTCGAGCTCCCTAGTAAGAATAGTCCTACCTGTGTTGCAAATGTCTTCGAAAACAGCTGACACTCCTTTAACTCCCCTAAATTCCCATTACTTTTAGAATCCTGAAGCTGGCTAGTGATTAACTCTGATGCGGGAGTCTGTGGCAGTAGTGGCCCCTCCAGGGTTGTACTAAGTGTCTCCAGAATAGCTCCTTCTAGAGAACGGGGTTCTTGATTTGGAGGGTCTAAGCCCAACTCCATTAGATCCTGGAACTCCTCCACCTCCTTCTGAGCCTGCTTGTAACTGGCCCCTGAGACCTCTAGAAGATTGCCTATTTTTGCATCCCAAGAACATAGTCCTAGCGGTACAAGATTAGGGGAAGAAAAAGTGCGACCCCCCACTACGGGGATCATATATAGCATGGGCAGGCTTCCCCTTGGGGAAAGCACCCTATCCATGGAGATCCCTCTAGTTAGCTTCCTTGCAGAAAAGAGATCATAAACCCAATCCTGCCCAGAAAAAACTATGCATACCCGGTAAAGCCATTCTCTTTGTGGCATCCACTCAATTTTCACAATATCCAATGTTCTACCCAATAGAGCAGAAAGATGTTGTTCAACAGCCTGATTAGTATCCCAAGAGTGTACTCTCCCATTGGAGTCTGAGCCAATATACAGATAAATCTCATTTCCCTGACCCCTAGATCTCCTTGGATATTCCCCATAAGGGAGTCTAATGGGTGGCTGTTTGACTTGGTCTCCCAAAGCCCTTTGGTAAAGACCCCCAAATTCCCCAGGCTCCACAAATTCCCCCATGTAGTCCTCTAATTTGCTGGTTAATTCCTGCAATTGCTGTTTCANAAAATACACCACAAACCCAATTTCCACCAGTATAGCATCCACCTTCCCCTTCCCTTGTGGGCCTACAAACGTGAACCCTTCACAAGGGTCCTGATAATGATAATGATTTAAAGCCACCAGCTGGAATTTAAACGTTAGCTCCCTTAAGTCGACCTCAGGATATATTTCCCTATGATCTTGCTCCTGGGCTAATGGTAGATCTAAACCTTTGTCCACCTGTCTTAAAATTTTATCAATCTGAAGACTGAAATCCCCTACCACTACCAGAATAGCCTGAGGAAACAACTCCAGCTTAGTTACAATTTCCTCATCCAAGGCTGCCCAAACCTCGACCTTATAATAGGAGGAAGAAACAGGGGGTATGTAAACATTAAATAGCAAAATCTGCTCATTTGGGTCTTTGCCAAAATCTAAAGGCCCTATCTGGACCTCAGATCTAGAAGAGGGAAATGGGGTAAGGAATTTAGCCCACCTAGTAGCTAAGCCAATTGCCAAACCCCCAGCTATCCGGCCCCTATTCTTTACTTTGTCCCCCATGCAGCACTACCTCAAATGCAGGTAAGTCCATAAGATAATTAGCATCAACCCAAGTTTCCTGAAGGCACAGAATTTGATACACTGCCAAAAACTCCTGCCAGTCTTTGTCACTTAGGTTGCTCTTACTACCCGAGATATTCCAGGAAAGAAGATGGAAAAAAGGCTGCTGCATTGCATCTGGCCCACAGTTAATTGCGTTAGACTGGCCATCAACAGCACCCTGAAGCCCTGTAAGTTGGGCACTAGAATATAGTCAACCCTGAGGGCCCTCTACCTCTAGCCTCACAAAACTTGGGTCGCTGGTACTAATTGCTTTCAACCCTATGGGCTGTTGGATGGAATACCCCCTGTGATGGCATAAACCCATTTTGCTGGCTGTTGGAAAACATCTGATTACCTACCTGGCCCGCAACCTCTGGAGATGCTGCTAATTCTCTGGAGATCAGAGTGGCTCCTTCGGTCTTCCGAGGGTGCCTTCTTGGAGGTCCCCTGTGTTAAGCGGGAGACCACAAGGGAGAGGGCATTCTCAGTGGCTGGGCCGCGCCTTTGGAATTCCCTTCCAGAAGCAGCTCGCCTGGCCACAAGCCTTTTAACATTCCGGTGAATTTGTAAAATCTGGCTGTTTGCCCAGGCCTTTGGGGAGGGGGGGTTAGGGAGGGTTTTTATCCCCCATCATCCTTATTTATTGTATTATTTATCATGTTCCCTGGGCCTGTTTTAATTGTTGTATTTTATGCATGTTTTAAATATTTTATGTTTGTATTTTTATATATATACACACACACACACAACTATTTTTTTGAGATTGTAAGCCACCCCAAGCTGTTTCAGACGGGGCGGGGTATAAATGTAATAAATAAATAAATAAATTCATCTCCCTCCAAATACCGTGCTGCTGACCATGTTTCTATGTCCTGGATGGGTTTGTGGGGATTGGCTTTGTGGCTCTGCTCGGGAGCAACATACTGAATAGCCCGGGCCTGTAAGTGGGCCCTTAAGGACCCCAGCCTAGATAGGAATACATCCTGATCTATAACAGAAAGCTCTTTCATTCTGTCCTCAAGGGGGGCTAGCTCATCAGGTGTCGAGCTCCCTAGTAAGAATAGTCCTACCTGTGTTGCAAATGTCTTCGAAAACAGCTGACACTCCTTTAACTCCCCTAAATTCCCATTACTTTTAGAATCCTGAAGCTGGCTAGTGATTAACTCTGATGCGGGAGTCTGTGGCAGTAGTGGCCCCTCCAGGGTTGTACTAAGTGTCTCCAGAATAGCTCCTTCTAGAGAACGGGGTTCTTGATTTGGAGGGTCTAAGCCCAACTCCATTAGATCCTGGAACTCCTCCACCTCCTTCTGAGCCTGCTTGTAACTGGCCCCTGAGACCTCTAGAAGATTGCCTATTTTTGCATCCCAAGAACATAGTCCTAGCGGTACAAGATATGGGGAAGAAAAAGTGCGACCCCCACTACGGGGATCATATATAGCATGGGCAGGCTTCCCCTTGGGGAAAGCACCCTATCCATGGAGATCCCTCTAGTTAGCTTCCTTGCAGAAAAGAGATCATAAACCCAATCCTGCCCAGAAAAAACTATGCATACCCGGTAAAGCCATTCTCTTTGTGGCATCCACTCAATTTTCACAATATCCAATGTTCTACCCAATAGAGCAGAAAGATGTTGTTCAACAGCCTGATTAGTATCCCAAGAGTGTACTCTCCCATTGGAGTCTGAGCCAATATACAGATAAATCTCATTTCCCTGAACCCTAGATCTCCTTGGATATTCCCCATAAGGGAGTCTAATGGGTGGCTGTTTGACTTGGTCTCCCAAAGCCCTTTGGTAAAGACCCCCAAATTCCCCAGGCTCCACAAATTCCCCCATGTAGTCCTCTAATTTGCTGGTTAATTCCTGCAATTGCTGTTTCACTGCCCCAACCAAAGTTTCCAAGTCTGTCAAACAACACTTCTTGCTATAAGTCAAGTCTGATGAAGCAAGTAGTCTTTAATTTCTGTACCCTGTACCAATTGTGAAGAACCCTCGGCTAAGCAAGGGGCACGAAATTGGACTTGTTGTGTGAAGTTCTGCTGAGATTCTGCTTTCTCCTGCAGGTCACCCAAACAGGCATATCGATTAAGGAGAGGAAGATCTCCACTTACTTCCTCTCTTAGGGCACTCCTGATAATTTTGGCAGGAAGTACCTCCTCAGGAGAGAGGGAGTTACACGCATGCCCTCTTTTCCTTTTCATCATCTGCATGCAATCCACTACTCCGGAGCATTCAAGCAAAACAAAAATCAAAAGGGCAGTCAAATATCCTGGCCAGCGCCTAAGGCCCCACGCACAAGGGTGCACCCTTGCACGCGCAGCCCTTAGGCATGCACGCTGAGGTCTATGCTCAGCTAAAGGCTCCTGGAGAGAGGGGCACGGCCCATCCACGACCAATCAGCTGGCAGTTCTTCCAAGCCATGCAAAAATTATCCACAGCTATATAGTTCAGTGCGGCAACGCTCCGCTTTGCAGCCAGCGGGGGTCGCAGGGTCCAGGCAGCTACGTTCTGATGGTTCCTGCCCCCAAAACAGCTCTCCCCACACCTAGTCCACACTAGCTCCACCCAACTTCAGGCAAATTTTTTGGGCAGCTGGGTTGGGATCAAGAGGCCTGGGTTAGAGTCATTAAATTTTGGTTAAAATTAGTAAACAGGGATAATGGGTTAGTCAAGTATTTCTTCCAGGACCCTCATAAGAACCTATGGTTATTTACCCTGAAGATTTCGTGACCAGGCTGGGTTTTTCTCCCAGATACTGCCAGGATAAAGATGCTGGGGTATTAGGGGCAGAGATCCTACCAAAACTCAAGAATATAGCTTGGCAAAATGATGTTGCCTCAATAAGGAATACTCCACATATGGCAGATTATTTATGTTGGGTTCCAAAAGTAGGAGAACCAGATGCTTATATGGCATTGCCAATTTCAATACGAGGCAGATTTCTTTTTATGTCTGCAAGATTCAATGCTCTCCCTTCCAAAGTTTTGGAGGGTAGAAGGGGAGGAATCCCATATACGGAGACTTTGCCCCTTTGACCAGTCTATAACAGAGTCTACCCAGCAGATTTTATTTGGTTGCAGATTATATGATGGCATCAGGAGTAATTTCTTGGCCCCTTTCCTTAATAGTCACTCTGGGAGGGGGGAGCATGGCCTGATGATGTTAGCATTGTAAGACAAAGTGCCTGAAGTTACCAAATTGGTTGTTAAATATTTGGTTCAGGCATTTTTATTGAGACAACAATTTCTTGATTTTAAGTTAAATGTGAACAGTACGCAGTATGATCCTGGGGATGTTGATACTGGCTGATACAAGTTTGGTTGCTATGTTGACTGTTATTTGTATTTTGTTATTGTTATTTTGTATATTCTTTTATGCTATGGCCTATGGCTACGCTTAAAATAAATAATAATAATTATTATTACTTAGTAGAGCGGAAATGGGTATTAAATTTCATGCCTGTAAGTAATAACTGCATTCTCAGGTACCACGTAGGGTACCCAACAGGTTACCTGGGTACTGACTGGGTAACTGAATGCCTGGGAAAATCGGGTACTTCCAGTATCAGTTTTTCAATTTACCAACTCCCAAACGGTATATTGGGTCAGAAAAAACAAAACAAAAAATTGGAATTAAAAAATAAGTGTCTTAAGATGTTAAGTTGCAAAAAAAAAACAAAAAAGAAAAAAAAAAAAAAAGTAAAACAAATTGGAAGTAGTTTTTTGGGACGAGAAGTTGCAAATTTTTTTTTTAAAAAATTGATGGAAAACAGAAATCGATGTCAGGAGTCGGTGAATCAACAAAACAAGTTAAAAAATTGGCACTTGAAGTTAACATTCCAGGACAGGAAGTTGATATTTTGAGTCATCGGGTACCCAAACTGGATTGCAATCTAATACGGTTGCATCGATTCAGGTACCAGAAATTCAACGAGTATACCAGTTTTTGTGGGTACTCGTTTTAGCTCTAGTTCTGAGCAATGAATGGGTTCACAGTGAACAGACATCAACAAACTGCAAATATAAACTTTAGATTTAATTTAAAAGAATCATCCCTCCATCCTTTGACAGACTTCTCCAAATAGGAGCCAGGGACCATTTTCATGTGCTGAGCATAACCTGTCAATTGTAGAGGGAGTTAACAGAAATAATTGGCTCTGCATGTAAATAATCACCATGCAAAGCTGTATAAGAGGGTTTCTTCTCTTAAAAGTAAAACAAGATGTTTCTAGAGATATCATAACTTCAGGATCTACAGTTGTATAATTCAGGAACTATCTGAAAGCAGATACAAGAATAAGCACAATTGCGGCTATGCAGGCGACATGAATATTGGGCGTTGCTAGTTCCCAAGTGCTTTATTTTGTAAACGGTTATTCTTTTAACCTGTTTTTGGATTTCATTACTGTAGATTAATACATGTTAACAATGCAGTTCTCTCACATCTCCCATATTAAGAGTTTTAAGAGCTTAGTTAACTAACACTTAACTCCTCTGTGAAGTAGAGAGATCTTCTTACAGTCCACTGCCATTATTTTATTTTATTTTATTTATTGATCAATTTATTTTCTTAGATTTCTAGGCCACCCCCTCTTGCTACTGTTGCTCAGGGGTGGCTCATAGCATGTTAAAAACATAAAAATCTAAGACATCAGTAAAACACAAGATACAAACAACAATTAAAATTGTACAATAAAACACCCCTGCAACGGAGCTAAAAACCCTCCCTCTCCCCTTCCCACCCCCACCTATCACCCGACTCCCTCGCCAAAAGCCTGGCGAAACAGCCAGGTCTTACACAGTCTACGGAAAGAGGGAAGGTCCGAGGCCAAGAGGATCTCTGTTGGGAGAGAGTTCAACAGCCTCGGTGCAGACACCAAGAATGCCCTCCTAATTGTCACCACCAGAGATACTCGGGGAACCCCAAGGGCACTCCCAGTCGACCGCAGGGGCCAATCCAGTGAGGCAATCCCGCAGATAAACAGGGCCCAAGCCATATAGGGCTTTATAGGTCAAAACCAACACCCTGCATTGGGCCCAGAAGACTATAGGCAACTCTAGACATTAGTAATATTGTTACGCAAAATGGGAAAAGGTCCAATTCTCTGGCAGATAAGGGGTGTGCTATCAATGTGCATGCAAGTCCCATTAAAATTAATGGGACTTGTGTGTGCTAACTACTAGCATGCATCATTTACCAAGATTGGGCTGAAAAAGGCTAGGTGTTTTTAAATGAGCACGGGGTGGGGGGGATGGGTCTATGGCCATCTCATGGGATGGGTGCAGGGCATCCATGCACAGGAAATGTATGGGGAGCACTCCACATGGGCAGCTCCCTGCATCATGACTGCCCCATCCACAGAGGTGGCCACCCTGACCCACACAGGACACTCTAGATTTCTTAGGAGTGCTTGACCGGTGCATGGACCACAGGAGAGTGCCTTCCCATGCACCAATTCAAGTGAGCAGTTTGCCACATAGGCAGTTTTTGCACGGATGCCCCACCCACCCACCCCTCGGTGTTCAGGTGGGTGTGCAGTCCATGTACACGACTGGTGGGGCAGATGGGTGTGCGGTGGGTGTGTGCCTGTGTAAACACCACGGGCAGTGGGTGTTTGTACATGCGTGCTCCCCCTGCACACCCACCTCCACCCACAGAGCCCTCCGGTAAAACAGAGGAGGCTCTGTGGGTGGAGGTGTGTGTGTGTCCGTGTAAACGGACACACACCTCCACCAACCACGCCATAACACCCCCGTACCCACTCACCCCTGTATGTGTATTAACAGCCATGGACAGTGGGGGGCTGTGCATGGAGGCGTTTTGTTTAAAAACACCTGTTGAGTCCAAACTTTTTGAATTGTCTTATGTGGGGGCGTGTGGAATGTTGTCTGGCTGCAAGGAGTCCTGGTCAGTAAAACACCACTTCTGTCGGGATGGTGACCTCAGTTCAGTGATCATTATGTCTCAGCCAGGGGAATAGTGGACAAAGTACGACTTTGGTTTGCACTTTTTGACTGAATTTTATCTTAGTGGAGTTGTTACTTTTGATTTAATTAAAGCAGTTACTTTGATTTAATTAAATTAAATCATTGAGGCTTGGTGAATTTGGCCACGTGCCTCTTCCCCCTTGTCCATTTCACAAAGCCACAGAATTCAGACCAGGCTGGGCTCTGGGCTCTCCACTGAGTGCTGACTGGTGTGGAACAGGGAGCCCAGCCTCCACAGAATAGAAGCCTGGTGAAATTGATCAGGTTCCTTTTCTGTTTCTCAGAACCCAGCCCTAGTTAGCAGCATTGGAAGTTACTTTCTGACACCTGCTAAGCCTGGCCACCTGGTAGATCCCAACTCCCAGATGGAGAACCGCAACTCTGCAATTGCTGCACCAGAGGTGACCTAGGTGGGCACCAACCTACTCCCAGGCTGTTACCAGGCTTATGTTTGAGGCTATTTTTTGACCGCTGAAATTTAACAAGCAACAGTTGATTTTTTTTCTCCCCCTCAGCACCTTGTGCCAAGTGTGACTTCATGCAGAAGAAATACACCGATTCCAAGCTTCCTTTGCTGGCATGCAGTAAGAGTTTGGCACTGGCGGAAATAATAAGCAGAGATTAATGAACTCTGTCCCATCTTTAAACCAACACCTGACTGATTCTACTTGTTAAATTAAATACATATTTAACTCATTGTAACCCTAGGTCTCCCCATTAAAAGGGCTTAAGCAACAAGTTTGCTTGACTTAGCCGCTCTAGCAGTGACTTAGCAATGCTTGGTGCTTATCCCTCTTTATTAAATTAACACTGGAGTGTAGAAGCATTTAGCCTTCAGCCCAGGGGCAGCTTTAGGCATTTTGCAATCCCAGACAAAATACCAGGAGTGGACCTTTACTTGCCTGCAGCACTGTGTGTGCGTGTAGGGTTAGGGGGATGGTCGGCATGAGCACTCTTTCCTACCCCCAACCCCCACCAGGGCTGCAGGTGAGGGGCTTTGGATTCCCTCAAACACACAGCTGTTTAGCGAGACAGCCCTGTTCCTCAGCTGTAGCGGGGAAGTCCCAGAGCGGACTCTAAAGGAGGGACCCTGGAGTGACCCACCTGTAGATCTTGCAAAACGTGGAAGTTCAGCTGGTATGGAATGCCGTAGAAGCTTGGTGAAACTGGCAAAGAGGAAGGGGAGTGTGGTGAATTTCACCAAGCCTTTAAGCAAGGGGTGGCCAAACTAGGATTGAGGAGCCAGCGCTTGGGCAGTTCAAGTGTGGCTCTCAGTTAAGGCCAACCCTGGACTCTGCATCTCAGTCTCAGCAGCTGTGTTACAGCTGCTCCTTAGAAACTCAGCAGCCAGAACCACAGATCACTCACTGGTTCTGCCAGCCAGTCTCAAGACAGGAGAGATTCATGTGTGTCTGAAGATTTTACTAGGCACTCCTTGGAGTTGGAAACTTTGGCCACCCCCGTTCTAAGCCATTCAGCACAGCTGGACTCTTTACTTGACAGCTGGCCAGCAGGCAACATGGAACCTCATCTGCAGGGGGACAGGGAATCTCTGCAGGGAGGGATCCCAGCTGGCACTGCATAGAGGCTTGGTGAAGAGGCCACGCTCCTCTTCATCTAGTCAATTTCATAAAGCCTCAGAATTCTGGCCAGATTGGGCTCTGTGCTGCCCACTGAGTGCTGACTGGTAGGGATCAGGGAGCCCAGCCTACACAGAACAGAAGCTTGGTAAAATGGACCAGGTTCCTTTTCTCCTTAACAATTTCAATGCAGGCTGGGCTCTCTGTTCCCTTCATGTCAGATGACCAACTGGATAGGGACTCCTCTGTTTTCTTCTGGATGGCTGGGGAAGGTGGGAAGCAGGGAGGACAGACAGCACTGAAGAAAAGCTTCATGAAATTGACCAGGTTCCCTTCTTTCCCCTTGTCAACTGCACTAAGTCTCAGCCCTTGGGCGCAGAGAATCAGCAGGCCTCCCTCTGCCCTTCAGTCCAAGACAGCCAATTCAAGACTTACACTGATAGACCGGGAAATAATTTAGCTGTATTTGCACTCACAGCATAGTCCCCAAGGCAGCGAACTTGATGGCATTTTGCTGTCCTGTTTTAATTTTCCCATGTTAGGCTGCCTACTCTCTCTTCCCAACAGTAAAGCCAGGCCTGCTTCAGCCTGTTGTGAAATTCTTCTTAATTTCAGACCGCCAGTGTTAGGAATTGGTAATGTACTTACTGCTCTGGAACCACCTACATACTATTAATAATGCTTGAACTGCAGCTGACCCACCAGGCAGTGAAAGCATTCTGATGGAAACCATGTCATCTTATCTTCTGACATTCACTCTCTATTTAAAAAAGAAATTCCCCAAATCACTAAGGCCATGGAAACTTGAGAATATTTCCTGTGCTTGTTTTATTAGAAGATTATAGCTTTTTACTTCAGACTTCGAGTATGTCACAATGGCATCCCATTTAATTCCTTATCCAGCTTTGCCTTAGTAAAAAGCAGCCGTCTAAAAGCACAATTAGGGGGATGTTTCTGACCAGAAAGATAAGTCATGAACACTGTCTGGGAATATCAGACTAGAACATCTTATTACAACCGTAGTTAACTTTGATTTTAGTAGAAGAACAGTAAGTGAACAGTAACCTGTAGGTTTCATAATGTATCCCAATGTATGAAAGCAGCATCACATCTCTAAAGCAAAGAGATATTTGGTTGGCTAATATAATAAAGTGTGTCAGATCTTAACTAAGCAACAAACATATGAGCATTTCAAGCTTGCATTATTTTAAAGCAGACGTAGGCCAGAAGACCTCAGTGGGACTACTCTGCAATAAGGGGTTTGTGGATCTTGGTCTTAGTGGATTTCTGACAGTTTCTAAAAGAGTCATTTTTGAATCTACAGCAGCAAATTGGCCCCGTGCAAACGGAAAGAGGACCAATAGTAGGAGACCAATGCAGCTGTATTAGGAGCTGTTTAATAACCTGAAAACCAAAAAGAAATCATCCTTGCAGCAAGTCTTGGCTTGGTAGAAGTGCTACAGAGAACAGTCTGGGAGCTAAATCCAGATCAATAGTTACACTTTTTTTAAAAAAAAGGTCAATGCCAATTTGGTTTATAGCAATGGATTATCATACGCAAGACACAGGGTGTAACAGTTCCTCTGTACTTGGTGCTGGTCAGGCCTGATTTGGAGTTCTGAGTTCAGTTTTGGGCACTGCACTGTAAGAAAGATGTTGAAAAATGGAGCGGTTCAGACTTCAGAAGGTCAAGACCTATGAGACTGAAGAAACTGGTATTGTTCAGCATTGAAAAAGAGACAGAAAGGAGACTTGTTTCAAATATGTAAAAGGTTATAAAAAGAGTAGAGGAGAGATCAATTGCTGGCAGACCTGTAGCCAAAACATCGGCACGGGTGGGAGGACAAGACTAAGAAACTGAGGAGAAACCTGGAACATCTTATTTCTACATGAGGGGGGATTTTACAGGTAGGGCAGTAGCCAATCCCCGCCACCATGCCCCTGCTAGCTAAGGGCCCTATTGCTGACCCACGAGGATAGGACAAGAAGCAATGGAGTTAAACTGTGGAGAGAAAAGCTAGGACAAAATGTCCAACTACAAGTGTGGTTAAGTAGTGGAACAAGTTCCCAAGGGAAGCTGTGGCATCCCCATCATTGAAAGACAGTCAAATTTAGTTGCATTAAACATCTGTGAAAGATTATCTAGGCATAATTAATCCAGGCTCAGTACAGGGAGCTGGATTAAATATCAATTTTATAGCACTTTAAGGTTTGAAGTGCTTTACAATTCTTATCTAGTTCACCCTCATAGCAACCCTGAGGTAGATCATTATTATTTCTATTTTGCAGGAACCTGAGGCTGAGACTTAATTCATTAATTATTATTGTGTAGCAGTTGTAGTTGCTTTGTTCCTGAAGTCTGGAGAGACGGACCTGGGCCTTCAGGGTGAAGGCGGATGAGCCGGCAGCCCAGGTACTGTGTCCAATAAAGGACTGAGAACTTAAAGACCCTCTGGACTGTGTGTGGTGTGTCCTGAGAGGGTACCCCCTGCCTGGAAGGAGGGGGGGGGGGGTTCAGCTGATGCTCTGTGCCGACATGGTGTAGCAGGGGAATTAGCTCTCCCCCTGCTACACCATGTCAGCACAGAGCATCAGCTGAACCCCCTCCTTCCAAGCAGGGGGTACCCTCTCAGGACACACCACACACAGTCCAGAGGGTCTTTAAGTTCTCAGTCCTTTATTGGACACAGTACCTGGGCTGCCGGCTCATCCGCCTTCACCCTGAAGGCCCAGGTCCATCTCTCCAGACTTCAGGAACAAAGCAACTACAACTCTCCAAAGTCCATCCATCCAGGCCTTACAACCCCAGGCTCTGGCCAAGCCTTTCCCCAGGCTAGAGGCTCCCTCCTTGGCATAGCCAATACCTGGGTCCTGCTGGGTCTCCAGTCTTTCAGCACCCTGGAGAGCATACACCAGGAAAGCTTTCAGGGAAATGTTGCTCCTTTGTCTCCCTGATAGAGACTGAGCTCTTCTTCACACAGCCTTCCTTTTATATACCAGCAGAGTGGGTGTGGCCAGGCTTCCTCAACTCCAGCCTTAAAGGGTCACTATCCTGTCCACTCTGTCACAGGGGTTTCTCAGCCTGCTCACACCACAGGCTCTTCCCTAGCTATGGGGTTGGCTCTGCCACACCCGTAGGCAGGTTCAGCTCTCTGTCTGACCCCCGCAGCCCCCCTTCTTAAAGGGGCAGCAGCCCTGCAGGACTGCTCCCTGCTACATATTGCTTCTTTAAATTCTGCCCTGAAGGCTCAAGACAGCTTACATCTTTACAAAAATGCATATAAGTAACAGATAAAAACATCATCCTCCCCTCATCTCCCCCATACATGCCCAGCATCCCCCAGATCCCATCATTCCTTCCAGCAACCCTAACCATCCTTATCTCCTCTATACGTCTATACACTTCATAGCCCTTCTTGTTCCCTACAACCAAAGCAAGTGGATGAGGAGGGGGAATTTCTTGTTCTGCAGTTCAATAGCTGCAACTTCATTGCATTTCTTGTTTTCGGAGGAAGTGAGAGTTCCATGCCATGTGTCAAAATATCTTGCCCAAAGCCACCCAGCAAACCCATGGTGAACTGAAGACAGGATTTGAACCATTGACTCCCAGGTCGAGAATTTTATCTACTAGGCTACCCCACCTCTTGAGTTCTTTTCATCCCTAAAATTCTCTGCCTCCTTACCTAGGATAGTGACAACAGATGGACTAGTTGCCACCACAGTGTTAATTTGGATTCCAAAAAGTCCTGTGAAATGGCACAGAAACAATCAGGTAGAGAACACTCCCGTTTACCTCAATGGCATATAAGGCAACTAGGGGCCTGCTGAGACAAAAGATATTGGATGTTGAGCACCAATAAGATACAGCAGGTAGGGACGGGCGAACACAGTTCAGAAGTTCAGAGTTCGGTCGACCGAACTTGACCAGTTTGGTTGACCGAACTGAACTTCCGAACCGAACCAAATTTTCGAACCGAACCAAATTTCCAAACTTGGCTCTGTTCGCCCATCCCTAAAAGATAATATTCCATTTAGTTCAATGGGGTTTGAATTTCCGAACTTTGTTCGGAAGTTCGGNCCCATCCCTAAAAGATAATATTCCATTTAGTTCAATGGGGTTTGAATTTCCGAACTTTGTTCGGAAGTTCGGTCGACCGAACTTGAATAGTTCGGTTGACCGAACTGAACTTCCGAACTGAACCGAACCGTATTTCTGAACTTGGTTCTGTTTGTCCATCCCTAATAGCAGGGATTAGGTCAGAGCACTACTTACGATTAGCAAATCAATTTCCTAGACTTATGCCTTATCTGGAAAATCTTAATGATGGGATGAAAGGAGAGCATTGGCGCGTGCCAGGTTTAATGCCCTACCTTCGGCTCTACTGACAGGGTGTTTTGAGGGGGTGCCCTTGGAGCATCGTATATGTATTTGCAATAGTAATAAAATTGACTCAGTAATGCATATCTTACTGGAATGCAAAGGAACGAGCTTGCCCCGCCAGTGCCTGTGCCGCTGCTGCCGTGATTACCTACCTGTCCGATGGGGGAAGGTGGAACCGGTGCTTGCGAGGGGGCAGAGTTAGAGACCTGCGGGAGGATAAAAGACGTTGGTGAGCCCCTGCCTGTGGAACGTGTTTGCCTCGCCAGTGCCTGTGTTGCTGCTGCTGTGATTACCTACCTGTCAGCTGGGGGAACCTGGAACTGGCACTTGCTGTTCTACCAGGCTGTTCCATCAAATGCCTGTTGGAACAGCCAGTTCTTGCATTGTCAATGAAAGGAGGAGAGGTCCGGGGCCACCCGAGCCTCTGCTGGGAGGGATTTCCACAGCCTAGGTGCAGCCACCGAGAACGCCCTCTCCATCGTTGCCCCCTGAGATACCTGAGGGACTTTGAGATGGGCGGTCCCTGCTGACTGCAGGGGTCAATGCAGAGACGGGGGTGAGGCGGTCCCACAGGTAGGTAGGGCATAGGCCATATAGGACTTTATAGGTAAGCACCGACACCTTGAATTGGACTCAGAAGACTATAGGCAGCCAGTGTAGAGAATGGAGCACTGATGTAATGTGCTCATGGTGACCCATCTCTGTAAGGAGGTGGGCCACTGCATTCTCCACCAGCTGCAGTCTCTGAATCATCCCCAGGGGTAGCCCCACATAGAGTGGGTTGCAATAGTCTAGTCTAGAGGCATTCACTATTACTTTGATGCTATTGGTTTGGAAACAGCAGCAGAGTCAGAGGTTATGAATGCACCATCTGGTCTGGTTTTATGGAATAAGTTTCAATAGATGTCGCCTGCATCATGTGCTTGGTGCTATTAGAGCCACTACTTGTGAACTTGATCCTGGTGAAGGCCAGGCAGGAGACTTTGGGGCTGTTGCTGGCCAGGGTAATCAATGCTCTTTTTCAGGAGGGTAGGGTGCTGGGCTGCCTTAAGAAGGCATTGGTCCAGCCACTACTCAAGAAACCGTTGCTTGACATTGGTTCCACTGCCAGTTATTGGACTGTCTCTAACCTTCCCTTTTTAGGGAAGGTTATTGAATGGACAGTGGCTCAGCAACTCTGGACACATCTGGATGCTCTCCGTTTTCTGGACCCAGTGCAGTCTGGCTTTTGTCCAGAATATGGCATGGAGACTGCGCTTGTGACCTTGGTCGACGACCTCCGCCTTAAATTGGATAAAGGAAATTCAACTTTATTAGATCTGTCAGCAGCATTTGATACTATTGATCATGAGGTGTTGGCGACCTGTCTGTGGGATGTAGCTGGGGTGGACAGGACAGTGCTTCAGTGGTTCTGCTCATTCCTTGCTAGGAGATCTCAGCAGGTGGTACTGGGGGACTGTTTGTTGTCTCTCCAGGGCCTCCCGTGGGGGGAGGGGTACTGCAGGGCTCTATTCTTTACCCCCTCCTGTTCAACGTGTACAAGCAGCCACTGGGAGAGGTCGTGCAGGGTTTTGGGGTGAGATGTCATCAGTATGTTGATAACACTCAGCTCTACCTCTCGTTTTCATCGGACCCAGGCCCAGCAGTCTCAGTGCTCTCCCACTGTCTGGTAGCTGTGGAAGACTGAATGAGGGTGAGTTGATTGAAGCTGAATCCAGACAAAACAGAGATGATGGTGGTAGGCAAGGTCAGTGACCTGGGGTCGGGGGGAAGGGCTCAGGTTCGGAGTGTCTGGGTGCTCCTGGATAGTAAAGCTGTGGCCAGGGGCACCTTTCGCCAATTATATCTGGTGAGGAGGCTTATATCTCCAATTCAGATCTTGCCACCATCATCCATACCTTTATCACCTCGAGATTAGACTACTGTAATGCCCTCTACATGGGGCTGCCCATGACGATGGTCCGGAGACCACAGCTAGCGCAGAATGCAGCGGCCATCTCTTGACAGAAGCGGGCTGATATGAACACAGTACACCAGTTCTTTGCACTCTGCATTGGCTGCCTATAGTCTTTCAGACTCAATTCAAGGTGCTGTTTTTGACCTATAAAGCCCTAAACTGTCTGTCTGAGGGATCGCCTCATTTCCCGGTCAGCTGGATGCATTCTCCTGGAGGTTCCATACTGTAGGAAGATGGTTACTATGAGGGTGTTCTCGGTGGCCGCTCCATTGCTATGGAACTGTCTCCCAGTAGAAATTCTTCTCTGCTCAGATTTTCTCACCTTCCAGCGGCAGTGTAAGACTTGGATGTTCTGCCAGGCATTTAGAGGAAGAGTCTGGGGTGGAGAGAGGAGCAGGGGGTTTGGTTAAGTTTGGTTTTATGGGGTTTAGTAATATTATTATGGTGTGTATCCCTGCTTAATAGGTTTGATGTGTTTTCATATTTTATACTTTTTATTATAAACCACCTTGAATTGCCAGAGACAAGAGAGGACAGGGTATTAAGTTTATAAATAAAATAAATAAATCCCGGGATAAGCATCTACACGAGCACTATCCCAGTATTATTTTAGCCCAGAAAACCTGGAAAATGAGGTTTTATCATTCCAGAATAAAACCTGTAATTGGAATTAGTTATACCAGGATATCTGTCCACACAAACACTTAATCCTGGGATTAGAGATGCTTATCCTAGGATGATGCTTGTGTGCTGGGATGAAGCACCAGTGATGTGTGTGGGGCTGGGATCAGCTGTTTACTTTGTTCTTGACCCTATGGAACCGAACCACCCCCACACTCACCCACTGGGGCTCCAAGAAGCAGCGGCCAGGAGTCCCCCAGGAAGAATGGTTCTGTTTCCAGCTTTGAGGAGCATTTGAGCTCTGTGCAGCCTCAAAAGGTGACCGGGGAGGTTACCAGAGCTGCTGGTAGAGTGCCATTATTCCTGCCTTCTGTCTGTTTCTCATTAAGTCCAAGTTATCTTACATTTATTTAATTTATTCCCCACCCTTCCCCTAAGGCTCAGGGCAACATGGAGGAGCCACTGCGGACTCAGATAACCAGTGGTTTTTAGGTAAGGGAATTTTAATAATCAGACTGATACGGAACTTCTGTTTTCTCTTCTTGTGTCCTTCCAGTCTCTTCCTGCAGGGCAAGGGCCAATGGCTCCAGACATGCCCTTTGTGTATTCATGGGAATCTGAGCCCCATCTTTAGTAATACTGGACAAATGCAAATACACTGACAAGCTTAGTGCTCTACACAAACACACACAAAGAATGTTGAGCCTTACATAGATTAGCCATATCCTTGTTTTGTAGAAAATCACCCCTGCTTTATTTACAATTACCACCAGCAGGTATTCCACGAGAATCTACATTGCAAAAACAAGAGGATCAAGGAATCTTGTGCCTGTTATTAATCCTATATATAGCATTTTAATCACATGACTTCTATGCTAGCTTCTTAAAATCTCTCTGTACGGTTCCCAGAATGGCAGTTCTTATTCTCATCATATTAGCTTGTTAAGATAAACCCTGTACTCTGCATAGTCTTAGCTAATGTTTTTAACCACATGGAACACTGTCTGTCTACACAATCATTTTAATACAGGTCAGCTAGTACAGCTAAATGCTAGATGGGATTAATAACACATCTTGGCTAAGACATGTTGAAATAACAGTCTTTACTCTATGAACTTGCCATTGAGATGGGCCTTGCAAAATAGTCTACTGGAGAGTTACAACTGGTATGGTTATTTTTAAAAAGAGTTCACAGAAAAGGTAATTAGATACTTAATTTTGGTGGTGAACTAAGAAAGAATTGGAGAAATGACCCTGTTAGCAGCTGATTTCTGCCTTTTAAGATGTAGTAGCACCTTTAGTAGTATGATTTTATTGATTATTGTTGTTGGGAAATAAATGGACTTCTTGTACCTCAGTTTACCCCAACTGGGATCAAAGGTCACCAGTTAACAAGCCAATGTATGTGGGTACAACACAATTTTATTGGATAGACACATAGCACCTGGACATGGCATTACCACCAGTTAAGAACCCCAGTAACCTAACCTAAGATATCTTACGTGTCCAAGGCCATGGTCAGAGACATGAGCTGGTTCAGAGGAGGGAGCAGAGGGAGCTCAGGAGAGAGCTGGAAAGGAGCCTCTGGATGTTTGAGAGCGACGGAAAGGGTCATCAGCCCATGATAGCTCACTGCAATGCTAGTGGCCACAAGTGCTGAGACAAATACTTCCCAATGCCCTCTAGTCTTTCCCCTTGCTCTTACTGTCAGCTCTCCCCTGCTGACTGCTGCTACCGACCACCTTGTAACCAAGCCAAGTACACGCACCTGAGACTTCGCATCCGCCTGAATGTTTGTTTGTCTTCTCCCATGTCTCTCCCGCTGTCCCCTCTCCTTGTCTCCCCCTCCTTGTCTTTTAGATTGTAAGCCACAGGTAGGGACCGCAGCTGATTATATGTTCTGTATAGCGCCAGGTTGTTACTGGCGCTTTATAAATGTTTAATAATAATAATAATAAATACTAGGTTCTTGGGTGTTATCTTTTATAGCTTTACTGTAGGTGGCTTTTAGTTGTCATTTATTACAAATACATGTTGCAGGGTCCCTTCCTTCTTTGAACATGCCAGGTGCGGCAATTAGCTGACCATTTGTTGACTTCTTTATCACTTGGAACATAGTTATTAAAGCTACTTGACATTTGGGAGTTTTTCCCTACTCTAGTTGCTGATCTGGTCTGCTGAGGTGAACTCCCTTCCTTTCAGGCCTCCCTTTTCTTCTCAGAGATAATGACCATCTAGGTTGGTTTTTCGTCCTTGAACGGCTCATATTCTCTGCTAGAGTATGGGTTCCTGGAATCTGCCTGGTTACTGCTTTCTCCCATAATCCGTCTTATCTCAGCCCAAGAAACATCCTTAGCTGGGCTGAGTTTCTTCAGGCCTCATCTTTCTTATTCCTCTGACCATGGCCAAACTGCCTCATTATTTCATAACATTGTAATAATGTGAGCTGGTAAAATATGTATCTTGGATTACTGGAAATTGCTAAATGTTTCATGTATGACTATTGTAAAATTGTAACTGTTTTATGCAACAGCCATATGGCTAAGCAATAAAGGTAATTAATTCATTCAAAAAGAGTCCTCGCTCACTCTGAGGAGAACACTTCAGGAAAAAATCGGATTCAATTATTATGGGTTGAACTTCTAGACTGTGCTCCACAAGCCACTTAATCCAGAGAAACCCCATTGAAACCCTAGCTTCAAAACAGTGGGTGTTTTTGCACGGACACTAACCTGTATTTAAAATCCCAAGGATTCTTAATCCCTGGTTCCTGTTTACATGGATAACAGTATTCATGATTAATACAGGTTTAGACTAACACAGAGGACTGAAAAATCCCATGGTGTTTTGCTGCTGAGCTGTCAAGCTTCTTAAATGCTGAGAGGAATAAACTACTACAACTAAGACTACTGCTAATCATTTCTATAGCATCACTAGGCATTAGAGGTGGGACCCCGGGCCCATTACCGGCTACTGGATTTACCGGTTACCGGTTCTGTAAAAACCGGATTCCCGGATTAAATCCGGTATACCGGTACCGGATTTATTTCATTGATTTCAATGGGGCGCTGTGTCCCCATTGAAATCAATGAAATAAATGAATTCCTTCCCCCTCCCCCTCCCAGGCTGCGC
>QEPC01011569.1:2661121-2681928 GCA_003113815.1 Sphenodon punctatus
CCGGAGCTCCGCAAGGTAAGCAAGCGCTGAACTTTAGTAGGGGTGATCCCTGGGGGGTTGGGGGGGTGTTAAACCCCCCCCCCCAGGGATCGGGTCATACTTACCGGCAGCTGCGGGGACGCCACAGCCGCTGGTGCTGGGGGGTGGGCTCGCCTCGGAGTCTTTTTTTAAATAAAAATCCAGGCTGGGCAGGGTGGGTGGGGGGTGTCCCCCCTTCCACCCGCACAGCCTGGACTCAGGGAGGGTTTGTTTTTTGTAACTTTTTTGGTGGGGCTTTAAGTTTTTTACATTGCAGCCATTTTTAAATGGCTGCAATGTAAAAAAATCCGGTACCTCGGAATCCGATACCCGGACCGGATTACCGGGTCGAATCCGATAATGCCGGTACGCCCGGTACCGGCATTATCGGATACCGGATTTACCGGTTTTCCCGCCCCTACTAGGCATACACAGCACTTTACAGTCACTGATTTTGGATACAGTCCCTGCCCATTGGGTTTACAATCTAGGATGGACAAGGGTGAGGGGAACACAGGGAGAGACCGACACACACACGTTCCCATTTTAGAGATGGGGAACTAAGGCTGAGAGGTTGTGATTTGCCTAAGACCACCCAGTGAGTTCATGTCTAGGTCAGTATTTGAACCTTGACTTCCCAGGACCAAGTCCCAGAACCTTATCCATTACAGCACACTGGCTCTCTAGGGTAAGAGGTTGTGACTTGCCTGAGGTAACCTAGTGATTTTTTTTACATCTAAGCTGGGATTTGAACCCTGGCTTCCCAGGTCCAATTGAAGCCAGAAAAATAAGCCTGTAAAGTAATTCACCCCTTGAATTGCTGAAAGACAGGTCAGTTTAAAATTGTCGGGTTTTGGTGTCATTATTTCTGTACTGAAAGATGTTTATTAAAACTTTTAATTTAAAAGTGTTCTTTGGTTTATTTTGTTTACATACTTGTTGGCCGTACGCCCAGACATTTTGAAAAACAAAACCATGTTATGTTGGTTCCTCTGTTAAATTCTGTAAATGTTTTTAAACTATTCACTTTTAGGATATATGTATGTGGGTTCTTTAACCCCAAGTAGTGGGCATTTTGTTAAGTGGGCAATGGTATGGCAAAAGAAGCCATAGACTTTAAAACAGGTGACATCTTTTATCCATGTTGTTTGCTGAAAGCAACCTGGATTAACTGAGGTGCCCAGAAAGTGCCCAGCTGAGAGAGAGGGATTCCTTATAGGGTCTACTCAGGTCTGAGATTTACTTTTCCATCCTAACTATGGATAAAAATCCATAGTGCATTACTACTATAACACACTCTACATGGGGCTGCCCATGGTGACAGCTCGGAAATTGCAGCTGGTGCAGAACGCGGTGGCCCGTTTCCTAGTGGGACTGGGCCGTTGGGAGCATATTACACCAGTGCACCGCTCGCTGCACTGGCTGCCAGTGGTTTCCCGGGCCTGATTCAAGGTGTTGGTTTTAACCTATAAAATCCTAAACAGTCTGGGCCCTGCCCATCTGCGAGACTGCCTCATTTCCCGTGTCCTGGATCGGCCCCTGTGGTCATCCGGGGATGCCCTGTTCAAGGTCCCCCAAGTTTCTCGGCGGCCAGGCAGAAGAGGGCATTCTCGGTGGCTGCGCAGCGCCTATGGAACTCCCTTCCGGTGGAGGCCCGGCTGGCCCCAGACCTCTCCTCTTTCCAGAAAAGTTGCAAGACCTGGCTGTTCCACCAGGCGTTTGGTGGGGGAGAGGGGTGATGGGTAGAGGGGTTGTTTTCTCGGTTTCCTCCTTTTTATGGTGTGCTTTAATTGTTTTTTTTATTGTTGTAAGCCGCCCCAAGCTGCCTGTGGCCGGGGTAATAAGTTTTTTTTTTAAATAAATAAAATAAATAGATTTTAAAAGTGTTCATGTTTCAGAATAGGCCATGAAATCAATTTTTCTTTCTGTTCTTTTCGTTTCTTGCAACCTATGGCACGCTGTACAACTGGCAGTAAACACTTTGGCATTTCACTGAATGTTATCTTGTTTTGGTTATGCAAAAGACCTTGCTCCAACTATTGTTTTGATGTTATGAGGTTTGGAATGCAGTAAACAATATAGCTGTCAGAAGATGTCGATAATAAGTTACTTCTAATTATATCACAATGGGGTCCTCTAGCAGTATTTCACAGTATAGACACTGGTTTCTAATATGATTCTGTTCACCTGTTTCGATATATTAATTACTTGTTTAATAACTTGCCAGTTGATCATAATTTGTTGTTTTGACTGGAATCTACTTGCTTCTTTGTTTTATGTTGATTTTGTCATCTCTCTTCAGCATAGGCTTTTTGAGATCTGCTACTCACCCATCAAAATTGTCTCTTATTAATACTGTTAATTAAGTGTCTCTTGTTTTTATTCACACTTTAAGCAATAGCAATCTTTACACTTTTTATTGAGGAGACAAGATTTAATTTGGCCTAAAAGGCAGTTTTAGTCTGTAGCTACGCAGACTTTTTAGCATAATTGGCACAAAGGAATTTGAAGAGACACTGGGTGATTTCAGACGTTACGTTTGTGGCATTCACCAGTCAACCTCAGTCAAATGCGGGCGGTGGTGAAAGAGCCGTGCACGTCTGTTGGCCCGCATCCAGATGTTCACCATAGTCAAACACGGGCCGGGGTGACCCTAACCACGCTTCGTGAGGTTGGGACAGGAGGAGGTCCAGAAGTGTGGTGAATGTTCACCACGGCAGGGGTGAAGGAAACTTAACGTCTGAAGGGAAAACCCCAGCCGTGGTGGAAGGAAATGACCACGGGCAGTGGTGACAGCATGCAGCGATTGGACTGGGAGATAAGGCTGTTTGTTTACAAACAGCTCCTCCCCATGTGCCGATCAGAAGGTTGTTGCCTTGTAAAGAAGGTTCTTCGAGATGGCACCCAACATTCTCACAACCGGGTTGTGCATGTTCGCCCTGTTCAAATAATAGCCACATGATGGTCTCGAGCTCCTCTAGTATAAAAAGTGCGCTCCCCCCTCAGAACGACAGTTCCTTCCAACCCTCTCTAGAAACAGAAGGAGAAAATTCTATGCGAGGCTGGAAGGGTGGGTATATGTGACAATGTTCAGAGCCATCTCAAAGAACCTTATTTACAAGGTAGCAATCTTCTGTTCTTCGTCGAATGGCTCATCACATGCTATTTTTACTAAATACAAATGTGCTTGTGTGATCAGGTATTGTTAATAGCATGCAGCTATTTTGATGTGCCCAGAGGTTCTGTATGTTTGAAATATGTGAATGGAAACATGGCTGGGCGTGGCTTCTGCCGGGGGCTGTGGCAATGGCCCCACTATGTGCACCTGCTGTCGTTGCCGCCCCCGCTGGGAGCCCCTGCAGCCGGGTGTAGGGCTCTCCAGGCCCATCTGACAGCCGGCTGCCTCCTCAGTGCCTTCCTTCCGCCTGTGGCCTGGGTGCTCACGCCAACGCCTGCTGCCTCTTTGGGATGGCTGGACCCCCTCTGCCCGCCTGCCTGTCGCCCTCTTGCCTGGGACCTGCTGCCCTGTCCCCCACGCCCTGGCTCCGCACGTTCCCGTGCTATCTGTCTCTGCGCCGGGCTGGTGCTGCATGTGTCCTCATTAAACCACCTTTGTGCTTCACTGTGCCTTGTGTTGTCTCCTGTGTCCTTGGGCTGCTGGGTCCCCCTTGCCCGCTGGGCTCCTGCCCCCTCCCCCTCCTGGTGGGCTGGCCGTGCCAACCCCCCACCCCCCTCCTCCCATGCGCCCGACTGGCCAGGGGGGTTCCCTGCCCCCCCCCCCAGTGTGTGCCTCCCTCTTCCCCCCTGCTCGGCTACCCTTTGTTGTGTGGGTGTACTGCTTCGTTTGTGTGTGCGCTTCTTGTTTTGAAGTGTGTGCGCCTTCCGTGCTGCGGCCGCTGTTTGCGAGCACTGCTCGTGCTGCAGCTCCCTCCACCCCCTCCCTTCGTGTTTTCCTTCCCTGGATGGGGCCCTCCACCGTCTTTGGCTTCGTTTGCCCTCCGGTGCCTATGTTTGCATCCGCGTAGCCTTGTGGGGTTCCCACCGCGGTTCTTGCCCCCCATGTCACGTCTGTTGGGTTCCCCCGGCCCGTGTTCTCTCCGGTTGGCCCCAGGCAGTGGTGCCACCCCATCACGTCTGTTGGGGCCACGCGTCTCACCCCGGCCCGCAGTGAAGCCATTCACACCGGGGTGGGATTCACTGTGGTGGATTTCGCCACGTCACGTTTGAAATCACCCACTGATAACATGGTTGTTTCTGGGACCCAAAGTCTTTTTGTAAGTTGGGTCAAAACAGTTTCTCATAATATTAAAGGAGTTAAAAATATGTAATGAGGCAGTAATACTGATAATAAACACTGCCACCCTGCGTAAAAGGTGTTTTATTGTTTCAGACATATCTCAAATGCTAAAATAGGTTTAATTTTTAAGCTAAATAAGGGTTTTAAAAGGTTTATTAATAAGAGTTTTAAAGGTAGTTTTAATCAACATATTTCACAATGTAAATTCCAAATCGTTAAGGTATTTTAATGAAAAAATTCTGTCTAGAGTAGGGACAGTTCTGGAAATCTAGGGGAGAAATTAGAGACTAAAGACATTAAGAATATATTTAATTAGTGAACTAAAGTTTATTTCAACATAACGTTTGGCTTCAAATTATGTCCATCTTACCTCTACGCAAGCTAAATTATTTCTTTTAGCTTGACTTAATGCTCTACCTATCAAGACTTGGGAAGGGCATCGTCAGGCCATTCCGTTCTGTCAGCGTTTGTGCCCTTTTGATTATTTAGAAGCTGAAACAGTTGCACATGTCCTATTTGATTGTCAACTATATCAGGACATACAGTCCCAATAACTAATGCCTTATTTGTCAAGGTACCCCGGGAGAGTTAACTCGGAGCTTCTTATAATATTTTTGTCTGACTATCCCAGATGTTACAATTGCAGTTACTAAATTTCTGGGGCAGGTTTTTAAGATGAGGGAGTAGCTTCTCAATATTAAGACCTGCCTGTCCTAGGGTGTGATATAAGCTGGCTGTTTAAGATTCTATGGTATATTTTATGATTGGTTATGGATTTTATATGTTTTAAATATTAATTGTGCATTTTGCACTTTTCTTATATTGTGATGTTTTATACGTTCTTGGCAACGGCATGTTGGTCATGCTACCAATAAATTGAATTATACCTAAAGAATACCATTCAGAGGAATAAGTAATTGTTCCTTTGACTTGTGTCTTAATGAGAAACTCAAAGTCTTAGAAATTTCTAGAGCAACACTGATTTATTTCTAAAGTGAGTAGAACCAGGGCAGATATAGCATCTGTTCTTTAACAACTTCATGAAAAGAATCCCTGTATGAAATTATGTAGAATTAATAGAATTTAATAAAACTTAAGTGAAGCTAATAGACTCCATTGGGTTTCATAGAGCTCTATTGAGCGAATATACTCTATTGAAGTGAGACAAAGATCAGGACTAGTAAAAAGCTACCATGGTCTTGGTTAATAGAAGTAAGGAGGGGTGATGTCAAAATAATCAAGAAGAAGATACAACTGTGGAGACATGGAAACCAAAAACATCTTTCTTTTGCATCACCACTTGGCAAGAGGCAAACTTCAGGCTGACTGGAGAAAAACAGGTCACCCTGACCTGCTAACCACCGATTGGAGGAACACATGGCTGCCATACTGAAAGACTCTCAGAAATCCTATAAGACTGGCATGATATTGTTGACATAAGAAAGAGAGGAAGACACTTGCTTACTAACCAACATGCTGCTTGGCCAAGTCACGTATGGGACTTAGGTTTTTCCCCTGTCCTAGTGCTTTTTCTTTTATTTTCCAATCTTTCATTTTACTACTTTTTCCTGTGTCTTTTACTTTTCACTTTTAAAACCACTTTTCATTTTAAAAGCTATTTTTAAGGCTACTTTCCGCTTTTCTCATCTTTAATTTTATTTGGATTTTTACATTTTATTGTACTCATTGCTAATAAAAGTTACGTAAGAGTGATTTTAAAGAAAATACTTTGTGTCTGTAGTCAATCCAGGGACACCCCTAGAAAGGACCCTAACAGACTTAAACCTGGGCTTATCTTAACCCAGGGCTAATAAACCCTTGAAAAAGAGGTTTTATAAGCAGAGTTAACCCGGGCTTGTTATACCGAGAAAACTCATTTAAACGGACTTTTAAGCACAGGATAAGAAAAACAAACACGGGCTTATCCTTCTCTAATTTATTAAGATCATTTTGAATTCTAATTCTGTTCCCCAAAATATCTGAAATCTTTCCTAGTTTTGTGTCATCTGCAACTGAATAGTACACTGTCTCCACTCCTTCACCACAAATCATTACTGAAAACATTGAAACTGCTGAGAGCCTTCTGGAACGTGGGCTAGTAAAAGTCAGCCTCAGCACAACAGTAGGCACAGGATCTGGCTGCAGCAGTGGTGTCTCATCCATAGAAGCAGGAATCTGTGGTGGGGCTGAGCCTAATTAGCCCCTATTGATGAGCTGTCACTGATTATCTGTACGTTTCCCTTTCCATTTTCATTGCAGAACTCCTTACATAGACACATCAGTCTTGTACGATTCTTTCTACTTTTCCTTTGTATGAAATATTTTGCAATTGTGCTTCTGCTATTACCCCTTTAAGACACTGCCAGGCCTCCTGGACTATTTTACCTTTTCATTTTTCCACCTCTGGGATCTTGCTTACTAACTCTGAGCTTGTTGAAATTTGCTCTTTTAAAGTCCATCATTCTTATTCTACTCTATTCATGCCTTTTTTTAGAATTCTGAATGCTATCATTTTGTGATCACTATCTCACAAAAATCACTCCCTCAACCCATTCCTCCTTAGTGATCAGAATCAAGTTTAAAATTGATGACCCCTTATTTGTTTTTCAACTTTGTGAAAGAAGTTGTCCTCTACACATATCAAGAACTCACAGTCCATTCTATACTTTGTTGTATGATGAGTTAACAGATAGCTGGTTCATTAAAATGATAAAATCCACTAGGAACATGTGTCGCACTGTGCCTCAGTTTCCTCAAAAGGAATTTGTGTTTAGTGGTCCAGGCCTGACATGATCTGGTCTGGATATAGGGCGCTCTTTTCCAATATGTGGAAACTCAGTTTACACTTTGCTAATAAGCTAGCCAGCTCAGCTAAGTATTGTAAAGACAATTCATTTATCTAAATGAAGCTATGAGACTTAAGGATATTATAAAAATATGAAGCAATAGTTTACTTAAGTTCAAATAAAGACACAGTACAAAAGAAAGTGTCACTTAAAAGTACATGACTTAGGAGGACATTTCTTGTTCAAAGAACAGCTCTTTTACAAATGCAAAGATCTTAACATCTATAAGATATAACATATGCTCTAAGTATTATTGCTATGGTTGACTCAATGCATCATATAGGATATACATTCATATTACCCAGTTCTTTGCCCCATTTTTCCAGATGGATATGAGAAAAGCTCCAAAGAAGGAACTGTTTCTGAAAAATCCATTTCTCCTCTCCCTTCTTATAGAATGAAGTTTGCTTGGAAGTCAGCTAAAAATGACGTCAGGTCAAAACTGCTGACAGGGAGGGTTTTTCTCAAAGTACATAGTAAGAAGCCTGTTGATACATTCTAAAACAGGTGTCTGTCATCTAAGATAGGATTGACAATGAGTAAACTCCAAACTAACAAGGCCTCTTCCTGCCCTGCTTGTGAGTCACGTATCTTGAGACTAGTAAAAAGAAAATGTTGCTTTATTTAAGAGACAGACTTGATTGTATCTTCTATTCCAGTATAGAGGCTGATTTTCCAGTATCTGGTCAAGAGTTCAGTAGAAAGGTCACTATAGGACAGCTCTTTAGGAAGCCATCATACAGAGAGGCTAATTCTGATTTCCAATATATTGCAACACAAATGGTCAAAAATTTATGCCTATATACAGGATATGTATATCGAGTGTTCCTACAGCTCATCTTCCTTCACGTCTACTATAGCTCATCAAGTTGTGTTCCATATGAATAATACACACATTGAATGATGTACTCATTACTTAAAATGGTTACAGTTTTTCAGCCTGAGCAGTACTAATCTCAGGTAATGGCAATAATAAGTGATACTGTTTGTTATCTAATTTGAGCTGCACCTTGAGATCCTTTGGTAAATAAAGCTTTTGAGAAATACAAAGCCAAATTCTCCCTGGGCCCAACTCTACTGACTTTATGCTAACATAGAAATGGACATCTAAAATACTCCGATATAATAAGAAGAGTCTACTGAAAAATCAAGTGCCAGATCAGAGTTTAATCCAGAGGTGGGAAACCTTTTCCCATCCATTGGCCACTTTGAAAAATTAATACAAGCGCCGAAGACCATACAGAAGTTGGGCAGGGATGTGCTCAGGAAGAGGAGGGTCTCGATCATGGATTTGTGGCATGAATCTGTTCCCTCTGTCCATGCCTTCATCTCTAGTCTCTGCTCTGAGCTCAGTCTTTCAGTGCTTGGGGACAGAGGCGGCTGGTGGGTCTGGAGGGGCAGTAAGGCTGGCATGCAATGGTGGGCGGAGCCAGGGCAACATAACCCAGCAGCAAGGAGTTCCAAGGGTTAATGTTGGATGGACATTACATTACTTAATTCAGTTAGGTTAGGCAGGTTATAATCACCTCCTCTGCCAGGTTTAAAAGCAGGCAGACAACCTTAAACCTCACTTACAAGCAGTTTTAGCAAAGACACACACACACACGCAGCAGAGGTTAAGAACGCTGCTTCAGAAAGAAGGGACTTGCTGCATGTATGTTGGAGGGACCCCAATCCCGGCTTCAGGAGCTGTCTCTTATACACATCTAGATGTGTATAAGAGACAGGTATTCTTACCCTCTGCTGCATGTGTATTGGGTGTGTGTGTGTGGATGTCAAGGCCCATGAATCACCAGACTCACAGTTACATCTCAGGATTTAAAAAGCATCCCATTTCCAGCATCGTGCACACACACCTAAAGATCCCACCCTCGGGGGGTAGGAGCACACCCTCGGGGGGTGGGAGCAGGGTGGAGGGACCCTCAGGGGTGGGGGAGCAGGGATCACACTTACCTGGCTGCTGCTCCAGCAGTCCCCGGAAGAGGTGCGTTTGTGTGGGACTTTGCTTTAAACTGCCCACGTGTCCTACTCCTCCAGAGCCAGGACGCATGGGCAATTTAATTTATTTAATTACATTTATACCCCGCCCCTCCTGAAACAGCTCGGGGCAGCTTACAATGTCAATATTATATAATATAAAAATACAACTATAAAATATTTAAAAACACTCAAAGTACAACAATTAAAACAGGACCAAGAAACATAATAAATACAATAAATAAATAAGGGTGACAGGGAATAAAAGACCCCCTAACCCACCCTCCCACAAGGCCTGAGCGAACAGCCAGGTTTTGCAAATTCGCTGGAATGTTAAAAAGCTTGGGGCCAGGTGAGCTTCCTCCGGGAGGGAGTTCCAAAGGCACAGACTGGCCACTGAGAATGCCCTCTCCAATGTAGCCTGCCGCTTAATATGGGGGAACTCCAAGAAGGCACCCCCGGCAGACCAAAGGAGCCACTCTGGGGTACAGAGGGCGAGGCGGTTCCTGTGGTACGAGGGGCCCAGACCGTGAAGGGCCTTATATAGATCAATACCAGAACCTTGAACCTGGCTCGGCATGTTATCGGCAACCAGTGCAGAGTCTGGAGCACAGGTGTTATGTGCTCCCGACAACCCGTCCCCAAAAGGAGCCGGGCCGCCACATTCTGCACTAGCTACAGCCTCCAAACCAGGAGCAAAGGCAGAATTTAAAACCTAACCAAAAAAAAAAAAAGAAGTTCCCTACCTTGCCGCTCCCTCCCTCCCCACCGCCACTCTGAGTGGCAGGGAAGTGGCTGAGGCTGTTGGCGTGCTGTTGAGAGCACAGCGCGCTGCCAGCCTTCCCTGAATGACCCAGGTGCGACTAAGGCAGGGAGCAGCGTGCATGTGCGCTGCTCCCTGCCTCAGTCACCCGGCCCCAAACTTCTCGCCTGGGCGCTTGCAACAAGTGCCCAGGCGAGAGGTTCCATTGCACCCATTAGGTGCAATGGAAAAGGCTAGCCCCTCCCTCCACAGCACGTCCTATGCGTGCTGTGGACTGAGGGGCTCAGTCTTTTTGTCCCTTCTGGGACCCACTCCCAGAGCAGCTCTGAGAGTGGGTCCTGGAAGGGAGATTGCTCCTGTCAGTGTCTGCCTCTGAAGCAGGTCAGAAGTTGCTGCTGCTGTCAGTGCTGGTGGCACAGGTTTTTGGTTTTGTTTTGTTAAAGCAGCAGCCCGGCGGGGGTTCCCTCACGGCGCTAGGGGGGCAGTGCCCCAAATTCCAGGGGGGGGGGAAGCCACCACTGCTTGGGGGTAGGAACAGGATCCAGGGGTCAGATCCAGACATTGGAAAGGGGACAAATAAACATTATCTATGGGCTGCATTTGACCCCTGAGCCTGAGGTTCCCCACCTCTGGGTTAGTTCTTCTTAGTTAGGTATGGGATTCTCAAAAAGAGTAGTAGTAAACTGGAATACTCCAAGGCAGAGAAAGACAGAGAGATCTTTTTGAGTCTGATTAAGGCTATTTCTGGGCCTGTGGTTATTTGTCTTTTCTACTGTCTCCCTACTTGTCATGCCATTTTCTTTCATCTTATTAATCTTATGTAAGCAGGCTTACTCTTGGCTGGGAGCATTTTTCTGGTGTTTTGTAGCAATCGTACACAGCCTGGAGCTTGGGAGCTCTGCACACAAATCTTGTCACTTACTCTAATTCCGTTAGCAAGTCACTTCCATGCAACCGCTTTCAATATTAAACTCCCCAGAGTTCTTAGCCACACTGTGACTGGATTCTGCACATTTCCATTCCATTCAACATTAAGTTCTCTTTTTAGCTTTGAACTGCACAAAGTACAGTGCTGCACAAGAGAGGCATAAATAAATAATTAGCTACAGATTGATTTATTACAAAAGCTAGAAAGGAAATGTATTAATCTGTAGCTACTTGGCTCAGTTATTTCCTTTTGAAGGGGTTTGTTTTTGTGCAAAATCATAGCTTGTCTTTCATTTACACAACACTCAAAGTGTGATCATTCATTATTGAAAGAGGCCAAAAAAAATCTGCAGGCCATCTTGAATCCAGCTACAGTGATTAAGCATAGATAAACATTTTTTGATGCATGGACTTCACACTGACTGAACTACTCAACTGTGTCCTTACTGTCTTAAACAATGCTACTAAAAAGTACATAAAAAAAACTAGCATCATGACTAACCATGTCTTTCACTGTCAAAAGATTGATAGGAAAGACTTTTAAAGCAAATTTCCAGGAATTATTAAAACCTCAGTCCTGCTCCATGAGAAGTGCTACTTCAACTTCTATTTGCCTAGAGATGTGTTTACACAAGTTGGAAGAGAGATGGAGGGTGGCTGTGTTGGCCCTAAATGTAAGAGATGGAGACAAAATGTAGTTCCAATGGTCTCTTTTATTGGACCAAGTGCTGAGAGAGTATGCAAACCTTTGGGCCAGACAAGGCCCCTCCTTAGGAGTATAACAAATCAGAACTATATATACTGAGCAAGTGCAGGACAGGTCTATATGAGGAGACAGTGACTTGGGACGGAGTGGCTAGGAAAAATTATTTGGGAGGGGGCAGTAGGTGGTGGTGGTGGTGGAAACAGTGTTAAAACCAAACTGTCAGCACAGGAACAGAAAACAAGCACATGAATGACATTAAATAGGACAGGACCAAAGTAGCAAATGGGTGCAACTCTGTAGGGAAATCATGATCATTCCTCACCTACAGATCTACTATCACATGTGGAGGTGGCTAGGTGGGATGAAGGGACATGGAAGACACAGAATTGCAGAGTACAAGCAGCGACAAGAGGCTAGTTGTAGATGAGCAGAAAGAGGCGGCAAAAGTATAAGAAAGGGATGGTGGCATCAGTAACACCACTACTCCATGAAGGAAAGATAGGCAAAACGGTGAGTCACACAGGCCATGAAATACTATGGAATCTCTAAGAAACATTTTATTAAATATAAAATCTCTCTGCTCATCTACAACTAGATGTAATACAACTATATATAATAAAAAAGGTTTCTTAGCGATACCACTGTATTGTGTGTGTGTGTGTGTGTGTGTGTACACAAATGTATGTCTGTATGTAAATAATCCAATGTAGCCTAGAACATCAGGTGGTTGGACTTGGATAGTTCAGATCCTGTCTTAGTCATGAGCTTACTGGGTGGCCTTGGGCAAGTTACTCTGGATGTGAATAAATGTGTCATCACAAACACATTAATCTGGTGCTCCGTTCTCTGTACTGGCTTCCGATAATCTTCGTGGCCCAATTCAAGGTATTGGTTTTGACCTTTAAAGCCCTGAACAGCCTGGGCCCCACTTATCTGCAGGATCGCCTCATCCTCCAGATCCTGGATCGGCCTCTGCGGTCGGCTGGGAGCTCCCTCCTTGAGGTCCCCCAGGTGTTACTCTTACTCTTTCCATAGACAGGGTAAGACCTGGCTGTTCCGCCGGGCCTTTGCTGAAGGAGACGGGTGGGTTGGGGTTCTCTCTTGTTTTTTTTAATGTTTTATATTTTACGATGTTATTGGTTTTTATAATGCTGTTAGCTGCCCCGAGATGCGTAAGCAGAAGGGGGGGGGAGGAGCATAAAAGTGTGATAAATAAATAAATGTGCAGCTAGCGTGCTGGCTACACATCCCATGGAAGGGGGGGCACCTCCAGCCGGGTCAGGTCAGGGAACAGAATAAACATTCCCACTGACCGACTGGGCCAGGAAGGGCAGGCTGGAAGAGTCATGAGGCTAGCTGGCCCTGCCCTCACAATATGACCATCACTCCACCTCCTGCCATGGCAGCCCCTGCGCTGGGATGGCGGAGTGAACACACGCACTTGCCTGCTATGGCCCTTGGTCCTAGACTGTGGGCCCGGTTCATTCTAGGCCCATGATTCCTCTGCAGCCGCCTACCTAGTTGGGGGCTGTAGCAGGCACACACCTGGTGGCCCTCTAACAGATGCACAGGTAAGGCTTTGGGCCAGGCGACCCATAGCGGGAAGTGTCATGTTTATTAACACCCTATTTCTCAGTTTACCATCTGTAAAATGGCTGTGGGGGATTGGATGAGGGCTAATCTACTGAAGCTGAATCTCGACAAGAGAGGGGATGCTGGTGAGTAAGGCGACGGAGTTAACGGCCCCCCATCATTGATGGGGTCTGTCCGCCATTGGTTCCCCAGGTGCAGTGTCTTGAGGGGGGTACTCCTCAATGTGCAGCTCTGCCTGGATGCTCAAGTGGAGGCTGTGGCGAGGTGTGCCTTTCGCCAACTACATCTGGTATGTCTGCCTAGGCCATATGTTTCGGACTCTGACTTGGCCACCATTATCCATGCTTTCATCACCTCGAGACTAGACTATGGTAATGCACGCTACATGGGGCTACCCATGGTGATGGCCCAGAAGCTGCAGCTGGTGCAGAATGCGGCAGCCTGTCTTTTGCTGGGACTGGGCCGCCGAGAACACATTACACCAGTGCTCCATTCTCTGCATTGGCTGCCGATAGTCTTCCGAGCCCAATTCAAGGTGTTGGTTTTAATCTATAAAGCCCTAAACGGTCGGGGCCCTGTATCTGTGGGACCACCTCACCTGCCGGGTACTGGACTGGCCCCTGCAGTCATCAGGGGATGCCCTTCTTGTGGTCCCCTGAGTGTTCCGGGGGGGCCACGCAGGGGAGGGCGTTCTCAGTGGCTGCACCAAGGCTGTGGAACTCCCTTCTGGTGGGGATGCATCTAGCCCCGGACCTTCCCTTCTTTCGAAAAAGCTGTAAGACTTGGCTGTTCCATCAGGCGTTTGGCAGGGGAGAGTGATAGGTTTTTATAATTTTCTGGTTTTATATTTATTGATCTTTGTTGTTGTAAGCCACCCCGAGCTGCCTGAGGCAGGAGGGATATTAAATCTTTTAATAAATAAATAAATAAAAAATGGGGATAATCATAATCTGCCTCACAGGGTTGTTGTGAAGGTGAACTAGATAAACATGCTCTCCAGCAATTGACTTCATGTCACCCCAGATTTGCATAACTTTGCATGCATTTGTGAAAATTTGCAATAGTCCACTGACTAACTTTGAGGCTTAGCTGGAAAAAGAATATGTGAGAGACTCTATGTACAAATATTTATGTATGTGCAGGACTGATGGTTCAAGTTATAAAACTCAGCCTATTAAAGAGTCAAAATTCCCAAATGTTTCCATTGACTTTGGCTGTAAAGTTTTGGTTTTAAAGACAAAGAGTTTTTAAAAATAAAAATAGAGGTTACTTACCAGTAACTCTGTTTTTCGAGAGAGCTCCACGTATTCTCACTCTTGGGATTCACTTCCTGCTCCGCAGGTACCGGAAAACCTGTCAGCAGTATCCAGGCAGAATTTGCCTGGAAAAGACTAACATGGTGAGGGCTCCGCCCCTCCAACCCTCTCCCATCCCTAGAAAAGCGCGGGCTCCCATCACGTGGGATGTGCCGGTATAAATAGGGGGAGGAGCCCTCACCGCCTCAGTTGCTTTCAACCCCGGTCTGGAAGACCCAGACATGTCAACCGAGACTGAGCGTGGGATGTGAGAATACGCGGAGCTCTCTCGAAGAACAGAGTTACCGGTAAGTAACCTCTATTTTTTCTTCGAGGATCTCCACGATTCTCACGCTTGGGAGAGTAATAAGCAGTTTATCATCTTACCTCTAGGAGGAGGGAGTCGAGGATGTTAACCAAAAAGCGAGTTCAGAACCGCCTTTCCCACCTGGGAGTTCGACCTGGCAGCGAGGCCCAAAGAATAGTGCTTCGTAAAGGTATGCACTGAAGCCCATGTGGCCGCTCTACATATGTCCAAGATAGGTATCCTGTAAAGATTGGCAATGGACGTAGCAGTAGTCCTGGTAGAGTGTGCTCTTATACCCAGGGGTGAGGTCTTGTGAGCTAGTTCATAACATCTCCTTATGCATAGAGTAATCCATTTGGATAGTCGTTGTGAAGAGATTTTGACTCCAATTTTTTGTCCTCCATAAGAAATAAACAAGGAGTCGCAAGCTCTAACATCTCTATTTCTTTCAATGTAGAAGGCAAGTGCCCTTTTGACATCCAAGGTGTTGAGTGCTCGTTCTGCATGAGAAGCATGGGGCTTTGGGAAAAACACTGGTAATGAGATCGTTTGATTCAGATGAAAAGGTGAAACTACCTTAGGTACAAAAGTTGGGTCTGTTGTCAAGTCAACCTTATCCCTCTGGAACAGAGTACAAGGAGGTGAAGCTCTGAGGGCAGTCTGCTCACTCTCTTCTTGCTGAAGTGATCGCTACCAAGAAAGCAGTCTTAATTGTTAGATTTTCCATGGTACATGAGAACATGGGTTCAAAGGGACATCCCATCAGTTTTGATAATACCAGATTCAGGTCCCACTGGGGGGGGGGGCGGTTGGGACCTCGGTGGAAAAGTGTTCATTTATCCCTTCCAGAATGATCTCATCAAATCGATGAGAGAACAACGTTTCCTGACCGTCTGGCTGCAGGCGTGACGACAACGCCGCTAGATGAACTTTTATGGATGGAACAGCCAGACACGACCTCTGCAGGGATAACAGGTACATGAACACGTGGTTCATAGTAAGGTTGTGTAGGGAGCTAGCTTGTGTTTCGTACCACTTCAAAAAACGCAACCACTTTACCTTGTAGCACCTTCACGTAGAAAGCCTCCGGGAGTTCAGAAGGATCTCAGAAACTTCAGGCGGTGCATTTCTCACAAGAGCAGGATTAGCCAAGTGGAGAGGTGGAGCATCTGTAAATCGTGGTGCAGAATCATCCCTTGAGCTTGTGACAGCAGGTCTGGTATAAGGGGCAGGATCTTGACACCTGAAGCCATCATCTGAAGTGTTTGGAACCATGTTTGACGAGGCCAACAGGGTGCAATCAGGATCATGCAACCTATATCTGTACGGGCCTTGCCTAGTACTCTGTGTAGTAGCGGGATCGGGGGGAAAGCATAAAGGAAGCTCCCATGCCAGGATATCGCAAAAGCATCAGAGATTGATCCTGGGGCCGCGCCCGTGCGGCTGCAGTATTCCGGCAGCTTAGCGTTGTCTTGTGACACGAATAGGTCTATCACCGGTGTCCCCCATTCCATGAAGATATCTTGCAAGACCTCTATGTTCATGGACCACTCGTGCTGGTCCGACATCTTGCGGCTGAGAATGTCCGCTACTGAATTGTCCTGGCCTGCCAGATGAACAGCTTGTATGTGTATCCCTTGTGCTATGCACCAATGCCAGATGGCTTCTGCTTCTATGGACAGGCGTGTGGACCTCGCGCCAACCTGCTTGTTCACATACCACATCGCTGTGGTGTTGTCTGTTACGATCAGAATATTTCTTCCTTTGATATGATGTAGAAGGGCCTTCAGAGCCCAACGTATGGCTCTGAGTTCCAGCATATTCATGCGTTACTTCGTCTCTTCTGCGGACCATAGGCCGTGTACCTGGATGTCTCCCATGTGAGCACCCCATCAGAGAAGCATCTGAAGTGATGGATGCATGGATATCCGGAAGGTTGAAGGGCATCCCTTTGAGAACTTGTTCTGCATCTCCCCACCACCGTAGACTCTTGTGGACCCCTAAAGGTAATGTCAACTTCATGTTGAGCGGCTGTATCGAAGGGGTATAATTGCGAGTCAACCATTGTTGGAGTGGTCTGATGTGGAGGCGAGCGTAAGGCATCACCATGGTGGTGGATGCCATAAGTCCCTGAAGATGAAGAAAATAGCGGACTGATCTTGTTGGTCGCGCTAAGAGCTCCTCCAGAGCTTCCCTTATGGCTAAGAATCTGTCTGTTGGTAGATGTGCCCTTGTTCAATGGGTATCCGGTATCGCCCCTATAAACAGCAGGCGATGAGAGTGGCATAGATGTGATTTGGGGAGGTTGATCAAGAAGCCTAAGTCCTTGAGTAACTCTATTGTCATTTCCAGGTGTTCGTGCAGGGCATGTTGCGATGCCGCTGCCAGTAACCAGTCGTCTAGATATGGGAATATCCTCACTCCCTGACGTTGGAGGTTGGCGGCCACCACCACGACACATTTGGTGAAGACGCGTGGAGCCGTAGATAGTCCAAATGGGAGAACCTTGTACTGAAAGTGGCATTTTACTGCAACAAAACATAAGTATTTGCAGTGAGAAGGGCGGATAGAGATATGAAAATATGCATCCTGTAGATCAAGGGAGGCTAGCCAGTCGCCTTGCTGTAGGCCCATAAAAATAATGGGGAGGGAAGTTATATGGCATTTAAGTCTACGGACAAATTTATTGAGCTGTCTGAGGTCTAGAATAGGTCGGAACCCCTTGTCCTTCTTAGGAACCACAAAGAATTTTGAATAGAAGCCTGTGTTGAGTTCAGATATAGGAACAGGTTCAATGGCTCCCTTCTGAAGCAGTTTCTGTACTTCAACTAGCATTTGACTTGAGGGGGGGGAGCCCCTTGGGTGGGCGGGAAGAGGGGGGGGGGGAAGGTATCGAAACTGAATGGCATAGCCAAACTGTACAATCTCCCTGACCCAACGGTCAGAGGAGATAGCTTCCCATTGGGGTAGAAAAGGTAGCAGGTGATCGTGAAAGGAAGGATTGTCCTCATGCACTCCCTTGATCAAGTTCTTGCTAAAAGCGGGACTTAGACTGTTGTCCCAATGACAAGTTGGAAGATGGCTTGCCCCGGCCTCTTTGTCTATTGAAGGCTTTGCGCTGTTGAGGCCCTTGCAGTTGGTGGTACTGTTCCGTGCCCTGCTGTTGAGTCTGCTTTCCCATATTGTAATTATACAAGGTATAAGCAGGCCTTCTGGGTGAGAAGAAGTAAGGGTTCTACGCTGGGTAGGGTCTTTTACGGGTGGCACGTATCACCCCTGTAGACCTAGCCGTCTGATTCATCTCTGATCTTTTTTACAGTGTCATCTGCAGATGCAGCGAAGAGCCCTTCACAGTCAAACGGTAGGTCCTCTATTCTGGCCTTATTCTCCTGAGTCAACGCTGTGGAGCGAAGCCATGTGTGTCTGTGCAGTGCTATAGCGGAAGCCATGACTCTGGCATTGGCATCTGCTATGTGCATGTTCACTGTCAGTTGAAACTCAGCCATTTGTAACCCCTCTTTCTGGATAGCCACAATCTGGTTAGGGTCTGTGGTACTGCTGAGTTGGGACCACAGCCAGTGTTGATAGCCACACATTGCTGATGCATAGTTGGCTATCCTAAAGGATAGGGAGTCTGAAAAGAATATCTTCCATCCCAAGACATCTAGTCTCCTCTCCTCCCTGTCCGATGGGAATGTCTGCACCCCTCCTGCTCTAAGCTTCAGAGATGCTGCAGCTATTACTAAGGAACTAGGCAGCGGGTGTTTATGGAAGATCTGTGCCCCTTCCTTGGGGACTGCATAGAGCAAGTCCACCAACTTATTAGTGGGAGTCACAGAGGCGGGTTTGCTCCATATGGTAGAGGCAGGCTCCAGTAACTGCTCTAGCATTGGCAGCATTATATGCCCTGATTCACCTGCCCCTAGGATCTCAAATATGGGTCCAGTCTGGGATTTCTTGACCACTCTAGTGGGCAGTTTGGGGAGGGAGGTAGCCATTCTCCTTAGCATCCCCTGGAAAGCTTTAGAATCCTTGGTGGCGAGGGAAGGGTTCTAGTCCGATATGGCATCGGGTGGAAGGGGGGAAATGGTTTCATCCTCCTCTAGAGAAGGTGATGATGAAGACGATGATCTGGAAGCAGATCTCCCCGAGGAAGCTATTGTGACTGGCCTTGGTACCGATGGTACCGTCTGTCCCAGCTCCTCCCTCTGGTTCCCCAGTGAAAGGAAATCCTACCCTTTGGTGCAGGATGACAAACTTTTGACGGCTGCTTGAGTGTTGGATCCGGCAGAGCTGGCCTCGCCTCCCTCTCATAATTCCAAGGGAATTGACAATTTAAATAAGAAAGACAGTATTAGTATGGACTATGGGGGCCAGGTGGGTGATCGGGCCAAGACTAGCAATGTAGCCGTCCTGGATCCAACCCAATTTACAATCGAAATTACTGGTTCATCTACCTGACTTATGGCCATAGGGGAATCAGAGTGTCCATCCTCTGTGCCCATGCCAGATGTAACTGGGAGAGGGTTCGAGAAAATGCCCTCCGGGCTGCCATTCTGTGTCATCTTGGAATATATCTGGACTCAGATCCAAGATTTATGACAAGGACTGGCTGGAATTTATAGACATGTTCGATCTTGTATGCCTCCAAGAGACATGGTTGAGGAACGAGGACCTTTTCAGCCTTAAGGGATTCAATGTCTATCTACATGGGGGTTCTAAGAGGGGGGGGGGTCAAGGTCATATAGCAGGGGGTCTTGCTTTCTTAATTAAAGAGACAGGATCCCAGGACCTCTTCCCTATAAAATCAGAGAGACCAGAATTCCAATCACTCCAGTTAAGGCTGGGTACCTCATCCCAAGGCCAGTATATTTTGATAAATGCTTATATTGCCCCTGTCTCCTCACCATACTACAATCCAGATATTTGGGGGGTCCTAGAAGGGGAGATTCTCAGGTTGGAGGAGCTCTACCCACAGGCAACCATGGTACTTATGGGAGAATGGAATGTCCAATTAGATAGGCAAAGTTCTAAGGGAGCCAATATGGGCTCCTCTGGCACTCAGCTGGACGAAGAATTCCCTAGGAAATGCCATTCAAAATGCCAGTTAGAGGGGCTTATTACCAAGTTGGACCTTTGGGTCCTTAACGATGAGTATTTAAACAACCCTAGAGAGGGATTTACCTTTGTTGGCCCCCAGGGTAGGAGCACAGTTGACTGGATCCTGGTGGATGCCCAGTATGGGAGCAAGATCGGGCCAGTCGAATTAATGGTTAGGCCAGAAAGCGACCATATGGCTCTTTCCTTACGCCTGGAAAAAGAGGACCCTGTAGTTCTTTGGACTGACAGTAATGTTACGCTTAGGGCCATTAAGAAAATGGCCTTTCCAGCCCTGGTCCAAGAACTAAGTAGGGTCCAACTATCCCAGCGTCTCAGGCATTTAACCTCAAAGATAGAGATGGTTAACAATATCGACGAGTTAATTGGTACCTTCGAGGACATTATATATTGGACACTGGAACCCTTTCTAGTAGAGGTCAAGAGCCAAGCAAAGAATCACAGATGTCCGTGGTTCGATGCTCAATGCAGGAGTGCGAAAAGTCATCTTGTATTACTGAGGAGGAAATGGGTAAAAGCCCAGACCGAGGGGTCAAAAAGGGAGTTTGGGCTATGGAGGGGAGCATACTCCAAACTCCTTATTAGCAAGAGGGCTGGATATTATAACAAACTGTGGGCTAGGATGAAAATAGACTTTGCTACTGGTAACCGTTAGGGATGGGCGAACGCGGTTCGGTAGTTCGGTATTCGGCCCGAACTCGGCCTGTTCGGACAACCGAACACGAACACGAACGCACCGAACGGACCGAACACCTAAATGGCGAACACACCGAACGGAACCGAACACCGAACTACGAAATGGCCGAACACACCCAACGGAACCGAACACCGAACTAAGAAATGGCCGAACAGTTCGAATCGCGTTCGGTTGTGTTCGGGTGGCTAAAACATGGTCTTCTGTCAGGTCACTGGAAGGCCAAATGTAGCAGGGAGGGGGAAGTCATTTGACTCAGCTAGGAG
>QEPC01011569.1:2695971-2725026 GCA_003113815.1 Sphenodon punctatus
ATGCTTATTTACACCCTCAAAGAATTCCAACAGGTTAGTGAGGCATGACTTACCTTTACTAAATCCGTGTTGACTCTTCCCCATTAAGCCATGTTTGTCAACATGCCCTGTAATGCTATCCTTAATAATGACTTCGACCATTTTGCCCAGCACAGACGTCAAGCTTACTAGTCTGTCGTTTCCAGGATCGCCTCTGGATCCCTTTTTAAATATCGGGGTTACATTTACCACCCTCCAGTGGGTACAGTGGCAGGTTTTAGTGACAGGTTACAAATTACTAACAGTAGGTCTGCAATTTCATATTTGAGTTCCTTCAGAACTCTGGGGTGAATGCCATCTGGCCCGGGTGACTGGTTAGTATTCAGTTCAACAATTTGCCCTAGAACATCCTCCAATGACACATTGATTTTAACAGCTCTGCCAATTCCTCACCCACAAACCAAGGATCCAGCATGGGTACCTCCCCAAAGTCCTCTGCAGTGAAGACCGACGGAAAGAACTCATTCAGCTTCTCTGCAATATCCTTATCCTCCCTGAGTGCCCCTTTTACTCCCTTGTCATCTAATTTATTTATTTCGTAGCGTTTTTATGCCGCCCCCTCATGCCCACGGCATCTCGGCCCAACTGACTCCGTAGCAGGCTTCTGATGTATTTGAAAATGTTTTTGTTGCTTGTTTTCGCCTCTTTAGCAAGCCTCCCTTCAAAATCTCTCTTGGCCTGCCTTATTAAACTTTACATTTACGTTGCCAGTGTTTATGCTCTTTTGTATTATTTTCATTGGGACTAGTCTTCCATTTCTTAAAGGATGCCTTTTTGGCTCTAATAGCCTCCTTCACCTCCCCATTTAGCCATAGTAGAAGACGTTTGGTCTTCCTGCTTCCTTTTTTAACTTGCGGGATGCATTTAATCTTGGCTTCCAGAAGCGTGCTTTTAAACAGCCTCCATGCCTCTTGCAAACTTGTAGCCCCTGCAATTGTGCTTTTTAGTTTCTTTCTAGTTAGTTTCCTCATTTTGTCATAGTCTCCCTTTTTAAAGTTAAATGCTACTGCTGTACTTTTGTTTATCTTGTGATCATATTATGATCGCTATTGTCTAGTGGCTCCAACCAGAGTTACTCCTTGCACCAGGTCCTGCGTACCACTCAGGACTCGATCTAGAATAGCTCCTCCTCTCGTTAGTTTCAGACCCAGCTGTTCCAGGAAGCAGTAATTAACGGCATCCAGAAATTTGACCTCCATGTCCCGCACCGAAGAAACATCCCCCCAATCCATATTAGGGTAATTGAAGTCACCCATTATTATTATGTTGCCAACTTTAGTAGCTTGTCTAATCTCTTTTAGCATTGCTTTATCAGTCTCTTCATCCTGGTCAGGGAAACAATAGTATAGCCCTACTGCGATACTCTTCCCCTTTATACCTGGAATTTCTATCCATAGAGATTCTAGGGAACAGTTTGCATCCTTTAAAGTTTTAATTGTACTTTACTCAATGTTGTCTTTTACATATAGAACCACCCCACCATCAACTCTATCATTCCAATATATTTTGTACCCTGGTATTAGTGTCCCATTGGTTATCCTCGTTCCACCATGTCTCTGTGATGCCTATGTCTAAATCTTCATTTAGCGCCGTACGCTCTAATTCTCCCATCTTACTTTTTAGGCTTCTAGTATTTGCATATAGACATTTGTGTATTCTTTTTATTCTTCTTACTGTGCACATTATAGGTAACTATCAGGCACCCTGGAATTGTTATTTATCTGTTCTCCAGTGAATTTCACCTGAAGCCTCTTAATTTTTAAGCCTTCCTCAGTCTTAAACAACTCTAAATCCCCTAAGTTATCATCCTGCATAGATGCCAGAGTCCGAACTGTGCACTCCACAGTGCCTGTCAGCTTTCCCCCAGGTTCTAGTTTAAAAATTGCTCCATCACATTTTTAATTTTTAGTGCCAACAGCTGGGTTCCATTCTGGTTAAGGTGGAGCCCATCCCATCTGTATAGGCTCCCCCCTCCACAGAAGGCTGTCCAGTTCCTGATAAATCTAAAGCCTTCCTCCTTGCACCATTGTCTCATCCACGCATTGAGACGTTGGAGCTCCACCTGCTTCTGGGGTCCTGTACGTGGAACAGGCAGCACTTCTGAGAAGGCTACCCTGGAGGTTCTGGACTTGGGTCTACTACCTAGAAGCTGAAATTTGGCCTCCAGAACCTTCATCCTACATCTGCCTAGGGCATTGGTACCAACATGGACCATGACAACAGGTTCCTCCCCAGCACTCTCTAGGATTCTATCTATGTGTTGTGTGAGGTCTGCTACCTTCGCACCAGGCAGGCAAGTTATCATGAGGTCCTCACGGCAACCAGCAACCCAACTATCTACATTCCTAATAATCAAATCCCCAACTACCACAGCTGTCCTATTCCCACCCTTCTGGACACACACACCTGGAGAAATATCCTTGGTGTGAGAGGATAACGCATCACTCGGAAGGCAGATCCCAGCTATGGGATTGCTTCCTGCCATTTCAAGTTTGTGTTCTCCTCCCTGAAGACCTCACCCCTCCAAAGCAGCACAGGGGCTGCCAGAGACGAGCTGGGACTGTTCTACTATGTCCTCGAAGGACTCCTCTATATATTTATTTATTTAATTTATTAAAAGCATTTGGTATCCTGCCCCTCCTGCCACAGACAGCTCAGGGCAGCCCACAACAATATAAGTTAACAATTAAAATCATAAAACTATAAAACATATAATTACACCCCCCCATCCCTCTCCTCCCCCACCAAATGCCTGGCAAAACAGCCAGGTCTTACAACTTTTATGAAAGGAGGGGAGGTCCGGGGCCAGACGCACCCCCACCAGAAGGGAGTTCCACAGCCTCGGCGCGCCCACCGAGAATGCCCTCCCCTGCATGGCCCCCTGGAAGACTCAGGGGACCACAAGGAGGGCATTCCCCGATGACCGCAGGAGCCAGTCCAGTACCTGGGGGGTGAGACTGTTTCGCAGATAGGCAGGGCCCAGACAGTTTAGGGCTTTATAGGTTAAAACCAACACCTTGAATCGGGCTCGGAAGACTGTCAGCAGCCAGTGCAAAGAATGGAGTACTGGTGTAACGTGCTCCTGGCGGCCCAGTCCCACCAAGAGATGGGCCGCTGCATTCTGCACCAGCTGCAGCTTCCGGGTATCACCATGGATGGCCCCACGTAGAGTGCGTTACCATAGTTTAGTCTAGAGGTGATGAAAGCATGGATGATGGTGGCCAGGTCGGAGTTTGAAACATATGGCCTAAGCCGACGTACCAGATGTAATTGGCAAAAAGCACCCATTGCCACAGCCTCCACACGGGCATCCAGGCAGAGCTGCGCATCGAGGAGTACTCCCAGAATCCATACCTGGGGAACCAATGGAGGACAGACCCCATCAATGATGGGGGCTGTTAACTCCATCGTCTTCCCCACCAGCATCACCTCCATCTTGTCGGGATTCAGCCTCTCTGTCTGCTTCAGCTCCTCCAGCTCAGCCACTCTAGCCACCAGAGACCGTACACGTTCTCTGAGAGCTAGGAGCTCTTTGCACCGAGTGCACACACATGACCTCTCCCCAACAGGAAATTAATCATACATGTGGCACTCAGTGCAAAAGACTGGGTAGCCCCCATCCCGCTGCTGGTCTGCATCTTCTTGTTTAGAGAGATGTTAGGCTTAACCCTAGTTATGTATTTAACTACAAGGGACGGCACCAAGTTATTCAAAGTAGTTAAAACACGAGCAGACTGTGAGGAACTGCAATGGAATCTTACGACACTGGGGGCCTGGGCATCTAAATGGCAAATGAGATTTAATGTGGACAAGCACAAAGTGCACGTAGGGAAAAATAATCCAAACTACGCGTACACAATGCTGGGTACTAAGCTAGGAGTTACCACGGAGGAAAAGGGTCTGGGGGTGGTTGTGGACAATACAATGAAATTCACAGTGCAGTGCGCAGCAGCAGTCAAAAAAGCAAACCGAATGTTAGGAAATATCCAGACAGGGATAGAGGGGAAAAAAACTGAGAATGTCATAATGCCTCTATACAAATCAATGGTGCGACCACACCTCAAATAGCTGAACTAAAAAAGGTACAGAAAAGGGCAACAAAAATGATCAAGGGCATGGAACAGCTCCCGTATGAGGAGAGGCTTGGTAGGTTGGGGCTCTTCAGTTTGGCGAAGAGATGACAGAGGAGATATGATAGAGGTCTATAAAATCATGAGTGGGGTGGAACTAATAAACAAGGAGCAGTTATTTATCCTTTCAGCTGGTACTAGAACTAGGGGACACGCCATGAAACTCATGGGTGGCAAGTTTAAAACAAATAAAAGAAAATATTTTTTCACTCAGCGTATAATTGGGTTGTGGAATATACTGCCAGAGGATGTGGTAAGGGACAGTACCATAGCTGAGTTTAAAAGAGGTTTGGGCAAGTTTCTGGAAGATAGGTCCATTAGCAGCTATTAGTCAGATAGGATCAGGGAACATGACGGGAGCTGGGGGAAAACAACAGGGAATGGATCCCCTATTGTGACCTGTTGGGTGCTTCTCCCAAGCCACCATGATTGTCCAGTGTCGGAGACAGGATGCTGGGCTAGATGGACCATTAGTCTGACCCATTAGGGCACGTCTTATGTTCTTATGAGCTAAGCTTCTTGGACTGGTACCCTCTCTGGGTTAGTATCTTAGGGATTTAGCTGACCTTAAAAACAACAGGTTGAAAGATACCTATGGAACTAAAGAGGTGATAAGATTGAATAGAACACTTAGGTGTATATGTGAATACAGTCACTCACCTGTCTAGGGTGTTCCTTCCACAGCACCCGCCTACCGCAAACTTCCCTGTTTGCTGTTCCTGCTCGTTTGTCTCCTGGGCCGTTGCCTGTCTGCTCTTCTTATATACTCTGGTGGCTTGGCCCCCTCAGTCAACAGATTCTAGCTCCACCCCCTAATCAAGCCTGGTTCACAGCAGCCTCCACACACACTAGGACAATTAGGCAGTCAAACACTCTGCTTCCAGAAACAACCCCTCTGAGCGCAGGGCCTGTCCTCAAACAAACACAGACCGGAGAATGAGATGATGGAATGACAGGTTTGTGTAAGGGGGTGGGGGCAAAGCTTATTGGCTATGGCGTGGGGCTTATTGGCTGAGGAGGCCGGATTTGACCCTTCTTGGCCATTCCAAATGTTGGGAGGTATGAGCTAAGGTTTTGTCTTGCAGCTGAGAGCTTCCCTGGTAGGGTTTCCATGTATATAATTTTTTAGAACTGTATACATTCTATACATTTTTTAGAATTGCCCCCACCCTCCACACCTTTAAGTCCCTCCTCAAAACCCACCTCTTCTGCTCCACCTTTCCTAACTCCTGCTAATCACCCCCACCCAGGATTATCCCCTACCTGTTATCTGCAAACTCCCATTTACTGTAACTAAGCCAAGAATGTGCACCTGAGTTCTCACATCCTCGTGAATGTTGCATCCCTTGTCTCTCCCTCTGTTCCCCCTTCCCTGTCTCCCCTCCCCCTGCCTTTACATTGTAAGCTCTCGAGCAGGGACCATGTCTATCTTATTCTCTGTAAAGCACCAGGTACACTTCTGGTGCTATATATAAATGCTTAAAATAATAATAATAATAATAGAAGACACTTATGAGAAATACAGGTTGCAGGGCTGCATTGGAGTCAATGCAGCCTTGCAACCTGTATTTCTCATAAGTGCCCTCTAAAACTTTGCATATATGGCAACTTTATTCCCAGGGAAACAAGATTGTTCCCACCGTATGACCCCTAGCACAGTAAGTTTAAGGGGTGGCGGAACCAAATTTGCTGCCCTCCTGAAATTCACTACCCTAGGCTGCTGCCTCCTTCTCTAGTGCTAAAAGGCAGGCTACCTTCTCAAGATAGAGAATCCTTGGTAGCCCCATTGATTTAAAAAAATATATAAATAATTCATGTGGTTCTCAAAGCACACGCACAGAACTTGATGCTTGAAGCTGGCAAGACATAAACACTGCGGCCTTAGCGATTAGCTTCAGTGAATTACAAATGAAGAAGACACTTTCCTCACATGAAACAGATGAAATGGCAGAGCCTCCCCTTGGATATTGCTTTTCCCCAGAGAGCTTTTGTTTATATTTTAAACAATACTTCGGTGACTCATCTCCTGAGAGTCAGATCCTCACCAGGGCTATTTGCAAAAGATAAATAGCATTTCCCTTCACACACCCTCCCCCGAGCAACAATCCTCTTTGACCCTATCAGACATCCATCTTACCCAGTCTCCTCTCCTCCCCTTCAGAGTTTCATCTGTGGAAGCAGGATTCATTTCTTCTGGGGGCTTGGATGCACATTACAAAGCAGCACTGGAAAAACCAGCTCCTCCAAAAATCTGGGAAAACACTGGGACACATTATAATCTGAGAAGTTTTGCTGAGGACAATCAGTTAAAAGAACAACTTGCCACTGATTGCACTGCTGTGGCAAGGGGATCTTGTAAGTGCTTGCAGGACTGGGCCCATAATGTGGGCAGTGTATAACCTTCCTGACTTAACCCAAAATGTCTGGATTTTGATGCATCATCTCTGGGCTCCAGGTGAAGCTCCTCTTTCTCTAGGTTATCCAGGGGCACTGCTAGAATTTTTTTAAGGGGGGTGGAGGAGCCAGTCAGAAAGGGGTGGAGCAAAAAGGCTCTTTCCCCACTTTCTGATGTGACCTCGCCTCCCGTGGAGTGTCATGACACCAAGGCTCCAAAGGGAGATTGGCCATGCTGGAAGGGGGCAGGGAAGTCTCTTTCTGATTTGGTCTTGCTCCCTATAGAGCCTTATGACTCCTTGTGGGAGTCAACATTTCTGCAAAGGCACTGATAACCTTAGAGAGGCCTTTATAATGCTGAGTCAGAAGCTCAGGCATGAGATACGAGGGTGAGATGGAGAAAGAGGAAGCAGGTTAGGCTGGGAGCCCAAAGAAGGGGTCCAGAGGGGCAATGGAAGCTCAGAATTTGGAAACTCAGGGAGGGGCTCACCTCAAAGAAGGGACAGTGGACTGTAGAGTCTAAGGGGACTGTTTTCCCACTAACTAATAAATATTACAAGAAGGAAAGACTGCAAGTCTGAGTCTTCTTCTGGAAAGAGAAGGTCCTCAAACTCACAGCTAGAGCTGTTTTGGGCAGCAGAAAAATTGCTTGCAAGGGTTTTTTTCAAGCTGGCTATAGTCGACTCAAATGACATTCGTCATGTTGTTTGGGCGCCTGACTCTTACGTCAACATTTCATTCGTTTCCGTTGTGTTTGGTTCATGTCTGCAGCATTCAAGTCCTCATCACCCAAATAGTATCACTTTGCCTTCCCTTTCCTTTCCTGGAGGTAGGGAAATCAATCAATCAGAACATGAGTACGAGTCACTGTCTGACCAAGACAATCAACTACCTTGCAAGTGAAATGATCAAATGGAACAGAGTAAACGGAATCAAGGGAACAAATGAATGAACCAAACCAAGCAGAAAAAAACAATGCAGAAGGGAATTTGGGCATTCAAACGAACAGCAGGCAGAGACTGTCTAATACTTGCTTCATTCCATTCAGCTCCAAATGTTCAAATTTGATTGGGAGAGTACTCCTTTCAGTTCTACTCACAGTAGTCCCCTACCCCTTGACACCTACTTATAAGATCCCAAACCTCTCAGATTTTAGGTGCTAAGAGCACACTTCATATCTGTGGGAAATCTTACTTGAACACGTTCACTCTCCCAAGCCCATTTAATACCAAACCTTCCCTCCCCATTCCTAGTCGCCATACCCCAGCTCACAGAAATAAAAAAAGTGCTACTGAACCTCTCATAGAGATACCAATATATTAGGTAGTAAGATATTTGGGTAGCTTTGTGATGTGCACAACAGGACTTACGGTGAGCTCTCTACGGTGAATTTTAATCTTGGATTTCCTGAGGTGAAAAGCTACTGCATTAATCCACTGTGCCCTGAGGACCTTGTCTTTTAAATGCACTCCCTGTTGTCATCATCAATAAATATGTCGTGACACAGCATACAGCCACAGGGCTGCTACTAATGTCCCTTTACACTGGGCATACTCAACATCCTTGGGCAACTGAAGTGAGTGTTCCCATGCCACTTTGTTGTTCTATATTCCCTATGCTGTTTAAGAAGCAAACTTCTGTTGATTCCAGGAAAAGCCAGCCTCCCCTTGTCCACAGCACAGAAACAGTTTGTTTTCTGACCTTTCACGAGACAAAACACTGAAATTATTTTTCCTTTGTCTTCTGCTGCAGCGACCTATCATTGATGGCTGTGATCAATCAGCTCATTATCCTTAGTTAGGAGACAGAAAAGGCCGAGAGAGCTAGATTATGGCTCTAAGCCACAGCCAGAATTCTGCAGAGAAGGGTGTGATGCAGAAACCCCTAGGGAAAACCAGAATCCCTCTGTGACATCGGGGAATGGATACTAGAGTAGCAAATCTACCACCGTACTTGTAAGAATATAGCACGTATTCCCCCTTCTAGGCCAGTTCAAATTTACTGGCCAGGATGGAGGGTTATTGGGTTTTGGTTCCATGCCCCACCCAATGAGGACTTATTCACACAACAGCTTTTCCCCCTTGAAAATTCACCATTTGTTCTTTAATCTGCGTTTGCTTTGTCTCATCGCAATGCATTCACACAATTGCAGTCTTCCCTGCATTACAGTGGTGCCCTCCCCCTTGTATCAAGTGGTGGTGAACAGAGGCCCATCCAGGAACACAGAAAGTAGTAAGGATTTCACACAACACTCAGAATGTGGGTTTGTACCACTACCCACTCCAAAAGTGTTATATGTATGAGGCCTTAGGAGTGAGGCCTGGCAGCAACAGTCCCTTCACTATCTAGGAAGACTTTTGTAAGCCTGTGATGGAATTGGGGCCTTCCTGTCCAAATTTAGGCTAGTTGTGACTTGGTTTCCCCACTTACAGCTCCTACTGGATCAGCTCCCTCCAGAACTGCTCCAGCCCACAAGGGGTTAACTCTCTCTGTCACCTTTATCTCAGAATTTTGCCAAGAACATTAAATACTTCATCAGGTTCATCTGAGTTTGTTGACTCAGAATCTCCCCAAACCCTGTCAAGGAACAAGATGAAATTATTGTGCGCATTCTGATTGTGCTCAGAGTGCAGTAAATCAAATAAACAGAAATGATAATGCAAGTCTACCTTACTGTGAATTCTAAGTTAGTTTTACCCTATCCTATGCAGTTGCATGCTTACAAGTTTAATTTAGTCTTTTTAAATCTTCTCTCTCTCAACCTTAAAAGCAAGGCTGGGTCCAGTGTCTTGGTTCTGTTACAGTTGCTTGCTTTTAGGTGTTAATTAACTTGGATTGTCTTACCCAGAAGTTTACCCAGATGGCTTTTATGCAGCTAAGTGTGCTGGCCTTTTGAAGCCACTGAATGCAAATTGCTGTGTTCTATGTTGATGATTACAATCAGGTGTATAGTACACACAATGAATAGCCCTCTGGCTTATCAGTAAACATAAGGGAATGGGGAGTTCAAAAGATCCCTATCCCCTCCCTTGTCCATCCTAGATTGTAAGCCTCTAGGGGCAGGAACTTGTTTCCAATTATGACTGGGCAGCACCTGGCCCATTGCTTGCGCTATATAAATAATAAACAATAATCAAAAAGCAAGTCAGCCCAGGAGAAGTCTCACTTGTTTGAGGGTTTGGTACTACCCAGGGATTGGGCAATAGAGTTCACCTGTTTACTGCCTCCTTGGTAGGGTGGCCATTGGGCCTGTTTTTATACAGGGCAGTCCTGTTTTTGAAGGGTTTGTCTATTGTCCATTTTTCTCATGTATTTTCATGCTTACAGTGCTGCCATCACCCCACCCCACCCCACCCCTCAGAAGTCCATGCGGGAACAGTAATGTTGGCAGCACATGGACCTAGAGGTGAGCCAGCGGTCCCAGCACTGGGGGAGGAGGGGGTGCTAGGGTTACTGTAGTGTCTAGATTTTCCAGCACATGACCACTTTTTGATCCGCCCAACCACATCCAGGTAGATTTTTTAAATATGCACCCATGGCCAGGATTTTGCTGGTACCATTGCAACCCTTTCCCCAGCCCTCCCCACTTCCGCGCTTGTTGCTGAGCCGTGGCTGGAGGAAGGAGCCCTGAGCCAGCTGCACTCTTCCTCCCCCCATGGCCTGTATTCTCTTCCCCCATGACCTGTATTTTGGGGACGTGTCAGTGGCCACCCTACTCCCAGGGCACTCTCAGTTCAATTGTTTGTATTGTGCAAAAGAGGAGGAACATGCACTTCGGGTGTGTGTGTGTGTGTGAATATTTGGCCTCTTCCTGATGAAATTTGTTCAGTCCCACTTGGGGCTTATATTCCCAACCAGCCACTGCCGCGGGGCAGTGGAACACCTTAGTTGTGTCCCTTTCGCCACGCCTTACAGCAGTGGCATAGCGAGGTTGAGATATTCTCAGATGAAATACTAATACAGCTCAAGGCTACAGGAATTTTGGATTTTAAGAGTACCAAGAAAAAAAGAAATGGTTAATCTTGAAAACAACCAATGCGCTATAAAAGCTAAATTAACATTTGAGCCAGCAGCCCTGCTCAAACTTTGGTGTACATAAGCACATCAAATCCCAAAGTAATCACAGTGATAGAAAATAACCTGGTTTTTTTTAAAAGAAAGACCAGATGATACAAGACAGACTACTTACATCAATTCGTTTTGGATAATTAATGATCATTAATGCAATCGCAAGTCACTTCTCAGAGACTGAAACCAAATTGCCAATCAGCTGTGAGCATCACCCTCTTTCATACCCCTAGGTGCGGGTATATAGCTCCACAAACCTTTCTGATTGGTTGCGGGTGGCGTGGTGAGCGGTTTGAGACCTCACATGACAATTCAGTCATGTGAGGTCTCAATTGACCCCTTCAGTCAATTTCAACTGCGCACACCCCCTGATTGGCAACTAGTTATCTACTGCCTCCCATATAAGGTCTGCAGTATGCTCCTCCCATCTGGAGTATAGCAGGGAGGGAACTAGTAGAGCTCTCTGTGTATGAAACCCTTTAAATAAACTAGAAAATGACCATCAAAAACGAACTGGGGTTAAAGATTTCCTTTTTCTAATAGATGAATCAGTGAATGTCTGTCACAAATTCCTGTGTCAGAAAGAGGCAATGAGGCAGGTGATTGAAGCTTTTATGCATTTTTATGAAGATGATTGACTGAGCTGTGAAATCCAGCTCTGTCAATCGCTTTTGTAAACACACATTCAAGCTTCAGTCACCCACCTTGGGGCATTCACACCTGATCGAAGATGTGTCTGTTTTGTGTGTGGGTCTCCTGAACTTCTAAGGACCCATTCACACAAGTGTGAAAGTGGCCTCAGAGAACAAGGGGACAACCCTTTTGCACAGCACCCCAACTTCCCTGGATCCAGTACTGATGAGGAATGCAGTCGTGTTTGTCATGCAAATCTAGACCAGCCAAAATGTGATCCTGGATTGCAGCACTCACTAGGGGTCTGCACCAGGGCCCCATGTTGTTTTTCGTTTTCATTTTCATTATTAAAATGTGTCGTTATCATTTTTGTTAATAACAAAATGTCATTTTTTGTTGTTGTTGTTGTTGTTGTTATTGGTATCGGTATCAGTACCGATTTCAAACGAAGATTTAATTTTTGGTATCAGTATCGATTTCGTGTGCCAATGAAGAATTATTGTCAGAATTTGAACTCCTTCCCCTTCTCATTGTGATATAGAAAGAGCTGCACACAATAATATATACTGTACACAATATGTAGTTTTATTTGTATAATATATACAGAATCTAAGCTAAACCTGTATAATACAAAATGTTCCTATCCTATAATCCTAATATATATATACTAAAACAGCCTAGTATCTAAATATCTAATCTCTCTCTATATACAACTAATATTTACATCTATATAATATATGGACAGGGGGAGACAGACAGGGGAAGGGAAAAGGAAAACTCAGAGGTATATATCTCTAAACTATCTCTAGTTTCTGTCTCTCTCTAGATATGTGTGCGTAACTAAGGAATAAGGATTGGGTGGTAGGGAAGGGAATAAGGGATATATATATGGGAGGATTTTTAATGCAAGCACCAGCAGCTTCTGCAAATGCACCATGACAAGCAAGAGAGCTAATACAGAGTGAAGTAACCCAGCCTACAATATTAAGGGTTGCAGTGCCCTCCCCCAGAGCCCTCCTGATTGGTTCGGGGAGGCAGAGGCATTGAGCAATCACAGGGTGCCATTCAATGGCTGGGATCTGCTTGCACTGCTCATTGGCCAGGGATACATCCATCAGGTCCTTCCCTACCCAGTTCTAGAGTTCAACACTATTTCTGGCTCCGAAATGTCGACTCCCTCCTCCCCTCGCCACATTTCCCTCCAAAAAACACCTGCTAGGCAATAATGAAATCAATAACGGATTCCATTTTCGTTAGTATTTCTGTCATTTTCATTATTACAATAACGAAAATGACAATTTTCATTTTCGTTATTCATATAACAAAAATGACATGTACACCCCTAGCGCTCACTAGTAGGACCCATATAGTACTGTGAGATCTATAACTGCTGCTCCATCACAATGACAGTGAGCTAAAGCTGTTACTGTCCCAGCAGATCTTTCCCTCCCTCTCAGGTTTCTGCTCAGTGATCCTAACAGCATTTGATGACAAGATGCTAAAGTTTCATGCTGTGTCAAGGGACATCTAACTACAAGGACACAGTACGATTGTCTTTCAAGTATTCATATGAAACTTTTCAGGGATTCAAATCAGCTTCATGAAAGCTCTTCTGAACAGCTCTGTGTATAAATAGGCACAGATATGATAACTCGCATATTCTGACTGTAAAACCAGCAGTTGGAAGCTGCTGAATGCTAAAGAGCCATTGTCTGAAGCCTCATTTTGAGGAATCTTGACCAAACTTCCTTCAAAATTTGAATATGCTCACATCTTGAGGCTGGTCTAAGTCAAACCATTGCTTATTTAAGTCTAAATTATCCCTAATCCAAGTCACCTCATCTCAGGAAATATATAATAAAACTGGAAAAAGTTCAGAAAAGGGAAACCAGGATGATAGAAGGGATGGATCGACTTCCATATGAGAGGCTCAACAGGTTAGGGTTGTTTAGCTTGGGAGAAGAGGTGATTAAGGAGGGGATACAATAGAAGTTTATAATATGAGTAGTGTGGAAAAAGGAAATAGGGAACTGTTGTTTGCCCCTTCTCACAATAAGGCCACTTTCACGCCTGTGCAAACGGGTCCTTAGAAGCTTGGAAGAGGAGACGCACATGCAAATCAGGCGTGTCTTTGGTCCTTTTTACATGGGCAGCACCCACACATGAACACCCAGAAATCTGGGTGTTCACACGTGGGTGAGTCTTGTGTAAATCCCGTGGCAGGTGTGTGTGTGTGCGTGCTCCCCCCCACACGTCTGCACACCCACCTCCACCCATCCCCCATGTATGGAGCAACCAGCGAAAGCAGCAGCTGCTCTATGTGTGTAGATGGGTGGAGATGGATGTGCGCCCGTCTATACCCTCCCCCCTCCCACTGCACACCGACCCCAACCCCGCGCACTGTGGTCTTTGTAAAAAGGACCTTAGATCAGGTATGAATGCCCCGAGGCAGGTGACTGAAGCTTTTATGCATTTTTACAAAGCGATTGACTGAGCTGCGAAATCCAACTCTCTTAATCACCTTTGTAAACATGCATAAAAGCTTCAATCACCCACCTTGGAGCATTCACACCTGATCAAAGATGCACCTGATTTGCATGCAGGTCCCCTCTCCTGAGATTCCAAGAACCCGTTTGCACAGGTGTGAAAGCAGCCGGCCCTCAGAGAACAAAGGGACACTCTCTGAAGTTAAATGGCAGCAGATTTAAAACAAACAAAAGGAAGTACTTTTTCACTCAGTGGACAATACAATTGTGGAACACATTACCAGAGGAGGCAGTGAGAGCCAGCACCGTAACTAGCTTTAAGCGGAAACTAGATAAATTCTTAGAGGATGGAGACATAAATGCTTATTAGCTGGGGCTTAAACCCCAGCTACCGGTAGTTGGGAGTGGTTAGCAGGAGATGGGTCACACCTCCATGACCTGTACTTGACTTCTATCAAAATACTGTAGCGGGCCACTGTCGGAGACAGGATGCTGGGTTCAATGGACCATGGGTCTGACCCAGTATGGCACTTCCTATGTTTTTAATATGAACATGGGGTTTCAGTCTCAAAATACTTTACTCCCAGCCAGGCAAACTGGATTGTAAGGGATGAATTCTCTTATGCAGTCACCTGCAAAAATATTGGCAAGGGAGATGGCCAAGTCATAACATGGGCAAAGTGCATTTTCAGCCAAAGTTAGCCGAGTATGCAATGTTAATTAACCAGCTTACCCTTAATAGCCCTGTGAAAAGGCTGCTTTATACATAATTTTGTCCATCCTTTATATAATATAACCACCTCCCTATTGAAAAACAGCAGCTGTTTAATGGCCCAGAGTGATGTTTCACAAGAGTTAAGCAAGAAGTGGTGAAAACAATAGCTAAAAACTGCATGGGCTGGTTGTGATTTGTATAGGCTGGATGCAATTACTTAAACTGGAATTTGTCCTTGGCCCCAAGAATAACATCCCTTTGATAATGAATATGAGGCTACATCCGCTACATCCCTAAAGTACATAATAGAGTTAGTTGCTCAGGAAGATTGAAATTGGTGTGACAAGTCAGAATCTGCAGATGGTTAGGACTTTGGGTTTTTCATCCACAAAATGCATAAGAACATAAGAAGTGCCATACTACATCAGATCAACAGTTCATTCAGCCCAGCACCCTGTCTCAGAAAGCAATCAACCTCATCTGCCTTAGAGGAGTGCACATCAGGCCATAATGGAGCAATCCATTTCTGCCACCCACTCCCAGCTGGATGTCTCATTCCCACAACCAACCTGGCACAAGGACCTATCCTTGAAGGACCCATCCAGTCCTTTGTTGAAACTGGTTTTGCTATTAGCCTTCACAACCCTCTGTGGCAATGAGTCCTACGGGTTAATTGTACACCGAGTGAAATAATTCTTCAAAAATAACTTTTGGGAAGTAAATTTAGAACTGAATTTTGAGAACTCGCACGCAAATTTGATCTTGGTGCACACCAACAGGTGGATTGAATTCTATCTAGTTGGCCATTTTCATAGACAAGTGGCAGGAAACTGGCACCGTTCTCGGTGGCTGCCCCGAGGCTGTGGAACTCCCTCCCAGATGCGATCCGTTTGGTCCCGGACTTCCCCTCTTTTCGACACCAATGTAAGACCTGGCTGTTCCACCAAGCTTTTGGTGGGGGAGAGGGTTAGTGGGTGGGAGGGTAGGGTGGGGGTTTATGCTCCATCCTGATTGTATTTTTAAGATTTTATTGTATTAATATTTTATAATGGTATTTTATATTTATTTTTTAAATGTTGTACACCGCTCTGAGCTGCTCTAGCAGAAGGATGTGGGACATAAATATGTGTAATCAATAATAAATTAATAAATAAGCAAAGTAACTGCACAGACTATTAAGAAATCTAGGGCACAATCCTCCCCATTAAAGTCAGTGGGTTTGGAGCTACTGGCTCCAACGGAGGTAGGATTGTGCCCCCATAGTGGTGTAGTGTAAAAAATACGACACTTCGTGGTCCTAGAGGCCCTGATTCAGGAAGGCATTTACATAGGTGTTTAAGTGGATTTTTCTTCAGCCGAGAACTTGCAGGTGGTTATTAACATGGGGTGAAAACAGATGCGCCAGTAGCGAGGTGCTTCCCTGGCCTGGCCTGGTCTGGCCTGGCCTGGCCTGGGGCAGGAAACTACAGCCGTTGGGGAGGGGCGCCAAACAAATGTGTAGGCTCGCATTGGCCCACGTGGGTGGCCCATGGCCTAGGATGGTCGCCTGGATTCAGGCCAAGGGCCTGGCACCCACCTACCTGCCCTGGGCCAGTCGCAGGCCAACATGTGGCAGCAGGGAAACAGACGAGTGGATGAGTCCTGGGCTAATGCAGGCCACCGTCACGTACACCCATGGTGAACACCAAGGGGCATCCAAAATCCAGCAGTGTAGAAATTTAATCTCTTTAGTCTAGAGAAAAGAAGGGTTGGAGAGAGAGGGTTACTCCTTCTTTGTGAAACTAAAGGAAATGCACTGTGCAATTATCACCTAGAGAACTTCAGCCTAATGCCAGGCCGGCCCAAGCTAAGAGAATGCTCAGCCGTGTCCTCTGGATCACCTTCCCTCTGCATTATATTTCTTTCTTTGGCGGTATAAATAGAACTCTAATGGGATCTTAATTGTTTTTTCCATCTGCTGCAAAGATTTCAAACACAAGAAATATGAAAGTTGTCATTTCACATGTGGAACAACGTTAGGAATTGGGAAGTTGTGAAAGAGTATGTGCCAGCCTCCGTGTCTCTGATAGAATTCTGTGCTATGGCTGCCTATGAATCTATGACAGGGCTGGAATCTCTGTAGTCAAATTGGACACACCAGGGGAAGTGGGACACTAGGGAGAAGAGGTAGGGATCAGAGTTCCTCTCCCTTAGCCCTGTCCCTCCAATCCCCAAGAGCAAAAATTCTTTGTCCCTCTCCTCCCAGGATCCGTTTGCTTCCCAGAGGCATATCATACGTCCCAACATTTCCAGCATCCAACAAGGCAAAAGCTCCACCCCATTGGTCAGTAAGCCCCACCCCTCAATGAGTAAGCTCTGCCCCTCACACATGAACATTCCAAGGGCAGAAAGAGGGGCAGAAGCTCCCTTATTGATCATTCCATCATCTCCTCATTCTCCTCTCAAGTGCTCTTCCCCAGGAGACAACCAGGAAAGAGGTGCTTGAGGCTTGAATACTGGTCTTTTTGTCTTTCTCTCCTGAAGGAGGGACTTTGACCCCCTGAGAGACAGTAGGATTCAGCACCCATAGAGGGACTGTCCCTCCTAAATAAGGACTGATGAGAGGGATGCCCAGAGAGGTGATGTGTGCTGCATGGGAAAGGAGGGAGTGGAAGGAGTGAGCAGGAGACAGCTGACACGCTCTGTACAGGATGGGGCCCTCATCTGCCTGCCTGCTCCTGCTCCTTTGGGGGCACAAGGATGAGGGCAGGGCAGTAAGGTGCATTGAGTAGCTGGGGCCCCTGCAAAGCGCACTTTACCTTAAGGCTGCCTATGCACCCAGCATTATATGTATAAGTAATAATAATTGCTAATAAACAATTAGCACTTCTATAAACTTCCATAGCAGGGTCCCTAAGCAATTTACAAACAGCAAGTGAATGACAAAACTCCTGTGAGCAGGGGCCATCCAAGCCAGTGCAGAGTGCGTGACTGCACAGGGCCCTATGAGTTGGGCAGGAGGGGCGGGTTGCAGGAGCTCCTATGAATAAACTTGACACGACAACGTAAGTGTGAGAGACACAGGTGTAAAACTGACTCTCAAACACGGGCGACATGGCCTGTGGAGGGTCCACAACAAATCAGGAGGGGATGCTCCATGGGTGTATAAGTAAACTAGGAATAACAACATACGTGTAACATAACAAGGGGAAGGGCAGAATAAATAAATAAACAAACAGGCCTGGTGCTTAACTAAATAATCAAAAATCAATCAGAGTAACATTTCCCTTTTTCCAAAAGATGAGTCAGTGTGTGGCTGTCAAATATTCCTGTTGGGAGGGGGCCCACGCCGCCATTTTGTACGGGAGCCCTAAGTTCACTGGATCCAACTCTGCCTGTGAGGGAAGGCAGGCATGGAGTAATACCCATTTTAGAGATGGAGAAACTCAGGCCCTATGGGACTTTGAGGCTGAAACAAACCATGCTGAAGCCAATAGAAAAATGACTTGCCAAGGTCACACAGTTGTTTAATGTCAGGCCTAGAAGTAGCATGTAAGCCTCCTGATTCCTGTGATCCAGCAAGAAAATCCTGCCCTCTCTAGCCTCGTTTTTGTTCTACAGTCGGGGATGGGTTTTTGTTATTTGCAAGTGTACCAAATGTTTATTTAAAACATGTTCTTTTTAAAAAAAATCTTTTATGTGTAACCAATTTAAATTCAGGCATTCAGCGCACAGTGACAGCATTTCAAGAAGCTGTCTTCCCTAACCGTGACCTTCTGCCCTTTTGAAATATCCCCTTCCCCACTGAGAGAACACTATGGTGATGATAATGGCTTTTCCTGTCGTAGCTGCTATGTGGCAATTATGTGGTTTGGGTCCACGCCTTACATTCATTATAGACATTCACTTTTTGACAGCTGGATCTTTCCCTTCTGGGCTTTGGTGCCAATCCAAGCCTCCACAATGTGGAAGAAAACAGATTAATTAGCGGGCGTTAGATAGTTGAATGTTGCCCAAAGACATGCGTGATATACTGAAAGAAACAATAAGAAATGTGCAATGCTTATTAATGGCTTTGAAGTATTTCTTCTTCTTCTGGGCGATACTTCCTGTGCAAGTGAATCAAGGTCAGGTTGGGTATAGATCTGAAACAGAGTTGAGTCTTGGCCATAAATTTCTTTATTCAGTTTCTATGTCAAAACCGCAAATGCAACATTAGAAGATTGGCCCATGGGATGACATTCCAGGCAGTCAGTTCTCTTAGTCACTATAAATCTTAAGTCTTAGTCACTATAAATCAGTCAGTTCTGATTTATAGAAACTCAGAAAGTCAGTTCTCTTAGTCACTATAAATCTTAAGTCTTAGGGTGATTTCAGACGTTACGGGGCCCGTTGGCCCCGTACTGAAATCACCCTATTCATTCCCCGCTGGGGTCACCCCGTCACACCGTAACAGACGTGCCGGGGGGATCCCGGCGGGGAATCTGGGAGGGGGCGGGGTCGCGCGGCGCAACATGCGGCCGCACGGCCCCACCCCCTCCATGCTCCCGCCGCCCGCCCTCCGGGGAGACGGGCAGACAGCGGGGCCAATGCGGCCGCTGCGTCGGGCCGGATTCGCTATGGCCCGGGATCCCGCCAGTGATCCCGGGCCGTGGCGTTCGGCCAGACTTTACTTTTTGTTGGTCCCCGCTGGGGATCTCTTTGACCACGCTTCCTGGGACATTCCCCCCGCTAGCCCGGGAAGTGTGGTTCAAATTGACCCCATGCGGATATTGACCGTGGCGAACATCTGGCGGCCGCCAAACAGATGTTCAAGACACATTGACCACAGGTGGGTATTCACCATGATTCACTGTGATCTCGTAACGTCTGAAAATACCCTGTCACTATAAATACTATCCAATAAGATACCCTCTGATCTTAGACTCTAGTCCCCATCATCATCCCCTCAGATACACATTGGCCCTTGTTACACGGGCGGCACTCACTCATGAACAGCGTGGGTGTTCATGCGTGGGTGCCACCTATGTAAATCCCGTGGCAGGTGGGTGGGGGTGTGGTAGGTGCATGCTCCCGTGCACACGCATGCGCACCCACCTCCACCCATCCCCCAGGCACAGAGCAACCAGTGAAAATGGCAGTTACTCCATGCGTGTTGATGGGTGGAGGTGGATCTAGATGGGTGTGTGCCCGTCTACATCCTCTCTCCACCCACTGCACACAGACCGTGGCACACACTGACCCCCACGCGCCGCGGCCCGTGTAAAAAGGGCCACTGTGTCCAAAAGTGATCAAGAGTGACCAGTCAAGCATCTGAGATAAAATTCTCTGCCCCCTGGATGTAAGACTCCTGTAAATCCTTGCAGGATTGTGCCCAAAGTATGGGCTGGAGTAAGTGCTTGCAGGGTTTAACTCTTATGGAAAGATCACTAACCCCAGAGTCGATGTTCTGTCTAATAAACAACTGGTTCTGTAAGAGCAGAGTGGCACCCTCCCCACCCTCACTGCCCTTTATGTGCATCTGTAAATTAAAAACATTTATCCCATAAATGATTAAGTGGATTTTATTTCACTTTTATAGTGGAGCTTGTTTCTCTTATGTTTGAGAGAAATCAGCTTTAAATAAGTCTTTTCTCTATACATATATATTTTTTTTCTTCCTTGAGACTGAACAACTCTTTGTAGAGTCACTTGAGTTTAATTGGATAATCCGTTGAGTTAATGAGCGGCCTCCCGTTTAGTATATATAAGAAATAGGTGAGATTAGCTTGAGTTTGGAAGTCATTTCAGAGTTTTAGCCAGTAGAGCACAGACCCTTTTACATTTTTCATCAGGTGTTTGTTGTTTGATATTATCAGAGTATTGTCTATTATAACTGAAACTTTTTATATCCAACCATATAGTGATAATAACCTTTTGATTTTTTAATTTATTTATTTTACAATTACCCCACCTCTTCTACAAAGCAGCTCAGGACAGCTTACACTTTAAAACAAAAATATAAAACATATAAAATACCGATATAAAACCACATTTAAGGTGAAGCCATAAAAATATAAACATAAAACAAAAACCCACCCACACTAGCCCTCAGCCCCTGCCCCCCTCCCATCCCTCCCCTTCACCAAATGCCTGGTGGAACAGTCATGTTTTACAAGTCTGATGAAAAGTCAGCAGGTCCGGAGCCAGGTGAGCCTCCTCCGGTAGGGAGTTCCACAGCCAAGGTGTGGCCACTGAGAANCCCATCTTGCTCCCCCCATCCCATCCCTCCGTCACCCTTCCCTTCCACCAAATGCCTGGCGGAACAGCCAGGTTTTACAAGTCTGATGAAAAGTCAGCAGGTCCGGAGCCAGGTGAGCCTCCTCCGGTAGGGAGTTCCACAGCCAAGGTGTGGCCACTGAGAATACCCTCTCCATAGTGGCCCCCCGATTTACTCAGAGAACCTCCATGGCACCCCCAGCAGACCACAGGGGCCGATCGAGGTCCTGGGGAGTGAGGCAGTCCCACAGATAGGTCAGGCTGAGGCCGTGTAGGGCTTTAAAGGTGAGAACAAACACCTTGAATCGGGCCCGGAAGAAAATAGGCAGCCAGTGCAGAGAGCAAAGCACTGGTGTAATGTGCTTCCGGCGACCCGACCCCATAAGGAGCTGGGCCGCCGCATTCTGCACCAGCTGTAGCCTCCGGACCATCACCAGGGGTAGCCCCACATAGAGCGCATTGCAGTAGTCCAGTTTCGAGGTAACAAAAGCATGAATGATGGTGGCCAGGTTGGAGTCCGAGACATAAGGCCGAAGCCGCCGAACCAGATGAAACTGTCGGAAAGTCCCCTTCGCCACCATCTCAACCTGGATATCCAAGCGGAGCCAGGAATCTAGGAGCACCCCTGGACTCCGCACCTGGGAGACCAGCAGGGGGCAAACCCCGTCAATGACAGGGGAAGTCACACCCGCTGCTCTCCCCACCAACATTACCTCCGTCTTGTCAGGATTCAGTTTCAGTTATGTTTGTGATAAGATATGATTCGTCCTTTTTTATGTGAATTGGAGGACTATTCCCGCTGATCCACCCTCTTCTCTTTCTTCATTTTTACAGGCCTATATGCCAATTTGATGTGTTGCATACTGAACAAGTTTGTTTTTAATAAGATATTTGGCCTGGTTATAGACTTTTAATCCCATTGTTGATTTATGTACAGTTTTTATGTATATTTCTTTATTTTATATTTTCAGGTTTAGATTGCCCCTGATGAAGAGTCTTGGGCTCAAAATGCACTCAAAATGCAAGATGCAATGTATTATATGTACATATTATATACATATATAGATGTAATATTTGTATATATATTACAAACCAGTAGTTTTGTTTACTTGCTTGTTCTTTGTGCTACTGTCTTGGCCCTTTATTTTTCATGGTGGAAACCATGCACCAACAGGTTTGGGGAGGACTAGGGAGGCGGCTGGGGGCTTCAGTCAAGGAGCTCCCTTCACACAAACCGTGGAGCTAGTGGCCAGAAACCTGGACTGGACTGCCCGGGGAAGCCCAAGCAAATTGGCCTGAGTTGTACTCATGAACATGTCTGTGGAACTGACATCACTGTAAATAAACACCCAAGCGGATGAAGGGACAACGTGTCAAGCCTGGTTTGTGGCAGAGTGGGTTCTGGACTCCATGGATTCACTGTGTGCAAGTCACTCTCTCCCTTTGCCTCAGTTCCCCATCTGTAAAAGGGGAATAATAATGACGTACCTCACAGGGCTGTTGTGAGGGTGAAGTAGATAAAGATTGTAAAGCGCTTCAAACACTGACAGGGCAATCCCCCACCACTTATGTCAATGGGGGTTATGTCATTGACGTTACTGTTGGAGGATTATCCTGTCAAAGTGGTGTATAAATTATAAATAATAAGACACAGGACAATGGGTGTTATTAGATGGACCTGGGGCTGCCCGCCCCCGGAACTTCTCCTGGGGTGCACTCATGCGTCTGCCACTCCCAGCCCCGCCTGAGTCTGGTTCAGACAAACCCAGTGGGTTCCTCAAGCTGTAGGCCGCCCGCACAACGGGACCACCACATACCAGAGAGTTGCAAGTGATTGCCCGACGCTCTAGGCTGGTGCCCACAACTCCATAGTGTTGCCCAGGGCAACAGCTGGCTGGACGTGGAGCTGCAGCATGGGTCTGTGCATCAGATGGACAATTACACCACTTCGGGCCGGTGCCCCAAGTTCGACCGGCAAGCTCCGGCAGGGTCACCTTTAGACAGGCAAGCCACACAGGGGTGAAGCAGGCTGGTGCAGCCAGCAGTGGGGCAGCCCATCTATCTGAAAACACCCAATGTCTCTCATACTGTAATGCATCTGATCATGAGATAAATCTCTCATCCAGGGTCAAAGGAAGTGGTGACACAGCAGTAAAAATAAATAAATAAATTCTATTCACTTAGCCTTTGTGCGGTTCCCACTGCTGGAGCCAAGATTGAAAATAAAATAAATAAGTAAAATATTAGTCATGCATGATGAAAAATGACAACAATGTAGCATGCTCCCTCCATAAGGCAGCTCCCCCTTCTGCTCCTCACTGACCATTAACTCATGGTGACAACATTCTAGAACAAGAAGAACCCAGCTCAGTTACAGGATGTGAGACAAATAATGAAACACCTAAAACTAGTAGGAACTAAGAGAAGTTTTTACACTTCCATACTATAAACAGAATCTATTCCTTTCCTCGCCAGCAGATAAGCTACTCTGCCTGGTAATAATATTCTATTCCAGTCAAGAGATTGAAACCCCATTGCATGAGACATTTAAAGCCAGATTGGACTCAAATATACCCAGGGTTGACAGCCCCAAATGTTCAAAATTAATGAGACGACAGCCCCCGCCCCCCCAATAAAGGAGTGGATTGAGTTAAAACTCATTAGTGTAAAAAACCGAAAATCAATGCTGAATTTTTTGTCTTCCAGTTTCTTAAAGTTTAGGGTTCTTTAAACAAACATAAGTTATTAAACAAACTTATGTTTAATAACAACTCTTAGCTTTTATTTCACACCAACAGCAAAGCCTAGCTGAATAAGTTTTTGTGCGTGTTGCTGTTGTTTTTTTAATGTCACACTTGCACTGAGGGTCCTCATTCAGTAGCAGGCACCATGGGAAATGAAATACTAAACAAACATTAGTACTACCGAGACAGTTTGGCAGTGGAAAAATTAGCTGAGGGGACTTATGGAGGGCCCATCACTGGAGGAGGCCTTTAAAAAAAGGCATGACAGGAATCGTTCAGGGATGGCGTAGGTACGGTGGATCCTGCTTAATGTCAGGGACTAGCAGCCCCGGGGGCTCCTTTCAGCTTTAAGATTCTATTCTAAAATTAAAAAACCTTTTCGTTTAAGAAAGGAGTTAAGGTTTTACATTGATGCCTGAAGGAGAGGAGATCCGGGGCCCAGCAGACCTCCGCCAGGAGGGAGTTCCAGAAACGAGGTGCAGAGACTGAGAATGCCCTCTCCAATGTGGCCACCCGCCAAACATGAGGGACCTCCAAAAGGGCACTCCTGGCCGACTGCAGAGGCCATTCCAGAACCAGGAGGTGAGGCAGTCTCATAGGTAGGTGGGGCCAATGCCATATAGGGCTTTATAGGTAAACACCAACACCTTGAATCAGGCCCAGAAGGCGACAGGCAGTCAGTGCGGAGAACAGAGTACCGGAGTTATGTGCTCCCAGCAGCCCGTCCCTGTAAAGAGGTGGACCACCACATTTTCCACCAGCTGAAGCCTCTGAATCGTCACCAGTGGTAGCCCCACTTAGAGCACAATAATCAAGTCTCAAGGTGATGAAGGCATGGATGATGGTGGCAAGGTCACAGTTTGAGATATATGGCCGTAACCGTCGTACCAGATGTAATTTACAAAATGTGCTCCTCGCCAGAGCCACCACTTGGACATCCATGCAGAGCTGCGAGTCGAGGAGCACACCCAGGCTGCGAACCTGACGGACCAAGACAGGGCGCACCCCATCCACTCCCTTGGGCCTCCCTACCAGCATCACCTCCATCTTGTTGGGATTCAACTTCAGGCGGCTCGCCCTCATCCTGTCCCCCACAACTGTCAGACACCGAGTAAGCAACAAGACTGTCGGACCTGAGTCTGCTGAAAACAAGAGGTAGAGTAGATGTCGTATTATTTTATTTGCTTATTTATTTATTTTTAAAAAAACTTTACCCCATCCATGCTGCCACAGGCAGCTCTGGGCAGCTCACAACAGCAATAAAAACCACTTAAAACACTCAAAACAAGCTGACAGATCTAATAGAATCAGCAGGGCCAAACGACCCTGATCTAATTCCCAGTGCAGGTTGTCAAACAACGCCACAAGCGCAGTCTCGGTGCCATAACCCGGGTGAAATCCTGACTGCCAGGGATCAAGAAAACCGTCATAATCCAGATGCTCCTGCAACTGCCGGGCCACCACACGCTCAATAACCTTCCCTAAAAAGGGAAGGTTAGAGACCGGCTGATAACTGGCAAGGGAATCAATGTCAAGTGATGGTTTCTTGAGTAGGGGGCGTACCACCGCCTCCTTAAGGCAGCCTGGCACCCTGCCCTCCCTAAGGGAGGCACTGACCACCCCCTCCAGCAGCGGCCCCATCGTCTCCCAGCAGACCTTAACCAGCTAGGACAGGCAAGAGTCCAGTTCACAACAGGTAGCCCTAACAGCCCCAAGAACATCCTCTACATCGGTAGGGGTCACCAACCGAAACTGATCCCACAAACATGGACAAACTAAGTCCATAACCTTAGACTGCCCACTGCAGGAAATGTGGCGTCAAAACCGTGGTGAATCCAAGTGATTTTATCCACAAAATAATCCACAAACATGTCACAGCAGACACTAGATGACTCCACTCCAAGGTGGAGGGAGGCTGTACTGACCATCCCCTGCACCACCCGGAACAGCTCTGCTGGACGCGATTTAGCGGAGGCTATGAGGGCAGCAAAAAATTCCTCCTTTGCTGCCCGCATAGCCACGGCATAGGCTCGTAAACTCACTCTATGTCGCAACCTGTCAGCTTCAGCATGTGAACGGCGCCACCGTCACTCCAACCGCCTCAGAGCCATCCTATCAGAGCAGACGCCTCAGAGCCATCTTATCAACGGCCTCCGTCAGCAAGGTGTTCTAGAACCAAACAAGGTCATCAATGAGATAGTCATCCAGATCAGAAGGTATATCCCCCAGAGCCTTCCGGAACCATTCTAGTTCGATCAGTCTACGGGGGCGGCCATTCAAATTGGTTCAACGCCCATCCGGGGGCAGACATGCACCAAGAGAGAGGCTTGCAGGAAGTAATGATCCGTCCATGACAAGGGCACAGCTGATATCTCCCCCACCAACGGATCCCCTGCCTCAAGGGGGGTCATATTGATGACATCGCACTCCAAATTCTCCCACGACCTCACCCAAAGGATGCATATACACATTGAACAGGAGGGGGGACAGAATAGAACCCTGCGGCACCCCACACGTGAGATCCCAGGGAGCCGAAGTACAGTTTCCCAGGACCACACGGTGAGTTCTTCCGGCCAGAAATGAGCGGAACCATTCAAGAACAATCCCACCCACCATGGCAAGGTTCCACAGACAAGTCACCAACATCTCATGGTCAATGGTATCAAAAGCAGTCAATTGGTCCAACAGGTTTGATAATGAGTGTAGAATTGCAAAGTAATTACTGAGCAAGGTTCAGAGGAAAGTTATGGAATTGGATGACACATTGCAATTTAAACAAATGTTAAAACTTAAAAGAGTTTATAAGGAGTTGTTAGCAATGAAGAAACGTAGATCACGATATGGCTAGTCCACTGCAGTAGCAGAACCTGCGCTGGTGGAAAGCCCTAGCGCACTGACGGCCACAGTGCCAGCTCCAGTCCCTGCACCATATAGGGGGAGCTTGAGGAGGTGGAACCACAGGAGCCGCAGCAGGAATGGAGGCTGATGGGGTTGCCCTGACCCCAAGAAGCTGGCCATGGCCACACCCCCTCATTCCACGCCCGCTGTGCCGGCGTCAGAGCTGGCGCTGGGTTGGTGGACACCCCAATGGGATTTTCCCCCATGTGGAAGCACACTGCCCCTCGTCCCATGAACGAGCTGGATGCACCTGGGGGACTTATGCCTGCTCAGAGCAGCTGTAAAGCAGGTGCTGTCATAGGGAGACAGGCACCGGTCGCTGTGACCCGAGAAGCTGCTGCACATGCTGGCCCTGGCAGCCCCCCAAACCAGCCCACAGCACTAACTGTCACTTGTCGGGGCCCTGGACAGTCCCCCATGAGGCCCTGCCCCTCCTGTACCTCTCACTGTGCCACAGTGCTGGGATGGGAGCCAGGTCACATGGGGAACTGTCCAGGGCTCCCGTGAGTGACAGTGAGTGCTGCGAGCGGTTTCGGGGACTGTCAGGGCGGGCATGTGCAGCAGCTTCTCGGGGTCACAGCAGCCTGTGCTCATCTCCCTATGGCAGCGGAGCAGGCGTACGTCCACGTAGGCACAGCCAGCCCATTCGTGGGGGGGAGGGGGCGGTGGCCCATTGGGGTGTTCACCAGTCCTGGGGAGACTGCCCTGGGGTTTTGAACCCCTTGGAAGGGCAGTGCTCCCCACTCTGATGCCGTTGCAGGGGGTGTGGCCCCCATGGATAATGAGGGGGTGTGGCTATGCACCAGCAGAACTCTGCTTCCGCCAGCAGCCGCACACCCCTGCTCCCAGCCACTTGCTAGATCTTGGCCCCTCTGCCAATTCACGGGCCCTTGTGCTGGGGGGGAGGGTGGCAAGCAGGATCATGGTTTTATTTTTCAGGAAAATTTTTGGACCAATTTAGAACTGGCTGCGAAAAGCCCCAATTCTGTGTATTTTTGATATTTAGCCGCTGACCATCTTAAGGAAATACGGTTTGATATAGAGGTTCTAATTTCTCCAAAAGCACAGGAAACATTATATACAGAAATATTTAAAGATAAATAGGTTGGTTTTAACCTATAAAGTCTTACACGGCCTGGGCCCTGCCTATCTGCGAGACCGCCTCTCTCCCCGGGTTCTAGATCGACCTCTGTGGTTGGCCAGGGGTGCCATGTTGGAGGTCCCCTGGGTTTCCCAGGGGGCCACAGAGGACAGGGCATTTTTGGTGGCTGCGCCACACCTGTGGAACTCCCTCCCAGTGGGGGCCCATTTGGCCCCGGACCTCCTGGCTTTCCGTAAGAACTGTAAGACCTGGCTGTTCTGTCAGGCTTTTGGTGAGAGAAAGGGGTAGGGTTGGGTTGGGGGGGGTTGTGTTCCCGCCCCCCTGCTTTTGTTTATTATGTTTTAAAATGTTTTAATTGTTTTATATTATATTTTTATATTGTATTTTGTTATTGTTAGCCACTCTAGGCTACTGTGAGGTAGGAAGAGCGGGATACAAATATGGTAAAATTAAAATAAATAAAATAAATGCTCAGTTGTTGCCTCAGGACATGTTAGCTTAGATTTTCCTAGGATTGAGGAAACTTTTTCTTGGCCTCCTGTATCTGTTGTAGAAGTCAAATCTTGTTTAAAGGCTCTTCTAATGATAAAAACTCCCTGGTGAAGACTTCTTACTGCCAGAAGTCTTCAAACTAAATTCGGATTAGTGGGCATCTTTACTGGCTGGTCTTTTTACATGAATAATACAGCTTGTATTCCAATAGGATGGAATCTTCGTATAGTGGTTCTGATTTTTAGAAAAGGAGATAAGTTCAGTTCTAAAAATTATAGGCCAATTAGCTTGATTGATATATTGGCTAAAATTTATGCAAAACTCCTGCTTGAGAGGTTAGAAACTTGGGCAGAAGAAAATTAAATATTGGTTGAAGAACAATCTGGCTTTAGATCAGGAAGACCAACTGCAGATAGTTGTTTCATTTTGCCACATTTAATATCAAAGTATGCTAGAACGGGGAAGATATATGCTGCCTTTATCGCAGGGGCAGCCCCTCGCTTTGGCGCTGGGGGCACTGACCTACAGCAGCCCCCAGCACCAAAAAACCCATGCTCAGCACCATTCCAGATGCTCGCGGGCCCCCAGCGCCGGCCCAGCACCATTCCGGATGTGTCGGGGCCGGCACTGGGGGCCCATGCGCATCCGGAATGATGTTGGGCCGGCGCTGGGGGTTTTCGAGTCCTGGTGTCTCTTCAGTGCATGCGCACCAGCTGGTGAGACTTTCCTCCTCGGGCTGGCGTAAATGCGCTGAAGAGACGCGGGGGGGCAGGGAGGCTTTTCTGTAGGTCGGCACTGCTGCCGACCTACAGAAAAGCTGCGCACGCAGCTTGGGGGGGGCGTGGCCAGCTTGGGCAATGGGTTCTAATGGAACTCATAGCCCAAGCTATTTCAACTGCCTAGAGGGGTGGCTTCTAGGCTCCACTGCGGCTGCAGCTGCGCCAGGCCAGACATGAAATTTGCGGGTGGGCGAGGTCTCTCCAGACCTCGCTCACTTGCTCCCAGTGTTGCCGGCCACACGCATTCCTGATCCTGCTGCAGCCTGAGCCAGCGCGAGCAGGTAGGTAGGGTGGTCTGGGCTGGGGGGATTTGGTCTAGGGGGATGGGGGAGTGGGGT
>QEPC01011569.1:2730235-2754595 GCA_003113815.1 Sphenodon punctatus
CCCCCCGGCTCCCATTCTCAACTCTACAGTCTCCCCCCCATACACACACAGACCCTCATTCACATCTCCCCACCACAAGGGCCCTCAAACACTTAACAAAAGCAGCAGCAGCAGCAGCAGGCAGAAGAGCTCTCTGGGAGGCCCCAACCTCAGGCAAACACAGCAGCCCTTGTGCTTCCTGGCTCCTCCCCTCCTTTCCCTTCTCTAGGGAGCAAAGGAGCCCTTCCTGGCAATCAAAGGCACAGGCTAGAGTTCCAGTGGAACCCAATGCCTCTGCAGTGGCCACGTCCCTGAGGCTATGATGTTTTGGTAGGTCACTGTGAAGAGTGCCCCACTGCTTCCTTGCCTATGTGCATGCCAGCAGCTCCTGAGCACTCCCCCTCCCCTCTAGACTCTCTGGCCAGCACACTAGCACAGGCAGGGAGCAGGGCCAGACAGGCTTCACTGACTCCGCCTGCAACTAACAGGTCCTGCCTGCCTGTTGCATTAGAGTCAGAGAGTGCAACAGCACTTCTTGGTATTGGTAGCCCCCAGTAAGGGTTTTTTGGCGGTGCGTGGGTGACTGGAGTACAGGAGGGCATGGGAGCCTCCTCTGTACTGGTCCATATCACAGTCTGATATGGCGGCACTTTCTCAATCTAGTTTTGCAAGATGGCTAGCAGGAGCCAAGTTAGCACATTCTTATGAGAAATATTTATCTTTCCCCCTGAAAATGGATCTTAGAAAGGCATTTACAAGGTTACGTTTTCAGCAGATGCCCACTCAGGTATTGGAGGGAAGATGTAAAAACATTCCATTAAAAGAGGTTTTGTATTTGCGGGGAGATGGTGCTGGAAGATTTGGTACAGTATGTATATATGAATGTTTTCTTTATGCTAAGCTCAGGTCAAGGTATCTGGCCATCAGTTTATTTATTTGTACCCCACCCCTCCTGCAAAAACAGCTCGGGGCGGCTAACAATATTAAAAAATAAAGAAAATACTAAAACAATAATCTAAATATAATACATAATAAAACCCACATTAAACCCACATATAAATATAAAACAGCATCGGGAGGTCATAAAAGCACCAACAAAAATACCCTATCACCCTAACCCACAACCCTCCACCCTTCATCCCTCTTCCTCACCAAACACCTGGCGGAATAGTCAGGTCTTACATTGCCTACGAAAGGAGGAGAGGTCCGGGATCAACCGGACCTCTGCTGGGAGGGAGTTCCACAGCCTAGGTGCAGCCACCGAGAACGCCCTCCCCATTTTCGCCCCCCAAGATACCCGGAGGACTTCAAGATAGGTGCTCCTGGCCGATTCAGAGCACAGGGAGTGAGGTTGTCTTGCAGTTAGGTCGGGCCTAGGCAGTATAGGGCTTTATAGGTATGCACCAACACCTTGAATCGGCCCCAGAAGACTGTAGACAGCCAGCGCAAGAAATGGAGCACCGGTGTAATGTGCTCACGGCGGCCCATCATCGTAAGGAGGTGGGCTGCTGCATTCTGTACCAGCTTCAGTCTCCAGACCGTCACCAAGGGTAGCCCTACATAGAGTGTGTTACAATAGTTTAGTCCAGAGGTGATGAAAGCATGGATAATAGTGGCCAGGTCAGAGTCTGAGACGTATGGCCGAACCCGCTACATTAGATCTAACTGGCGGAAAGCACCCCTCGCCTCAGCTCCCACCTGAGCATCCAGGCAGAGCTGGGAATCAAGGAGCACTCCCAGATTCTGAATCTGGGGGACCAGCGGGGGGAGAACCCCATCAATGATGGGGGATGCCACTCCCACCACCCTACCCACCAGTATCACCTCCATCTTGTTGGAATTCAACTTCAGTCAGCTTACCCTCATCCAGTCTCCCACAGCTGCCAGACACTGAGTAAGCACCAAGACTGCCAGGTCTGGGTCGGATGAAAAAGAGAGGTAGAGTTGGGTGTCATCAGCTTATTGATGATACTGAACATCAAACCTCCTCATGACCTCGCCCAGAGGTTCCATATACATGTTGAACAGGAGAGGGGACATAATGGAACCTTGCGGGACTCTCACACAAGAGGGTCTAATGTGTACCCCAACAGGGCAACCCAACGGGTCCCAGCAAGCCGGCCCCATGCCCCCAGCACAACGGATGAGGGAGCACCAGGCACGGGTCCGGCACCGGAGGGAGGAGCAGATGGAGGACATAGTCCACTCAACCACTGAGCAGGGCAAGCGGATGATCGTGGCCATCGACTGGATGGAGAAAGCCACAGAAAGGGCCATGCAATAAGCAGAGGCAAGGGACCGGAGGCTGCAGGCAGAGGTGTGACTGGAATGGAGGCGGGCGCGCTGGGAGCACAGCAGGCAGGTGGAGGCGTTTGGGCAGCTGGAACTGGCCATCAATTGGATGGTGAGGGAGCATTCGGCCAAGATGGACTGCTCCCATGACATCGGCACCTTGCTGTTCCTGCATGCAGGGACCATGAGCGCATACATGATGGCAGCTGCCTCGTCGGGCAACCTGCCCGCCTCAGCCCTGATGCCGGACCCCTCGGTGCCCCCTCCGCCACCGCCCCAGCCACCAGCACGCCCGCTGGGCCCACGCCTCCGCCTCCTGGTCCCTGTAGGCCTCCAGAGGGAGCATCCTCAGGCCCCGGGTCCACCCTCCAGGATACCATCGGGGACAGAGACATGGGGGGGAAGGGGGAGGGTGGCTTGAGGGGGGGACACAGCACTGGGAGGTGGGTGGTGGTGGTGGGGCACCTGTAGGTAGCGGTCACAATAAATGTACGGGCACCACAGTCGCCTCCATAGTTCTGTTCATGGGGCCGGGGCTGGAGGTGGGTGCACGGATGCGCTTTGCGTACCGGTATTCCTGCGGGCTCACTGTGTTCACATAGAGAGGCACGGGGCTGGGAGGGTGCAGGGTAGTCGAGGGCAGCCCCATCCATCTCACACACATTGTGCAGCACACAGCAGGTTCCGATCACCAGGGCTGAGGTCTCCACCGTGTAGTCCAGGCGGCCCGCGAGGCTTCTCCAGCACTGTTTGAGGGCCCTGAAGGCCCGCTCAACCACGCTCCTGCTTGCACACAGGTGGGTATTGTACAGCGCCTCCACAGGGATCCTGGAAACCGGGTATGACTTCATCAGCCACCGGGTGAGTGGGTAGGCCGGGTCCCCCAGGATGCAGGGGGGCATCAGCATCCCCCTCAATCCGGGTCATCCCCATGTCTGCAAAGTCCCCGCGGTACATCCGGGCATAGAAGGGTGAGATGGTCATGATCTGGGCATCGTGGCTGCGCCCAGAGTGGCCCGTAAAAATGTCTATGAACCTCCCCCGGTGGTCCATGACTGCCTGCAGCTGCAGGGAGTGGTACCCGTGTCTGTTGACATATTCTGCGGCCTCTTCATCTGAGGGGCGGAGGATCTCGATGTGGGTGCCGTCCATGGCGCCCATGCAGTTGGGGAAACCTCCAGCCACGAAGCCAGCCATCACAGCCTCCTGATCCACCAGCTGGATCGCTCTGTCCAGGAGCACACCCTCCACTACCCCGCAGATGTCTCGCAGGATACCAGCGACGGTGCTCACCCCGACATCAAAATGTTGTGAGACGGACTAGCAGGAGTTGGGCGTTGCTAGTGCCCAGACCCCGATGTCCACCTGCTGGACCATGGGAATGGGGGTCCACATGGGGGTGTGCTGCTGCTCAAGCCAGGGCATTAACAACTCTGCGAGTCACAGTAGGGTGCGCCTGTCCATCCGAAAGTGTGCTCTCCAGGTGGCCTTGTCCCACTGAGCCAGCGCCCTGGCCCACCACCCCTGTGCCTGCTTCGTGACCCATAGCCACCGGTCAATTGGCATAGCGAGCTGGGCAGCGCGGCCCATGGTCTCCCTCCACCACTGGAGCCAGCTGGCCACCTTGCGGAGCACTGCAGCCCGCTGCCGGGCACAGATGAGGGCCTTCCTGGCCGTTCCGGACACCTGCTGGGCTGTGAGCTGGGCCAGGGAGCGCCTGCAACCGTGGTGGGCTCGCCGGTGTCACTCCACCCCCTGTTCATGACTGACCTACCGGCCGGGGGCCCCCAGATCACCTCTGCCCCCCCAGCCGCCTGGGCCAGCTCCCATAGGGCAACAGGGGCGGAGTGGCAGTAGGCACCCCACTGCGCACACCTGCGATCCCTGCATGGGGCCTGGCGCATGGTCCAGCCTGCGCCCAGGCTTGTGCGGGCTGCAGCTACATTCCTGCTGTCATCACCTCCCACCTCTCTGTGTTTTGGCTGCCTCTTGTCCTCACCGCCCTGAGCTGTGTGTAGGATGTCCTGTATGTGTGCTCATGCCAGCAGCTGTGCTGGGTCCACACCCCACACCTTGCTCATTAGCCGGGCAATGTTGCGGCCTGTGACCTTATCGCTTGGCCTTGGAGCTCCCCTGCTTCCCCTCCCATCCCTCCAGGGATTGTGGGGCCCCTCTTGCCTTACATTTAGTATCAGGTGTGTGCTGGACCATGGCTGGCAGGGCTTCCCCAGCACCCGTGGGCCCCTCCACCCCCGGCGCTTCCCATAGCTGGACCGTCCACGAGACCATGGTCCTGTGTGATCTGTGGCATTCCCCGGCTGTGCAATTGCTCCTGATCTGCCTGGACAGCCTCACAGGTGCCTATGTGAGTCTGAGCTCTGGCTTGTGCTACTTTGGCTATGAGACGAGCGCCCGCGATTGCCGGCTGCATGCGGAGACTCTGGGCCTGCGTCCCTTTCCTGATGGGCCGGAGATGAGGTGTGCGCATGTGGGGTAGTCGGCGGTGGAGACCATGTCTGCCCTCTCTGTGTGCAGTCTGGCCACCTACACGACCTGTCTTACGGAGGGGGGCCCTGCCCTGGCCGTGTCCTTCTTTGGCTGTGTTCACAGGGCCCGTGGGTACCAACGGTCCCATGGGGCAGTCTATCACCACCTGTTGGAGCTGGGTCACCTTACGTGGCCCCCAGCTGCTGACTATGGCTTGTCGGAGCCCACTGGGGCAGAGCTGATGGCGCTGGCTGGTGTGTGGTCCCGTTCCGATGTGCAGGTGCGGCTCGCCATGCAGGATCCCTTCGAGGCATACTATCTGGTCGCCCACCACATGACAGCACTGGGATACTGTCAGGGTATGCTTCAGTGGCCCCACTTCATGCACCTGGTGGGCCACCCGGCCCCAGGCCCCTTCATGGCCCCCTGCAGCTGGCTGTGAGGCCCCCTGTGCCTTCCGGGCCCTGGATGCTGGCCCCACTGTGAGCTCCTGCATCTGCCCTGATGCCGTGGGTCGCTGCCCGCTCCCTCCGTGATGTCTCGGGCTTGCTGCTGTGCTGCCTGCTTCCCGGGGTTCCGCTGCCCCTGCCTGTGCTCTGGGCCCTATCCACGGGCCCCCCCGTTCACCTCTGCAACCGGTGTTCCCTTCCGTGGCTGCCTTCTCCAGTGGCCGTGTCCTGATCTCCGAGCCGCCACCCAGCACCCTGGGGTGCTGCTGACCTTCCTAGTCCACCTGTGATCCCTCCTGTGCCTGTGCCCCCCCTCCTTGGGTGACTCTGTGACTGCGGGGTTCTGGGGAAATCGGCTTTGGTCATGTTGATCCAGTGGTCAAACTGGCCCTTTTGAGGGCAAATTCAGGTAGCAAATGCTATGAGGTTGATGGGGAATCTGATCCGGGTAGGGTCTATAGCAGAAACCTAGTAACAAGTGACTCTGTTTCGACCAGTGCAAACCGGGATAAATGTAGATTTTTGATTACTTTGAACTAGGAGATAGTATCCCCCTTCCTCGAATCAATAAACGCATCGTTAGAACTAAAATAACTACCAGAACAGCAAGTAGAAGTGGGTTTCAGGTCTTCTAGCGGTGATTCCAAAGAACAACCTAGGTGTCCAGAGATGGTTGAGACTCAGAAAATCCTAGAATCAGCAAAGGACCTTCGTGAGGACTCCTTACTAAGTCCTGATGGAGATGAGGGGGAAAAGGATGCAGATTGACTCAGTAGGAATTGTGGAGATACCTCGTCATATATTAGGATGAGTACTTGGAATGTAGCCAGGCTAGCCTCTAAGTTCAAGGACTCTGACTTTATGGATCTTCTCTGTACGTTTGATGTTATTCTTCTGCAAGATGTATTTTACTGTTTTGTATATGTTATGACTTTGTTCTGTTTTTGTATTTTTGGAATATACATGTGTTTTCTTTTGGATCATGGCATGTTAGCCAGTATCCAGAAATAAAATTGATTGATTGATTGATAGATTGATTATTCATTGAAAGGTAGTAATTTGTTTGTGACCTTGAGAGTTGCTATTTTTTGCTGTCAAAGTAGTTATTTTACGTCAACAATTTGCATTGTTGAGAGCAGTTGAATGCCATGGGGATATGATACTTTAACATTTTGAAAATATATATTTCATATTATGTTTTAATATCTATAATTGTATCTGCTTCTGTATTAAAATTGAGAAGGTCTGAAGACCAATTAAAAAAACAAATCACTGCGCATGTGCCAGATGGCCAAGAGGCCATTCTGTGCATGCGCAGCCCTTTTCCAAAATGGCGTTGATGCTGCTGGTGCCATTTTGGAAAAGGGTGCACATGTGCAGAATGGTGCAGTGGCCGTTTTGTACGTATGCAGTGATTAAAAAAAAGAAATTAACATTAAAAATGAATTTTAAACAATGGCTTCTGGGGCCATTCTGTGCATGTGTGCAGCCCTTTTCCAAAATGGTGGCAGCAGCATCGGTGCCATTTTGGAAAGGGGTGCGCGTGTGCAGAATGGCCCCAGCAGCCATTTCGTGCACGCACCGTTTTTTAATCTTATTTTTAATTTTTAAATGAAAATGGATGAAAGCAAATGACAATTATTTGTTTATTCTTCCCTTTTCATAACATTCGTTACTAAATCGAAGGGACTTCGTTAATTTTCATAACGAATAGAAAATGTTACGGATGCAGACCCCTAATGTGAATACAGTGTGTGAAATCACATTCCATAGAGCCAGAGTCCAGTTGGAGACCCCAAGCTGGATCAGGCCTGCAACAGAGTTCCATCTGGCCTGTGGCCTTAAAATGCATTTGTGTAACTTGTTAAATACCAGTATTTAAAAAAATTAATTTCCAGAATGATGCCATGCAATAAGAAACTTTTTGCATGTTTAACGCACATGGTTTGACTATTCCTGCACTATAATATATAAGAGTTTGGGGGTTTTTTGCAAGCTGGTCCACCAACAAATTGCAATGAGGCGATCTGGCTTGTGGTGACCACGATTTTGGACAACTCTGGTCTAGTAGACAAAGTTTCTAGACTTTGACCTAGGAGCCCAGGGTTCAACTCCTGTTCTAGCTGTAAACTTGCTGGGTGACCTTGGGCAAGTCATTATCTCTCAGTCTCAGTTCCCCACCTGTAAAATGGGAAGAATAATGATGACCTACCTCATGGGGTGGTCGTCAGATAAGGATTGCAAAGCACTTTGAACACTTCTTCTTCCCAGGCAATATAAATGATGCTGCCAGTCCAACCTCCTCATTAGGAACACCTCTTATACATTTGGAAAAAAGGTTCCATTCTTCTTTACTCCTGCAAATATTTTAATAGATGCTCAGTTACAGAAAAAAGCAACTTCCATCCTGACTGAAGGTATAAAATCTCTCAGATGTTCTTTCCAGATTATTGGATACACAATACAGCAGATAATGTTAGTTATAATCACCACAGGGGCTCCAGATAGGTGCAGCAAACTGCCATAACACTTCAACAGTACACCATTTGTGTGCCAACCAGCCAGTGCCATGGGTACTTGCATATTCTCCACCTCAGCGGAGCCATACCGCTTTAATTGCACTCAGTACATACCTTCTTAGTGCATTTCCTAAGTCAAAATAATTCCTACGAAGCCAGCTTTTTCTGACTTAGACTGTCTTGTCTAAGTTTATGGGCCATTTTAGTGGACACACAAGGACTAAAATAAAAACAAACAAAACAAAGCAGAAACCACAGCTGTATTGTGGTATTTCCAGGAACTACTTGCACAGCTAGGTTCTTAGAAAACTATATAAAACTATATAAGCCACTGTAGTTGGCCTATGTAAAGACAATTGTTGCTTATGAAAACGAAATTTTAATTTAAAAAAAACTACTTACTGAAATCTTCAATATAAAGGGTTATTGTGTCAAACTTTGGATTAACTACTCTGATGAAAACTTCACTATGTAGGGTTCTTGTGTCAATCAAATTAATCCAATTTTGATGCTAGAAAGGAAAAGACTAACATGAGGAAATTATAAAATTGACAGTGGCAATGATTTATGTCCCATGACATGCTTATGAAAACGAGTAATATGTCATGTATGATGTAAAAAGTGATATTTCTGCAATTTCAAAATGCATACAGGCAGACTACTCATGTTTGATGTCATTTTAATCTTTGTGAAACAGTGAATACAATGACGTAGGAAGATTATTACCAAGAATTATGGTACAAGAGTTATGAAATCTGACTATAGGTACTTAAATGTGTGTATGACAAGTATGGAGTGAATCATACTCCATTAAGCCAATAAACAGTTGAAAGTTTGATAACAGGGTGTACTAACAACTGGCAGAATTGCAAAACAATAGAAGTGACCAACTTACAGTATGCAAAACGTTCTATGTCGTACTGGAGACTCCCTGCAGAGAACAAGAAGGATGTGCCAGGACCTCACAATGAAGGACAGACCTGCCTCTATGATAACAGGCAGGACCTGTTTACATGGACACACACACACATCCCTCCATCTATCTTCACCTACCTCCACCCATGGAGCCTCCTCCGGTTTTCCAGAGGGCTCCATGAGTGGAGATGGGCAGAGATGGGTGGAGGTGGGTGTTGCGCAGGAGCGCACACGCATGCACCCCCACCCATCCCGCTCGGTGTTCATGCAGGCAAACACCGAGCGGACACTCCTTCCCCCCCGCTCACCGCCGGCTGTTTACACAGACACCACACCCCTTAACATCCGCCTGAACACCAAAAAAATGGCCAAGGTTGTGAACAGACATTTTAGACTTAAGGGTGAGAAATAGACTGAGATGGGAAATATACAAGTTAAGCTCGGATTGTGTTATTTGTCACCGTATGTTTTATTAAGCAGCTTTCTGTAAACTCTGTACCTGATTATTATTTACTATAACTTGATTTTAATCTCTTTTATAAATCTTTCTTTTACTATCCAGCTGGTGCCTGCCCCTAGCTAAAACCTGTTACAGATTCTAAGCTGTTTTCTCTATTAGGCCGCTTGCAGACGAGCGCAGGGGGCAGGGGAACTTCTGAGATCAGAGATTGCGTTAGGAGTGATCCCAGGAGGCTCTGCTCATGTGTGTGCGCGTGGGGTGTGTGTGTGTGTTAGCCCATTTCTAGTGTGATTTCGTCATGCGATGTAGGGTTCAAAAATCTAGCCCTGCATTGCGGGATGGAAATTATGTTAGAAACGGGCTAAACCTGATCACTCCTAACGCGATTTCCGATCCCAGAAGTTTCCTCCCCCTCCGCGCTTTTCTGCAAGCTGCCTTAGTCACAGAGACTCAGACCTACCATGTAATTTTGTGTGTCAGGGCAGGGACAATTCCTAAGTAGATGACTAAGGGAGCAGCCACATGAAACAGACTGGGGAGGCTACCACTCTTTGGGTAGCCTTACCCCTCCCTGGACAAACAAGCCACGTGATGCAGTGGCTTGTGTGCCTAGGGCCCACCAGATGTTTGACTTGCCCGAAGGGGGGGAGGGGCAGGCAGCTGGCTGTTCCATGATGCGTGCTGAGAAAAATCCCACCTTAAAGCTTGAAACAACTCTCTCTTAGAATCTTGTTCCTCTTAATGTGTTTTCTCCTCCCTCTTACCTTTCCCATTTAAATTGTTTTTAAATGGATTTCTATTGTAAATTGACTTTATATTGTTATATTTATTTTATGTTGTGAAGCACTCCGAGCACCATTTGGCGAAGGGAGGGTGCTATAGAAATAAAATTATTTATTAATTAATTATTATCTGATTTGTCTCCTCTGTGAACATAGGGTATTTTCAGACGTTACGGGGCCCTTTGGCCCCGTACCGAAACCACCGGCTTCGTTCCCCGCCGGGGTCACCCCGTAACGCCACAACAGATGTGCCGGGGGGATCCCGGTGGGGAAAGTGGGAGGGGCCGGGGCCGCGCGGCGCAACGTGCGGCCGCACGGCCCCGCCCCCTCCACGCACCCCGCCGCCCGCCCTCCGCGGAGACGGGCGGGCAGCGGGGCCATTGCGGCCGCCGCATCGGGCCGGAAGTGCTGTGGTCCGGGATCCCGCTGGGGATCCCGGGCCGTGGCGCGCGGCCAGACGTGACTTTTCGTTGGTCCCGGCCCGGGGTCCGTTTGACCACGCTTCCCGGGACCTTCCCCCGGCTAGCCCGGGAAGCGTGGTTCAAACAGACCCCATGTGGGGATTCACCGTGGCGAACATCTGGCGCCCCGCAAACAGACGTTCGAGACACGGTGACCACAGGTGGGTATTCACCGTGGTTCACCGTGATCTCATAACGTCTGAAGACACCCATAATGTAGCCCCCATTGCTTGGCCGACTGTAGTGGTGGTTTCTCCATGCAGCTCATCAAGCCTATATTGTCTGAACAAAAGTATTACTTGAGGTCCATATGCTTATCAAGCTAAAAAGTAGTGCAGCTAAAGAAGATGCTACTTTAAATAACTTTCTGAGGCAGTGCCCAGTGAGATGCTGGAAAGACAGTCAAGCAGGGGACACTCATTTCTCTTGCAAGATCTTACAAAAATGGTATTAAGACTTAAAAAGATAGCTATTTCCAGCAGAAAAAGAAACCAGCACTGGCAAGTGGTGATGGCAACCGTTCAAGCAAGAGCTCCATGTCAGGGGTAGGCCAGAGCGCTACTGACACATGAAATGGAGCGTAGCCTTGGATTAAACAGTAGGCAGAATTTTTCTTAAAGGGGCTGGGAGTAACTTTGGACTAAAAATTGTGGGTGATGCTGACCCGCATAAGCTCCATCCCTATATCTCTAGAATTGCAGAGGGAGTAAAAACACAGGGGAATGTGTCCCCTGAGATAATTACTCCAGTGAATGAATTATTATGCAGGTTTGAGCCCACAGATGTGTTAGCAGCCATGCTTTACTGCTAAGGAGGTCAGTGACACCACTGTTATTAACTTCTCTTTGCACCTTACCAATGAAGACCGCTCACCCGCCCCGCCCCCCTTGCCAGCGCAAGGGCCTGTGCGCCAGTGGAGGGGCCGAGATCTAGCAAGCTGCCAGGAATGGCGGGGTGCGGTTGCCAGTGGAAGCGGAGTTCCGCCGGCCCATGACCACATTTCCTCATTATCTACTGGGGCCACAGCCGGCGTCAGAATGGGGGACACTGCCCTTCCAAGGGGTTCACCCCAGGGCTGGTGGACACCCCAATGGGGTTTATCCCCATGGGGAAGCTCACCGCCCCCTCCCCCCACGAACAGGCTGACTGCGCCTGCGGGGACATAAGGCGGGCACTGCCATAGGGAGACAGGCACCGGCTGCCCTAACCCCGAGAAGCTGCTGCATGCGTCGGCCCTGGCAGCCACCAAAACTGGTCCGCAGCACTCACCATTGCGCGCGGAAACCCTGGGCGGTTCCCTGTGTGACCCAGCTCCCGTCCCAACTCCGCGGCACAGTGAGAGTTACAGGATGGGCAGAGTCTCACGGGGAACTATCCAGGGCTCCCGCAAGCAACAGTTAGTGCTGTGGGCCAGTTTTGGGGGCTGCCAGGGCCGGCATGCAGCAGCTTCTTGGGGTCAGGGCACCCCGTCAGCCCCCCTTCCTGCTGCAGCTCCTGTGGTCCTACCTCCTCCAGTTCCCCCTGCACGGCGCAGGGACCGAAGCTGGATCTGGTGCTGTGGTTGCCTGCGCCCCAGGGCTTTCCGCCAGCATAGGTTCAACCTTCACAGCAGAATAGCTGGATCACGGTCTAAGAGCACAGTGTGGGGTGGGCAGTCTGTGCCATAGCTGTTTGCTTCCAGTGGGCTTAGCAAGACTGAAAGACAGCCATAAAACATAGAAATAATGAGAGGGGAGCACCACAAGACGGAATTCCGTGAGGTGGAATCTCCCCCTCTCTGTTCAAATTTAAGGCCATTACAGAAACCATCCCCAGCAGCAGGAATTGGGGGTGGGTGGGGATTCCACCTTGGTCTCATTCAGGCAGTGGGAGCAGGCACAAGGGATTCCCCTGTCTCAAACCAACAGTGGGAGCTGGGGATTCCCCTAGTGGCGGCTGGGGCAGGCCAGGAACAATGGGGATTGCCAGGGACAAAAGGGAGTGCTCTGGTCTGAGGACAGGGCTTCCAGTGGGCCTGGCCATTCTTCCCCACGTTGGGGTCCTGTAGATGGGGAGCATGTGGGCCAGCGTATCTGTACAGAGCCAACCGGAGGCTCCATGAACATGGCATGCTGTTAGGTCCCTGCCTTCTGGGAATAGCTCACTCCAGACAATTACTGCAATCACATAGATTATTGATAAATATATATATATAGGAAGCACTTGGAAAGGCGATAAATGATACTTTAAAAAATGTATTTAAAGGGGGTGAAATTCTGAAGTTCTCTCGTTTTACTCACACAAATGAACTCTGCTAACTGTTCTGAAAGCGAGAGGATGGTCACTGTTCTTACCTCAGAGATACTAAGCTTCGTTATGACATTTCCTCTGGATTGCAAAGCCAATCTGCCCAGCAGCGACCATGATATTAAGTGATATGTCTTTGCCAAAACGCATTAGATCTGTGATTGCCACCTGTCGGTGCTGGTTCCTGGACTGACTGCTGGGCCTAGGAGTCATAAGCACCCACTCTGCTTGGGGGCAGCTCCCAAGGTTGATCCCAGCTTGGCAGCAGCTTCCCTGGAGCTCCTGCTGGGACCAGCTGCTGGGACTGGGATTCTGCAGCGGCTCAGTCAGTCACTGCTGCTGCACTTCCAGGATGATGGATGGGGTGGGGGTGGACCGGTGTGATGTGCACAGGTGAGAATGAGAGACTGTGAATTTTTAACCCTCTCCATCCCCAAAATAAAAGTCAGAACCTCGCATGTGGCCATTTTGGTCCCTGGCACCCTACCACTCTGCTCCCTCCCAACCTTCACACCTAAAACCCTTCCCTGTCCATCTGGCTAACCCTAGCTCCTCGCCTCCATAGGTTTATGCTTCTCTTTATGCTGTCTATACTTTATCTTTCAGGAGCCCCTTTATCTTTCAGGATAATAAGGACCTTGTAACAAAGCTGAGCACATGCAGCAGCAGCTTCACAGCTTCACACATGCATCCCTATCTCTCCCGTTGTGCCCTTTCCTTGCCCATTCTAGACTGTAGGCCCCTCAGAGCAGGGACCTGTCTCTAATCGTGACTTTGCAGCATTAGGCACATTGGAGGTGCTATATAAAAACAATCCTTCTAGAGTCGAAGTAGTGGTTCTATAGTTAAGGCAGCTGCAAACTTTCATTTTATACCGCCTGTGCTTTTCAGTGGGAGACAGTAGAGCACACACTTCCTGTTTGGGGAATGTATTGATGTGCATGGCAGGATTTCCGCAACATATATCTTACATTTAATTCCTTAAAAAACAAACAAAGGACACTGTATCCTAGACCCTTTTGGTTCTTATTCTAAATTTACTGTTTTATTAGAAAAGTTATAACATTTTAAAAGTACCATTATGGCCAATGGAACTGGACTTATAACATGCACATGTGTGGTTGTGCCCGGCTGCAGCAGCAATCATCCAGCCACCAGGGTGGTGTACCAGCTAAGCGTGTAGTGCCTGAACTGGGGCCCTGGTTCAAGTCTTGTTTTAGCCAGGGGGCCCTGGTTCAAGTCTTGTTTTAGCCAGTAACTCACTGGGATCTCCCTCCGAACCCCTGTTTGAGCACTCCACTCCTCTTCCGCTCCCTCAACCGCCTTCATCCCTTCTCTCTTGCTGCCCCACCCGCCTGGAACTCCCTCCCTGCCCCTGTCTGCCTGGCCCCCACCCTCCACACTTTCAAGTCCCTTCTCAAAACCCACCTCTTCCGCTCTGCCCTTCCGAACTCCTGCTAATCATCCCCACCCAAGATTATCCCCTACCTGTTATCTGCAAACTCCTATTTACTGAAACCAAGCCAAGAACTTGTACCTGAGTTCTTGCATCCTCTTGAATGTTGCTTCCTTTGTCTCTCTCTCTGTTCCCCCTTCCCTGTCTCCCCTCCCCCTGTCTTTAGATTGTAAGCTCTCTGGCAGGGACTTTGTCTATCTTATTTTTTGTAAAGCACCAGGTACATTGCTCGCGCTATATAAATGTTTATAATAATAATAATAATTAATAAATTCACTGTTTTATTAGAAAAGTTATAACATTTTAAAAGTACCATTATGGCCAATGGAACTGGACTTATAACATGCACATGTGTGGTTGTGCCTGGCTGCAGTGACAATCATCTAGCTGCCAGGATGGTGTAGTGGCTAAATGTGCAGTGGTAGACGCAGGAGGTAGGGAGAGGCCCCAGTTTAAGTCTTGCGTTAGTCAGAAACTCACTGGGTGATTTGGGGCCAGTCACATTATTCTCTCAGCCTAAGGTACTTCACAGGGATGCTGTGAGGATTAAGAGTTGTGTTAAATTGTTATATGTGAAGTCGCACTGAGAACCATGGCAGGGGGCTGCTATATAAAAAAATATTCCCTGCCCCAGCGTAGCTGGCTTGGGCTGTACTGGCTGAGGGAACTGCCTTCAAAATACCCCCTGAGGCCTGGATGATTCCTGCAAGAGCCAGGCAGTTTGGGGGTGGGGGGCATTTAAAGCACCTGTCCTCGTTCTGTCCCTCTACCCAATCGCTCACTCTTCCCCCACCCGATCCTTCACTCTCTTGCCTGCTCGATTGTTCACTCCTCCTCTCCCCCTGGATCAGATCGGGCAGTGGGGGCCAGCAGGACAGTGAACAATTGGCAGGACCCCGAGGCAAATGCCGGAAATCCCCATCCCCCAGCGGAATCTCCTGCCGCACTCCTCCCCACGCAGAATTTCCAGCCTGCGCAGGGGATGAGCAGAGCAGGAGAGTCCATGGGAGGAGGGGGGATAGAGGAAAACTAGGGGCTCCGCCTGTGGGAGCCCCTAGTACAACAATCATACACTCACCTACTTCATCCATCAACACTATTTCAAAATAACATAATCTTAAAATTCACACCTTAACTGAAATTAAAATGTAAATGTACTTTATTCTTTTCTTTACTATTTCAATAACATGTAGATTTTAATTTCAGTTAAGGTGTGAATTTTAAGATTGTGTTATTTTGAAGTAGTGTTGATGGATGAAGTAGGTGAGTGTATGATTGTTGTATATGTTAGTGTAGGTATGGATTTAACATTATTAATTAATGGAAGTGTATTTTTAGAATGAGGAAGCTTGTTAGTTGGCTGTAGTTGTGTGTTATATGGAGGATATGGAGTAGGAGAGTTAATTTGTCTTAACATACAACTTGATTGAAGTGGAATGCTGCCTTAACTAGGTTTTTAAACCAAAGGTTTTTTGTATATGGATAATAATATATCTGACCTTTGTACACAAGGACTTTTTCTGGGCAGATACTAGCTCCATGATGTGGTAGATGCAAAGTTAAGTAGATATTAGAAAAGTAAAAATATCTCTGGAAATTCTTGTTGCAGGGCAAATATTCTGAATATGGCAGAACTATTAATGAAGCTGCTGGTTTCTTTTTTAAAGGCAGGTCTGATAACAGCTGAATATTTAGATAAGTCTCAAAGCATGCCTCTGAGACCTAGGAATGCGTCTTGTCCTCTTCAGTATGTTCAATTAGATTTTGATTACTCAGACCATCAAATGGACTGTGTGTGGTCTATACAGAAAATGGGAAAAGAGGCTAAAAGAAGCTGAAAAAGAGAGAAAGGCTTTTGTGTTAGCTAGGCTGGTTCACACAGTTCAAATGATCATGTACAAAAAAGGCCTCCCCATGAGTGCTAAGCACTTTGTTTGCCACTGGAATCAACAATTTTACATACTATGGTTTGAAAATATGCTTGCAGTTCAAATCATTAACCTCCTGCATTAATAACCCTTTCCACTAATTTGCTCTGTGGGGATAGGACTTGCGCTAGCAATTATTGCAGACACTCTCCAACCATGAGTGCCGGGAATGTGCAGGGGGTGCATTTGTATCCCCCTAGCACCCACCTGGCCCCACCCCTTCCCAGCCCTTTGAGGGCAAGTGGGCTCCCTCCCCATGTCTGACACGTCCATGACTCTTTTCTGAGCATTTCACTTGGAAAGGGGTGGGGCGAAGAGACTCTCCCCCTCCCCACTGCACCTTTCTGAATTTAATTCTGCAAGTGCCCCTGATCTCCACAGAGGACCCTGCTGTGAATATTATTTCGTGTAAGGCTCTCCAGACACATGACTACATTCACGATGAACTGCTACAGCTGCCAGTCGGGCAGGGCCCGAATCTGCTCCCCTCCTCTACCACCCTTGGCCTCACGCTCAATAGGACTGGCTCTGGATTGGGACAAAGAGCTGGACAAGGGTTTGGAATAAGGACCAGAGCACAGGCCAGACAAAGACTGAAGAGAAGGGTTAGGAGTGAGACTCCGATGGAACTTGTAGGCAGGGAAGGCAGGACCAGCAAACGAACAGGGAATCAGAGCAGCCAAAGACTCCAAACCATAACCTGTTTTTAATGCCTGAAAGCATCCAGTCAGGTAGGCAAGGGGTGTGGCTTGTGCTGCTGTTAAAAAACAAAACATCACAGAAGCCATAGTCAGGCTAGCAGTCATGGCAATCCCATGGCACTGCTTGGAAGCTCTCACATAGTCTATGCAGCTGTTGCCATGACTGACTCCATCTCAGTGAAACAAGGTCCCTCTCTTTGGGTCTAGACTTGATGTGCACAGTGGGCCCCCATTATGCAGAATGTATTTCTCTTTAATGTGTTTCTCACCATCGAACACCTGTGGCGTAGAGAAATACTATTCTCTCAGTTTTACAGATTGAAAACTGAGGCACAATGAGACGAAGTGACTTCCCCTAGGTCTACAAAAGAGCAGGGAATTGAACTTGGGTCTCTTGGGTTTTTGCCTTAACTGCTAGGCCACCATTCCTACCTACGGTGAACCAACTGTCCTTGCGGTGGGGGACAAGGGGGCAGGAGCTGCTCCACCAGCCCAAGGTCAGACAGAACTATGCTACCAAAAGGATGGAGGATACAAAGAGCCATAATATTGGCTTTTCACTGGAGGAAGAGCCAGACACCCTGATGCTGCCTGAAAGTCACTCAAAAATGGTTAGATAATTTCATGGAGAATTCATCCATCAACAGCTATAAGCCAGATGGTCCTAGGATGCAACCTGACTGCTGTAAGCGGTGAGTGAAGAATGCGTAATCGCCACTCTGTTTTTGTCCATCCCAAGAACATGGGCAACTGCAATGGTGGTTCCTAGGTGGGAGTCCAGGCAACTAATGACTAGGCTTCAGAACAGCAACTGAGCAAGCTCTGTGTCTGATTCTTTGTAAGTAATAATCTTTCCTTAGCTATCTTACAGGCATGGTGTGTAAGATTATTGCTAGTTAGTGTGTCTGAAACACTAAATTATTACTAGCCTGTTGGTTAGTGTACAGCACCCTCCACCATAAAGCAGACTCTGTTGGGCATTTCATTATGAAATGCCCAACAGAGTCTGCTTTATGGTGGAGGGTGCTGTACAAGCCTAATTTCCACTGCATGTCTGATCTTTTTTTCACAACACTTCTGTAGCTAATGCTACCAAAAGTACTATATTTTATTCTTGCTGCAAGATGTTGCAAATGATTCTTCTAGACATTATGCAAAGAATGATACTTTGTGTTTTGAATAATGCAAGCTCCATTTAGAATCCTAGTCATTTCTGTGCCTACATCCCTGATCATAGTTTCCTTGCTATAAATTCATCTACATAAAGAGATGTAGCAAACTGAAGAATTCATTGTGGTGACTAATGCAGCTAATGTCCCATCTGAACTTTGATTTCTTATGTAAGTCTGAGTCACCCCACAGTTAAGCCTGTGCCGATGGAGGACAAAACTGGAAGGCGATAGGGAGTCTACTGCTAACTGTTTAGAGCTTGATTTTCTTTGTCACATCCCCATGGCTGGTGGCTTCATGACAACTTTGACTTACCTTTCTGAGACATCCCGCTTTTTGCATATTTTATGTCTCCATCAGCACACTCAGCAGGATTAACCTTTTCACTTTTACTGGTTTTAAATAGAAGAAGATGTGATTGCATAACAGGAAGCTTGCTAACCAGTCTGGTTATTCAGACTGAGAGCCAAGTTGCCACTAAAGCTAGAAGCAAAACTCTTTAACAATCAGCACAGGGACCCATGTTCACTGTGTTTCCCCCAATGCAGTGAACATGGGACCCTGGCAATATGATACATTTATATTGCATCTTATGGTAATAAGATACATTTTCTCGAGAGTCTGCTCTTACTTTTACCTATACTACCTGCTCGGTTTGCTTGGGTGGAACTGCCCATAAAGTATGTCATGGTCAAGGGCATGAGGGAGGTTTAGCAAAGTTATGTCAAGAGAAAGAGGAACTTTGGTTGTACATAACATCATGTTCATTTAGTACTGTCACTAGCTACCTTAGGTATGCCCTTACTCCCCCCATTACCTCTATCTTTGCTAATTCTTCTCCATTTTTCCTCCCTGTTATTCCCATGTCCTGGTTATTTCCCTGTGCCCCTCTGCTTCCATTCCCACAGTCTACTCAGACATGTCCTTCCCCACCACAATATAATTCTCATTTATATAGCATTGTCAGTGTTCAAAGTGCTTTACAATCCTTGTCTAGTTCACCCTCACAGCTACTTTGTGAGGCAAGTCATAATTATTCCCATTTTACAGATGGGAAACTGAGACTAAGTGACAGTGACCTGTGCAAGGCCATCCAGTGCATTTATGGCTAAGAGAGGATTTTAACACTGGCCTCCAAGGACAAAATGTAACATCTTATTCACTAGGCTACACTTGCTGTCATAAACGCTGGGTCAACTTCAAACTGAGAAGTATTAAGTCGGGTTCCACAGGGGTCAGTGCTCGGTCCAGTGCTCTCCTCGTTTTCCTCCAAGGCTACATGAAATTTCAAAAAGTGGAAAAATATTTCTTATCACTCATTTTTCAATAAATGTCCTCTGTTTGACAAATTAAAAAAGATAATCCTTACATGTACTGGAACTACACATTACAGGTAGTAAAAAATGTATTGTGGGGGTGGGTGGGTGGTTCCCATGACTTTTCTTTACAGTGGGGGTGCATATTAGCATGACAAACTAAGAAGGTGGAAGGGGGGCTTTAAAATATGGCATCCTTTATGGAAAGCACCTGAGATGCTTGCCACAAGGCCACCGCACCAATAGCTACAAAATCTAAAGGAATATGTCTTCATAGGCCAAGGTCTAAAGCCAAGGCTCCACAGCTGGATTAGAACAGACACACTTACGCTGTGCAGACTAGACTTGGGCCCTTTTCACACAGACACGCGTGCCCCTCACGCATGTGTCTGGGTGAGTGGGGGTGCCTGTACAAATGCCCTAGCGGGTGCAGGGGAAATGGGTGGGTGCTCGTGGGAACACCATGGGCGGTGGGTGAGGGTGCATGCACGCTCCTGCGCTCCACCCACCTCCACCCATCACCTACGCACGGCGCAACAGGCACCAATGCCCAATGCTCAGTGCGTGGCGGTCTCTGGGAATGCACCCCCAGCACTGCCCACCCATCTCTCCCACACCCGCGCCCATGTGGAAAGGGCCATAGAGCGGTCCACATAACCACACCTCGTTGGGTTTCCATTTGCTTCTTACATTTGCCTCTCTGCATAGGGTAGATCATAGTGGCAGAGTTGCTGCTACGCATGTACAATTGGGTGGGTACATTACGATAACCACTTGCTCATGATAGCTCTTATGGCAGGACCCGAGAGAGCTCCCAGCGTAGCCTGATGTCAGTTGCCACTGCCCGCGGGGGGTGGGTCGTGGGGTCTTGCAAGGGCGGGGGTGACGCTTGGCTTCCTGGAGACCAGATCCCGGGGTGGGTTTCCCCACTGCATGTACCATGTCGGCCCCGCCGATGGCACAGGGGGACGGGACGAGCTCCTGTGACCCCGCCCCCCTGGCCAATCGTGAGGCTTTCCCTCTTGCGTCACTCCTCCCAGCAACCCTGCTGGCGCAAGAGCCGGGCGGGGGGCCCATTCAGGCGGTGGAGGTGGCGTCACACGCAGTGCGTCACTCCGCTAGGCTGGCAGACCATTAGGGGGGCGGGGCCAGCACTATAAAAGGCAAGCTTTCCCCTTTCCTGGGTTGCTTTTGTACTGCCCCCTTCCTCCGTGAGCAAGTCCCCCCTCCCTGACCCTTCTGCCTTGGGCCCCAACCCGGTACTCCCCCGCGTCCTCTCCCCTCACCATTTCCCCTTCTTCCCTGGTGTGGGTATACGTGTGGTCGCGGTGCGAGGTGTGGGCCTTGCTCTGTGCTCCTCCTCGGCGCCCTATGATGATAGGGGTCTAGTCCAGGCAACTCTGTCTCAGACATTTGACTGACGTACTATCCTGACGGGCCTTTTTCCTCCCATCTGTAGGTCGAAGGACTGGTTAGGGCTTAAGGCAAGCAATTGGGGTACGGAAAGTGTCTGTTTCCCCTTTCCCCCACTGACAGATTCACTAGCATTTACCCCCTTCCCCGGGTGGGGATTATGGATCTTGCTGGAGAGGTAGCGGAGCTCGTTTGAGTGGTCCGCTCTCTGACCATGGAGGTCAAAGACCTCCAGGAGAAACAGCAGGAATTAGTAGCAATCGTGGTCCAGGGGGGCGCCCCTGTTGGGGCCCCTGTGGATGCCAGGGCAGTCGGGGGAGTTGCCCCGCCACTGGGGGAGGCCCCACCATCTCCTGTTTTGGTGCCCCCAAATCCGGTGGTGGTACCCTCTGCCCCGGTTCCAGTGCTACGGGAACCAAGGGGTCCCCAAGTATAAAAGTTTTCAGGGGACCGTAAGACCTTTCAGGGATTCCTAGCTTTATGCAGATTAACCTTTATGCTCCAGCCCGCCACCTACGCCACCGATGCCCTTAAGGTGGCATTTATCATTGGTAACTTAGGTGGGGTGGTCCTAGAGTGGGCTACCACACTCCTAGAGGAAAACAGCCCCCTCTTAACTCATTAAGCAGACTTTGTAACAGAGCTATCAGTTCTTTTTGATCACCCTTATCGTGTGAAGAATGCGGAGACTGCCATTTTGTCCCTTAAGCAGGGAAAGGGGGGGCCTTATTTAATATATTACACACTTTCAGCAATTGGCCCTAGGGTTGCAATGGCCAAACAATGTTCTCAAGGTCATGTTCTGAAGAGGTCTTGCAGATGATGTGAAAGACCAGTTGGCCCTCACCGCTTTGCCAGAAACTTGGGAAAAGTTGGCCAAACAGGTACCAAGACCAACGATCCTGAACCCATGCAGATAGGTGTATCAAGAGGCCCCATTTCCACTGAAGAGCAAGACCGAAGGCAATGCAGCAGGTCCTGCTTCTATTGTGAGGACCTAACTCATTTTATCAACGAATGCCCGGTCCTCCCCACAGAAAAGGCAAGCCCTGTCCCCCCCCCCAACGCAGCCTGGGAAAGAGGGGAAGCTGGCTGCTGCCGCACCACTGCTACCACCACTGCTGCTACTAGAGGCAATTTTCAGAGGGGAGATAGACCGGGGACACTTCACCTGAAGGCTCCCTGTTGCTGTACTTACCATCCTCGGCGGCGGCGGCTGCAGAGCGGGCTCCGGGCAGGGTCACCGGCTGGAGAAGAACACCTGTGGGGAAAGAAAGACCTTGTAAGTGGCTGCGGCTGCTTGCACCCCCCTCCCATTGGGACACACACACCCCAGCCACCTCAAAGGCAATGCGCCATCGGCTGCAAGCCAAAGGGTGGTGGCCAAAGGGTGCAGCCCTTTGGGGGCCTTCGGGGCCAGTCGGGGATAGAGGGGCTTGATTGTTGTGATCAGGTGGGAGGGAGTGGTTGGGGTATGGGGAACTGTTTATTAATCAATGTTTGATTGTTTAATATTGTTCCAGGCCTTGGTTTGTATGGGATCAAGGTGGACTTCTTTGTTGTATTGAAGAGGGTATTGTACGGAAGAAGAAGTGGAGGTGGCTGACTCCCTTCCGGTGAGAGAGGGGTGGAGCCAGTTATATACCCTGGTGGCAGCAGGGTATAGGTAGTGGGTGCGATGGGGCCATTTGCCTGATGTGTAGGCATGGTCAGAGTAGATATTAGTTGGGGGTTGTTTTTCATGTGTATGATATGATATTGTTTATATTGTGTATGCTGGGTCCCCTGTGTGGGAATGAATCCCAGAAATGTGTTTATGATGTTGTACGCCACCTCGAGTCTTCAGAGAGAGGTGGGATAGAAATTAAAATGCGATGCGATGCGAGATACCAGAAAGTCAGGAAATGACAGGAGCTGGGGTGGACAGGGGTCGCCCCGGCCATAAGACGACTCCCCCTGCACCACAAGGCCACCAGTACGACACCTTCGACTACCGGTAACCCTCGCCATCGGCTCCCAACGCTCACAAGTAGTCTGAGCCTTGATTGATTCCGGGGCTTCTGGAAACTTCATTGATGAAGGGCTTGTTCAGGCCTGCTCCATTCCTACGGCCAGGAAGGAGCGACCCGAGATGGTTCAAGCGATCGATGGTTCCTCGTTGGTGTCAGGACCCGTCATCCTCCAGCCCCAGCCCCTGCAATGCACCGTCGGAGTCCATCACGAACAACTTGCATTGGACATCGTGAGTACCCCCTTTTTTGTCATGGTTTTTGGTTAGATCTTCATGACCCTCACATTAGTTGGGCCATGAGACGTTTGGCCTTTATCTCACCACATTGCCAACAGCATTGTCTGCAGTCGATCCCCACCTCTGGCAACATTTTGGGAGCCAGTACCACGGAGGGAACCTGTTCCCCCATGGCTACCTGTTGAATATCACAATTTCCATGATGTATTTAGCAAAACCCAAGCTGTGCAATTACAGCCGCATTGATCGTATGATTGCCCCATCGACCTGATCCCTGGATCCGAACCCCCTTTTGGTCACATCTACGCCCTAGCCACTCCCAAACTCAAGGCGTTGTGGCAATATCTTGATGAAAATCTTCAAAGCGGTGCCATTTGTCAATCACCACTCCTCTTCCCCCGCGGGAGCACCCATCTTCTTCGTGTCAAAAAAGGACGGGGGCTTAAGACCATGCATTGATTACCGGGGACTTAACAAGATCACTATCAAGAACAGGTACCCTCTCCCTCTGATCCCCAAGTTGCTGAACCATCTACAAGGAGCCTCTATCTATACCAAGTTAGACTTACGAGGGGCCTATAACTTAGTGTGTATGTGCAAAGGGGACGAGTGGAAAACGGCCTTCTGGACTCGCTACGGCCACTTTGAGTACTGTGTGATGCCATTTGGCCTCGCTAATGCCCCCGCCATGTTCCAGCACTTCATCAATGACATCTTCTGGTACCTCCTTGATGTATTCATCATAGCATACTTGGATGACATTCTGATCTATTCAACGTCCATGCAACAACACATAGAGCACGTGCGGCAGGTGTTGCAACAACTTCACCATAATCAGCTATATTGCAAGGGGGAGAAATGTGCGTTCCACCTCACCACAGTTGACTTCCTTGGATTCGTGATTGACCCCACCGGCATTAAGATGGACAATCAAAAGGTTGACGCACTGTTACAATGGCCCCCGCCAAAAACAGTGAAGGCCCTGCAACGTTTCCTTGGGAGTATGAGCTACTATAGACAGTACATTCCTAACTATGCTGAAATCACCACACCCTCGACACGCCTGTTGAAGAAAAATCAAGTGTTTATATGGGGCCCGGAGCAACAATACAGCTTTACATTCCTCAAAAATGCCTTCATGTCCGCCCCTCTTCTTCAACACCCTTCCTTTGAAAAGCCCTTTCAGGTCGAATCAGACACGTCATGTGGAGCCTTACGGGCAGTCCTATTACAGGAAGACGCTATGACGAAACAATTACTTCCCTGTGCGTATTATCCTCGCCAGTTAACCCCAGTGAAACGTAATTATTAGGGGTGGGACCCCGGGGCAATTACCGGATACCGGATTTACCGGTTTCCGGTTCTCAAAGAACCGGATTCTCGGATTAAATCCGGTATCCGGTACCGGTTTTATTTCATTGATTTCAATGGGGCACTGTGTCCCCATTGAAATCAATGAAATACAATTAATTCCTCCCCCCTCCCCCTCCCAGGCTGC
>QEPC01011569.1:2754867-2789060 GCA_003113815.1 Sphenodon punctatus
GGCCTCAGCGCCGGCTGTGGCTGCCGGCGTCAGAGGCGCTCTAGGCCTTCCGGGAAAACCCGGAAGTTCCCTGGAAGGCCTAGAGCGTCTCTGACGCCGGCAGCCACAGCCGGCGCTGAGGCCTCCGGACCGCCCGCCGCCGCCGCCCCCGGAGCTCTGCAAAGGTAAAGCACTGGCAACTTTAGGGGTGATCCCTGGGGGGTTGGGGGGGTGTTAAACACCCCCCCCGGGATCAGGCCTATACTTACTGGTGGCTGCGGGGACGTCGCGGCCGCTGGTGCTGGGGGGGGCTCTTTTTTTTAACAAAAATCCAGGCTGGGCGGGGTGGGTGGGGGGTGTCCCCCCTTCCACCTGGACTCGGGGAGGTTTTTGTTTTGTTTTTTACTTTTTTGGTGGGACTTACATTGCAGCAATTCATTTAAATGGCTGCAATGTAAAAAAATCCGGTACCCGGAATCCGGTAACGGGACCGGATTTACCGGGTTGAATCCAATAATGCCGGTACGCCCAGTACCGGCATTATCGGATTCCGGATTTACCGGTATTCCCACCCCTAGTAATTATACGCTCCTTGACCGGGAACTCCTCACTATTAAAGCCGCCTTTGCGACATGGTGGCACTACCTGGAAGGAGCCAATTATCCCATTATCGTAGTCACGGATCATAAAAATCTAACCTTCTTACAGACAGCACAAATCACCAACGCCCGGCATGCGTGTTGGGCCTTGTTTTTTGCTCGTTTTTCTTTACAGTAAAATACCGTCCTGGACGCTAAAACATCCTTGCTGATGCCCTTTTGCAATACCACGAAGGGTGTACTACGAGAGAAGGCCAACAGGGCACCATCTTGGAATCCAAGGTCTTCGCAGTAACATACATGCAACTAGCTCAGCTTCGAGAAGCCAGGCCCATGATTCTGAATGCCTTCAAGATTCCTCCTATACCCTTGAGAACGGGTTACGCAAAAAAGATGGACTAATCATGGTACCAGCTTCCTGTTGCCCCCAGATTCTCTGGGCACATCATGATGCCTCACTAGCAGCGCACCCCGGAGTACAACAAACCTGTCAGCTTCTTCGACGAACCTTTTGGTGGCCTTCCCCGACAGCAGATGTTCAGCATTACGTAGACGCCTGTACTATGTGTGCCCAGACCAAGATACCAAGTCAAGCCCCTATGGGGCTTTTGCAACTCTCCCCCCTTCCCCAAGGGCCATGACAACGAGTTGGGATTGACTTTATTGTAGAGCTCCCTCCATCCAAGGCCTATAACACGATCCTTGTTGTAGTGGATCATTTCTCGAAGATGGCACACTTTGTGGCCTGTAAGGGGCTACCTTCAGCACATCATACAGCGCTCCTCTTCATACGGCACGTGGTGAAACTCCATGGATGGCCCCGTGAAATTGTCTCAGATCTGGGCACCCAGTTTGTGTCGTGCTTTTGGAAGGCCCTTTTCACAACCCTCCACGTCACCCGCAACCCATCGACAGCCTATCACCCTCAAACCAATGGGCAGGTGGAAAGGGTCAACCAGAATCTTGAACAATACCTTCACTGTTACATCAACCACCTGCAAGAGGATTGGTATACCTGGCTCCCACTTGCAGAGTTTGCATACAACAACGCACCCAATGCATCTTTGGGGGATTCCCTATTCTACATTTCTTATGGGTTTCACCCCCAAATTGGAACGCCTGACCTCCCGTCCATACAAGTTCCCGCTGCCAGCACAATGGTCTGCTGTATACATGCCACCCAGGCCCTTGCCATCAGGACCCTCAAGCATTCTCGTCAACTGTACAAAAAGTCCGCTGACAAGCACCAACAGGAAGCTGTTCCACTGCAGCCTGGAGACTATGCATGAGTGAGTCGCCGGCACTATCCGTCTACTCGTCCCTCCTCTAAACTGGACTATCGATATATTGGCCCGTTTCCTATTCTTCACCAAGTCAATGACATTACCTGCACTGTCCATTTACCTTTCCACTTCCGCATCCATCCCATGTTTCATGTCTCCCTCCTAAAGAAGGCCTCGCCTCCCCCGTCCTCACCCCCTCCATCCCCCCCGGCCCCTGCCCGTCTGTCCCCACTTGGCCCCGAATATGAAGTTCGGGCCATCTTGGACTCCCGCTGCAGGTACGGCCGTCTCCAGTATCTTGTGGACTGGGTTGGCTATGGCCCGGCTGACTGCTCTTGGGAGCCTGCGTCCAACGTGTCGGCACCCTGATTGGTGCGCTGGTTTCACTTTTGTCACCCTTCCTGTCCTGGTCCATTCTGGGCCTTTCGGCAGGGGGCTCAACGGGGGTGGTGGTGTACTGTCAGTTGCCACCGCCCGCAGGGGGCGGGTCGTGGGGTCTCGCAAGGGCGGGGGCGATGCTTGGCTTCCTGGAGGCCAGATCCCAGGGCAGGTTTCCCCGCTGCACGTACCATGATGGCCCCGCCGATGGCACAGGGGGATGGGACAAGCTCCTGTGACCCTGCGCCCTGGCCAATCATGGGGCTTTCCCTCCTGCGTCACTCCTCCCAGCAACCCCGCCAGCGCAACAGCTGGGCGGGGGACCCATTCAGGCAGTGGAGGTGGCGTCGCACGCAGTGCGTCGCTCCGCAAGGCTGGTGGCCCGTCTGGGGGCGGGGGGCAGCACTCTAAAAGGCAAGCAGTGAGGGAACCTCACTGCTGGTGAATGTGTGCAGACCGGCCGCCCAAAAGCTAAGTGTTGTGGAGATTACTGATATCTTGACTGAAGTTGTAGATTGTTGTGTACCCCGCTGTCCTGATATGATTGGCATCTGAGTGAGTGTGAGAGATTGTGAGTTTGTTTGTGGTCCCCGCTTTTCCCTTTCCTGGGTTCCTTTTGTACTGCCCCCTTCCTCCGTGAGCAATTCCTCCCTCTCTGACCCTTCTGCCTTGGGTCCCAACCCGGTACTCCCCCACGTCCTCTCCCCCCACCAGTTTCCCTTCTGCCCTGGTGTGGGTATACATGTGGTCGCGGTGTGAGGAGTGGGCCTTGCTCTGTCCACCTTCTTGGCGCCATATGATGATAGGGGTCTAGTCCAGGCAACTCTGTCTCAGACATTTGACCCACATACTATCCTGACGGGCCTTTTTCCTCCCATCTGTAGGTTGAAGGACAGGCTAGGGCTTAAGGCGAGCAATTGGGGTACGGAGAGTGTCTGTTTCCCCCTTCTCCCACTGATACCTGCTAAGTCTCATCTCTGTCCCTATTGGCAGCTATCACTCAATGGATTGGCTTCCAGAACATGCTACTCTTCTAACCCTCACAAAGCAGGCCACTCTTAAAGGTCTATGTCCCACAGTGCCTCACCCCAGCCCACCCTTGGGCCTATAGACAGGGTTGGCCTTACCACTGGGTGACTCGCGTCAACCGTCTCGGTTCCTGCTATTTTCTCCACTTCTGGGATTCTCACAGTGGCCCCAGTTTTCACCCACTCCCTGCCAGTGAGGGCCCAAACATAACCACCTCACCTGTGAATGCCCCACAGAGGGTTCCCCTGAGGGAGTGGAGCCACAGGGGAAGGGAGGGGGCCACGAGGTGCCCTGCATTTTATCTTCGTTTTGGGCCCTGCAAATTCTAAGTCCGTCCCTTGGCCTAGTCCTGTCTGGATTCATTCAGCCTCATTCTGGGTCTAAACCTATAAGGTCGGTGGCCACAGTACACTACACATGTTTCTCCAATACTGCACTTACTTGAAGTAAGTTCTAAATTTGAGAATACAGCCACCTTTTGAGGACACTATTTCCAGTCTTTGATGCAGCTAGCATCTTTTTGACTGAAACATTGTGAAGAAAAACTCTGGGCAATGTGTTTGAAAACTTATGGTAATGAAACTAAACTGGATGTCATGTAACTGGCAGTGTATCCGTAAAGTGAACATTTGATGTATTTTTAAAAATGCTAAAAATGTATATTTGCACCATTCTTTAGAAATGGGGATTGTCATGGGAAACTAGACAGCCTGGGGGCTGTACCTTCTGAGAGACCAATTCTTCCTCTACACTCTATCAATCTTTAACTGAGAACAACCCCCTGGGACTTCTTTGTTCCAGGTAGGGCTAGTTTGGAAAAACCATTCTGATTTTACACAACTATTCTGCAAAATCGGAATGGTTTAGCGAAATTCCAGTCAGAATCCTGACTGACGTAGCTTTTTGGGCCATTTTGCACATTCACAAAATGGTTTTTGTTGTTTTGTTCAGTCTAACCAGAACTCGGACTGAACTGTTGTTCAGTTCTAGTTCCAACTGGACCGAATGAAATGCCTGGGTCTGATGGAATTGGAAATGGGCGAAGATTTCGATTTTAGCCCTAGTGCCAGGTTTTCTCAGCGAAGGCACATAGAGAGGCATTCTCAATGGCTACTCCATAACTTAGGAACACCCTTCCACTGGAGGTTCACCAGAGTCTGAGCCAGAGCATTTTCTGGGGGCAATGCAAGACCTTTTTGTTTGACCAGGTATGTGGTAGGCATGGATAGGTTCTGGGGGTGGGTGGGGCGAGTGTAATATGTAACTTATCACTAAAATCTTCCTTTGTGCCAGAAGATTGGAGATTAGCAAACATAACACCAATTTTTAAGAAGGGCTTCAGAGGTGACCTTGGAAACTACAGACCAGTAAGCCTGACATCAGTAATGGGCAAACTGGTGGAGACCATTGTTAAAAACAGAATTACTAGACATATTGACAAGCATGATTTGATGGATAAAACCAGCATGGCTTTAGCAAAGGGAAGTCATGTCTCACTAATCTATTAGAATTTTATGGGAATGTCAATAAGCCTATGGATAGGGGTGATCCAGTTGATATAGGGTGTTTTCAGACGTGACGGGGCCAGTTGGCCCCGTCACAAAATCAATCTATTGAACCCCCACTGGGATGACCCTGTCACGCCGTATCAGACATGCCAGGGGATTCCGGCAGGGAATCGTGGAGGGGGCGGGGCCATGCGGTGCAACGTGCGGCCGCATGGCCCCGCCCCCTCCACGGTCCTCGCTGCCCGCCCTCTGGGGAGACGGGTGGGCGGCAGGGCCAATGCCGCCCCAGCGTCTGGCCGAATTCGCCACAGCCCAGACTCCCGCAGGTGGGTCCCGGCCGTGGTTGACCAACCAGACGTTACTTTTCGTTGATCCCCGCCGGGATTCATTTTCACCATGCTTCCCGGGGAATTGGTGCGGCTAGCTCGGGAAGCGTGGTTGAAAATGACCCCATGTGGGAATTGAGCGTGGTGAACATCTGGCGGCCGCCAAACAGACTTGTGAGTCATAGGGTGAAAACAGACATGACGCTAACCACCCTTTAACCACCCTTTGTGGTTATTTATGCATGTTGCAGGGCTGTATTGGTGCCCTATGCAGCCCTGAAACATGCATAAATGACCACCAAGGGTGGTTAAAGGGTGGTTAGCGTCATGTCTGTTTTTACCCACAGTGACCACAGGTGGGTATTCACCGTGGTTCACTGTGATCTCGTAACGTCTGAAAATACCCATAGTATATTTGGGTTTTCAAAGCCTTTGACAAGCTCCCTCACCAGAGACTCTTGAGCAAAGTAAATAGGCATGGGATAAGAGGAAGAGTACTGTTGTGAATTGGTAACTGGTTAAAAGATAGGATATTAAGTGTAGGAATAAATGGTCATTGTTCAAGTTGGAGAAAAATAGATAGTGAAGTGCCTCAAGGGTCAGTACCGGGACCAGTATTGTTTAATACATTTATGAATGATCTGGAAAAAGAGGTAAAGAGTGAGGTGGTTAAATTTGCAGATGACACCAAATTATTCAAGATAGTTAAGACCCAGGCAGACTGTGAAGAACTGCAGAGGTATCTTGGGCATTAAAATGGCAAATGAAATTCAGTATTGATAAGTGCAAGGTATGCACATAGGGAAAAATAATCCTTACTATACATACAGAATGCTAGGTTCTGATCAGGGTGTGACCACGCAGAAGAAGGATCTTGGAGTTATTTTGCATAGTTCCTTGAAGACAGCTCATTGTGCAGCAGCAGTCAAAGGGCAAAATGCAAAAGGAATGTAGAATAAAAGGGGAAGTATTGTAATACCGCTGTATAAATCTTTGGTACAACCCCAACTTGATTATTGAGTGCAGTTCTGGCCACCCCATTTCAAGAAAGATATAATAGAACTGGAAAATATTCAGAGAAGGGCAACAAAGATGATAGAAGGGATGGATCAAATTCCATATGAGGAGGATCTCAACAGGTATGGGGCGGTTGGCTGAACTTAGAGAAGAGGCGATTAAGGGGGAATATGATAGATGTTTGTAAAATCATGAGAGGCATGGAGAAAGTCAGTCAGTCAGTCAATCAATCAATCAAATCAAAATCTTTATTATGGCTATGGTCTTCACCTTTGCCTCACAAGTAAACATATATTAACATTAACAATACCTATTACAAAATACAGCATTATGAATTGTCACGTAAATTTTGTACTACATAAATTGTTCCTTTTACATCCAAAAGTCTTATTTCTCCATCTGCAGTTAATCCTTTAACTTTGTTTTCTTGAGACTACATACTTCACAAATATCCTTTATGGGTTTCCACCATGGAATTCCTGCTTTTACTTATCCCCATATCCAAGTTCCTAATCATCCTGACCATTCTCTGCATAATTTGATTGCTAACCATGCAAAAATTGTTATTGACTTGATATCAGATTCTGCTTTCAACGTAAACAGGATTTCCAACTTTTGTTGAGTCTCATAGTATTATTTTCCTTTCAGCAGTGGATCAACCCATATCTGTCTTAAATTTATGTAAATTGGACAATCAAAAAGCACGTGTTCTACATTTTCTACCCTCTGGAGGTTGCATAAACCTACTCGCTTTTCATATACTTTCTGTCTGAACCTGCCTTGTGTGACGGCAGACTCGAACATTTGGAATCGTAACAGAGTATAACTATATCCAAATAGTCGTCCAGGGAACTGTTGTTTGTCCTTTCCCACAATAAGAGAACAAGGGGACACTCTCTGAAGTTAAATGGCAGCAGATTTAAAATGACCAAAAGAAAGTACTTTTTCACACAGCAAACAATACAGTTGTGGAACTTATTGCCAGAGGAGGTGGTGAAAGTCAGTACCATAACTAGCTTCAAATGGAATTTGGATAAATTCTTAGAGGATAGAGCCGTGTAAATGCCTACTAGGTTGGGGCTTAAATCCCTAGTGACCGGTAGTTGGGAGAGGTCAACAGGAGATGGGTCACACTACATGACTTTTATAGATACTTCTCTTGAGCTACTGTAGCTGGCCATTGTCACAGACAGGATCGATCTGAGCTGGACTAATTGCTGATCTGACCCGGTGTGGCACTTCTTATGCTTACATCTGTTTTATATGTTGTTTTTGTGTTGTCAACTGCCATGAGCCCTCGGGATAGGGCAGGCTCCAAACAAATAAATAAATCCAAATAAATAAAAAGAAATAAAGCTACATTACACAGCATTGGGTAGCATGGGAAGGAGACCCGGCTCCCTTGGAATGTGAAAACCGAGACCAGCTTAGAAACCAACTGTCTCAGGCACTCATTAGTTTCTGCACCTTTTATTCCCCATCAGTTAGGCTTTCACCCCCACCCACCATGTAACCGCAATCCCCACTCATGGCAGGGTCTCATGCAGGCTAATGCATGCCCATATGTCCGCATCCCATCAATTCGATTATGTGCAGCCTCCACGCATCCCGGAGTCACAGGCATTCCGAGGAGCAACCACTTCCTGCCCCTCTCTCCACTCCTGCGCTCGCTGGCGCCGCAGGTGGGGGCTGCCCATAAGCACATGAAATACAGGTGGGGGCTGCCCGTTTATTAGACTCTACACACAGTGGGGGAACTGCATGAACTGAACCTGGTCTTGTTTGTTTACACCCTAAGTGCCAGATCCTCTCCAGATCTGGGTTCATATAATCCCGAGGGGGTGGGGTGGGCAAGGCCCAGGCCCAGGCCCAGGCCCAGGCCAGTGCCCTTGCCCAATCAATTACAGGTAGATTTCCTGGGAATGATGAAATCCATGATTACCATGAAAATAAAGCCTTACTTACAAGGCTAGCATGCTCCTATCCACTTGATGGCTGACAGACTCCTTAAAGAAAAACCACCCAAGTGATAAGCTGCTATTGATTTCAAGTTTGTGATGCCAGTTTGTTGTTGTTTTTTAAAACTTATTTTTTTATTTATATTCTTGGTAAACAATCTGTGTTGCACAATCACATTACAAACAAACAATCTTACAACTGGCTGTAACTTTACTCAACCTCTTAACTGGTTGAGGGAGTTAACAATCCAGGTGGTCAGTCCTGTGTCCTTCTCAACTCAATGTGTCTGAGAGTCTCAGATATAAAAGTCAAATACAAATAGGTACGATCTTTCATCTGGAGTCAGCAGTTTGTCCTGAATTACACTGAGGCATGACATCTATCTTATTTCCAAGTCTTCTCAAGTTTATTTTTCAGATTGGCTAGCAGTCTCTCCATTGTAAATAGGAACCACAATTGGTTCAGCCATTCACCCTCTGAGGGCCCATTAACAATTTTCCAGACCCTTGCTATAATGTTTATCGTTGCTAAACTAAGTATTATACAAGAATCCTGGTGCCTTTTCATTACTGCTTGCTCCAGATACAGACCTAACAAAGTTATCTCCAGCTTAAAGGGGATCAGGAAGCCTATAATAGCTTCCATATAGCCCTTCCCTATATGGTTCTCCAGAACTCCTGTATCTTAACACAAAGCCATGAGCAATGGAGGTAGGAGCCCACCTCCCCACACTCACACCAACAAAGACCCTGGTATCCTGTTTCCGTGCTTTTGAATTGGGCTGGAGTCATGTAGTATCTGAGTGTGAGTTTTACTTGGGACTCTCTGGCTTCCAGAGATGATGCACACCTATTGAAATGTTGGATAACCTTATCAATATGGGGTTTTTCTAGCTTTATATTTAGATCTTTTCTCCACCTTTTGATATACACTAATTATTTTTTGTACCAGAGGGTTTAAGTTCCCAATAAATTCTACCCAACCGCCCTCTATTAGCTGCAGTCTCAAATAGCATCCGCTCTGTGTTTTGAGGATCCCTTCCATACTGTTTGGCCCTGTCTGCTGTAGAAAAAGCAGTTCAGTTGAATATACTGAAAATTGTCTACCCTGCTTTGTAGCAGGGTTTCCAAGGCCTCTTGCTGGATAAATTTGCCCTCCTGCAATACCTGCTCTGCTCATCTGTTTATGGCGTAGCTGGGACCTAAGTTGTGAAGCTGTATTCCTATTGGTGAGTATTTTTAAATCTATGGGTGAAAACGGAGAGACTCTTACAGAACCCTTGAATTTCCTGTTAATTTCCAGTTTCTCCAAGCCTCCCAAGCAAATGGGTGGTTTTTCCATGCTGGCCCCTCTACTTGCCCCATGTCAAGCAGGCAGTTCTTGAAGTTTTCCACCTTCAACATGAAGGCTTCCTGCTGCACCCACTTGTGCTGTTTCGAGTTGTGAAACCAATATTTAAGGGCATTTAGTGCTGCTGCCTTTTGATATAGTCTGAGATCCGGTAGGTTTAGCCCTCCAGCCTCTTTGGTGATGCCAGTTTTTATGTGTAAAGGATACAGTCTGTGCTTCATGCCCCTCACTCTGTCTAGAGTAGACCTGGCTGAATCCAAGCCCTTTTGTGCCAACCTAAGTGGATGTGCATAGGTTCATCAAACATCATACTTACAGGCTTTTCTGAGGTGTTGGCACCAGTTACCTTCTCCTAGGAGTTGTTTTGACCTGTATTGATTCCAGGACACTCTCAACGATTTCTACAACCAGATATTTTATTTAGCAAAACATAGAGAAAAATAATTTCAAACCAATTAGCAGCCAGCACCCATTTCAAGGCTTGGCTGCATTAACACTTCATGAAAAGTCAACATCACTTACTTATTCCTCCCCTGGCCCTTTCTGGACAAGCTCAATCATCATATTTCCACAAGGGGAGAAGGAAGACAAATCCATCAGTCCTCCTAATCAAACATCTCTGATTTGCTCTCTTAGTAATGCTCTTGCCATTGCACACCAGACCAGGTGCAACAGAGCTACCATCTAGGGCTGATGTGACAGCAGCTGTTACCGCAACGCGATTCCATTCTGCCATTTCGGAATTGCCCTCACCACAGTGCAGCTTTTCTGCTGACATTCTGCTAATTCCACCGGCATTCTGCAAATTCGGAAACTATCGGAAAAATTGCGGAATTGTTGGAAACTGTCGGAAAACCGCTGTTCTGCTATTTTGTGGCGCTGACGGAATGGCGGAAGTAGCGGAAATGTCATGTTTCTGCTATTTTGCGAAGCGTGTGGAAGTAGCAGAATGAAATTAGTGGAACTGCGGAAGTAGCGGAATGAAACTAGTAGAATGAAAGCCTCTGCCATGCCATACCACTAATTGTAGAAATGCTGTTTCCAGCGGAAATAGCTACCGCTACGGCATTCGGCTACAGCCCTACTACCATCTTCAATAGTTTATGGTTCTACCTTTATCCAGCCCAGTGTTGCCCACAAACCTGAGACTCCTCTAGAGTAAGTGGTTTGTGGATCCACAAGGATGGGACCAAATTCATCTCTCTCTTGCGCTTGCTTTCCATCAGTGCTGGAGCAGCTGAACTTCCATATGGGCTTTTCTCAAGCATTTACATGTGAAAGCTTCAAAATGAGATTACCACAAATATTTTCGCTTATGGAACTTATGGTCTGTTTACACAAGGATGAACAGCTGAGCTTTTCCGGGTGGTGAGGGGGCTGGTCAGTCTGGCCTCCCTCCGCCTGGAACTGGAATTTTCCAGTGCTCGCTGTGACACTTCTGTCAACATTTTTGTGGATAAAATTGTTTGAATTCACTACAATTTCGATTCTGCGCTTGTGGCAAGAGGAGAACCAGAGGTAATGGAAGCCCCGGCTTGTCCTGCTTCATGGGATCAGTTTCAGTGGGTGTCGCCCGCTGATGTGGGGGATATCCTGGGGGCTGACAAGGCTACCTTTTGTGAACTAGACCTGTGCCCGTTCTGGCTCATCAAAGCCAGCCAGGAGACATTGGGGCCATTACTGGCTGGGGTGGTCAATGCCTCCCTCAGGGAGGGTAGAGTGCCGGGCTGCCTCAAGGAGGCGGTGGTGCGGCCCCTGCTCACGGAATCATCATTGGACATTGACTCCCTGGTCAACTATCAGCCTGTGTCTAACCTTCTCTTTTTAGGGCGGAATTGTTCTTGAATGGTTCCGTTCTTTCCTGGCTGGAAGAACTCAATGTGTGGTGCTGGGTGAGTGTTCATCTTCTCCTCGGGATCTCACGTGTGGAGTCCAGCAAAGTTCCATTTTGTCCCCTCTCCTGTTCAACATGTACATGCATCCTTTGGGTGTGGTCATTCAAAGGTTTGGTGTGCGGTTTCATCAGTATGCTGATGACACCCAACTTTACATGTATTTTTCAACTGACCCAGACGTGGCAGTCTCGGTGCATACCAGTGTTTGGCGGCTGTGGGGGTCTGGATGAGGGCGAGCTGTCTGAGGCTGAATTATGACAATATGGAGGTGCTGATGGTGGGAAGGCCTGAGGGAGTTCTAGCACCCATCACTGATGGGGTCTGCGCTCTGTTGGTTCTTCAGGTCTATAGTCTGGGGGGGCTTCTTGACTTGCAACTCTGCCTGGATGCCCAGGTGGCAGCCATGGTGAAGGGAGCATGTTACCAATTACATCTGGTGTGATGGATTCAGCCGTATGTCTCAGACATTGATCTGGCCACTGCATGCTTTCATCACCTCAAGACTGAACTATTGCAATGCGCTTTACGTGGGGCTACCTTTGGTGATGGTCTGGAGAGTGCAGATGATGCAGAATGTAGTGTCCCATCTCCTTACAGGGACAGATTGCCCTGAACACATTGCACCAGTGCTTCGTTCACTGCACTGGCTGCATATAGTCTTCTGGGGCCCGATTCAGGTTGTTGGTATTGACCTATAAAGCCCTAAATGGCCTGGGCCCTGCTTATCTGTGGGATCGCCTCACCCCCCAGGTTCTGGAGTGACCCCTGCAGTTGTCTGGGGATACCTCCCTCAAAGTCCCCCAAGTATCTTGGGTGGCGACGATGAGTGGGACGTTCTCAGTCACCGCACCGTAGCTGTGGAACTCCCTTCTCACGGAGGCCCACCTGGCCCCAGACCTCTCCTCTTTCTGAAGGCAGTGTAAGACCTGGCTGTTCTGCTAGGCTTTTGGCGAGGGAGACGGGTGATGGGTAGGGTTTGGTAGGGGGGAGGGAGGATTTTTGTGTGTCTGCCTGGGTTGTTTCCTGGATTTTATATTTTATTGTTTTAATATTATGTTATTTATTATGTTATATTTGTATATGTTTTTAACTATGCTGTAAGCCTCCCCGTGCTGCTGTGGCAGGAGGGGGTGGCTAAGAAGTCGACAGAAATAAACAAACAAACAAACAAACAAACAAACTCCTGAGAGTAGCTACCCATCAGTGGTACTTACCTCAGAAGGGAGGATTCACAATGTTTATCCATTAAAGGTATGTGGGGCTGCCCATGTGTAGCAGGGTCCCACTTATTAGTGGGTGGGTGTTTGCAGGATCAAGCCCCCAATGAGCAAGTTAGATAGGGTTCAGCATAAAAAACAGTTTATTCACACCTGCATAGTCCCAGGCCAGGCATCAAGTCTCTGGCCAGTCACAGTCCATATGCATTAGAGCCTAGCCCAACCACAGTCCATGGCTAGCTCTTTTCTAACTCACATAGATACTCTCTCTTCCAGCCCTCAAGTCCAGACCTCCCTTCTGTCCTATCATCCAGGTCAGTCAGCCTCTCCAGGAGATGTGCCCTCTTCAGCAGTCAAGAGCAGACTGTCTTTGCTTCCTGCTTGCCTCTCTTTTATAGACATAACTCTGCCCACCCATTTCCTCTTCCTGTGGATGGCCATTTTTAGGTAGCCCTCATGGCATGCGCCATCTTCTGGCTCAGTCCTGCTACACCATGGTAATAGTTCAGAAGCTGCAGCTGGTGCAGAATGCGGCAGCCCACCTGCTTACCGAGACAGGCCACAGGGAGCACATTCAGCCGGTGCTCCGAGCACTGCACTGGCTGCCTGTTGTTTTCTGGGCCCAATTCAAGGTGCTGGTCTTGACCTTTAAATCCCTACATGACCTGGGCCCTGCTTACCTGATCGATCGCCTCATCATCCGCTGGGTGGTCCCTGTAGTCCTGGAGGTGCTGTACTATTAGCGGGTCCGAACAGACAGGCGGGCATTCTCAGCGGCTGCACTGTCGCTATGGAATGCCCTCCCCATGGAGATTTCACCTCAGCCTGGATCTCCTTGCTTTCTGGTGAAATTGTAAAACCTGGCTCTTCTGTCAGACCTTTGGCGGGGAGGGGAGGACCGGGGGGAGGAAGGGGCTGGGTTGGATGGGAAGTTGTTTGGTGCAGATTGGGTTTTATGTATTTTTATATTCGTATTATAGTTATATATTATGTATTTTGATACTGATGTTTTATTGTTTATGTAATTATATTTTGTTAGCTGCCCCGAGTTGCCGTTGGTGAGAGGGGTGGGGTAGAAATGCAAGAAATAAATAAAAATAACTGCTCACCCCTTTACCTTGCATGACAGTACCATATCCCAGTTTTCTGAATTGGGGGGCAATGCCTGTGGGCACCATCGGGATAGCTGCAAAGACTTGTGGATGCCGTCTCGATATGCCTGAGAGAACTACTTAACTCCTGGATGTTCTGATGCACATTAAGCCCTCAGGATCCAACTCTAGACTATAACCTTTTTAGGACCTTTTTAAAACACTTATGTAAGTTTTTAACCCACCCTAGCCACGGTCGGAGGGTGGGTAACAACATAAAAACAAAATAAATAAGAATAAAAGTTAAAACTCATGTGAATCTGTTATATAAAATTCTATTTTATATAAAACTCATATGAATCTATTTCAGAAACCAACACACCTCCTGTTTAAATGCCTGGCCAAATAAAAAAAAATGTTTTGCATTTCCTCTGAAAGAGGCTCAGGCTCCGATGAACCTCTAGAGGAAGGGAGTTCCAAAGTTGTGGAGTACTCATCGACAACGTCTCTCCGCGTGCCTTCACCGTACAGACTTGGTGGACTGATAGAATAACCAAAAGGTCTTTTTTGGCTGACCTCGGAGGGTGCAACGGAATAGATTATTGTGACGGAATATTGTAAAACCTGGCCCCTTCCTCTCCCTCTAACCTGACCATCTGCATCGATGGGGTCACCATCCATCCTGTTCTCCAAGCCCGTAGCTTGGGCTTCATCTTTGACACGCACCTATTTTAAACCTTACATTGACTCTGTGGCCAAATCCTGCCGATTCGCTCTCCACAACATTGCCCGCATCCGCCCCTTTCTCTCTATCTCCTTGGCCAAAATCCTTGTTCATGCCATGGTTATCTCTCGCCTCGACTACTGCAACCTCCTACTTGCTGGCCTCCCTCGCTCTCACCTGTCCCCCCTTATCGCAATCCAAAACTCCGCTGCCAAGGTCATTCACTCTGCCCGTCGCTTCGACCATGTGCAGCCTCTCCTCCTCTCCCTTCACTGGCTCCCCCTTCCTGAACGTATCCTGTTCAAACTCCTGGTTTTCACGTTCAAATCGCTCCATGACCAAGCTCCCCCTTACCTCTCGGACCTAATCGCCCTACGCGCTCCTGCGCGCGCTCTCCGCTCTTCCGCTGTCCCCTCCCTCGCTCTCCCTCGCTTCTCCTGCTCGCCCAACCGCCTTCGTCCCTTCTCCCTCGCTGCCCCGCATGCCTGGAACTCCCTCCCTGCCGACGTCCGCCTCGCCTCCTCCCTCCGCTCCTTCAAATCCCTCCTCAAGACCCACCTTTTCCATGCTGCCTTTCCCAATGCCCTCTAGTCTTTCCCCTTGCTCTTACTGTCAGCCCTCCTCTGCTGACTGCTGCTACCGACCACCTTGTAACCAAGCCAAGTACACGCACCTGAGACTTCGCATCCGCCTGAATGTTTGTTTGTCTTCTCCCATGTCTCTCCCGCTGTCCCCTCTCCTTGTCTCCCCCTCTTTGTCTTTTAGATTGTAAGCCACAGGCAGGGACCGCATCTAATTTTATGTTCTGTACAGCACAAGGTCACACGACTGGCGCTATATAAACATTTATAATAATAATAATAAAGGCATTTGGCGGAGGGGAGAGGGGTGGGTGGGATGGGTTAGTGGGAGGGTTGTGTTTTTCATACAGATCAGTGTTGAACTCTATTGTTGCCACAGGCTTTTATACGTATACTTGTTTATTTATATTTTATAATTAGAATGTATTTTGTTTTTTATTATGCATATGTTAACTGCCCCAAGGTGCCTGCATGTGAGAGGGGCGGGATAAAAATTTAAGAAAATAAACAAACAAACAAATATAACCCTAGATTGTAAACCTTGGGACTTACAATTGTAAAGTGCCAGGTACAGTGCTGGCACTATATAAATACTATAATAAACAAATAATAATAATAATAATAATATAGGGAAGGAGGTAATCTTTGACATCTCTCACCACCTGCCCACAATCCCATAAAGGGGCACTAACCTAGAGGTTAATTTGTCAGGTGAACAGGCTCCCAGTCATACATATGTCCCTTCCATTTGCCCATGGACACAAACAAACCAAAGTGAATTAATTTAAACAGGATTCACGAAACTGTGCCGGGACCAACTGTCGAGCCCTAGACATGTGCAAGCGTTCATTCTCTTTGCTTGTGCCACCCAATAGTTTCAGGATCAAGATCAGAACAAACACTTGAGGATGACGGGGAAGATCAACAGAAATAAACTGCCCCTCAGCAGAGATGGAGCCACAATCGCAGCAGAAAATGTGGATTACATTTGTCAGCCAAATGCCGATCCTGTTAGCATCGTTATTATTTTGCAGCTCATTTCTCATTCCAAACACCACTCTCACCGAGCTCAAGAATTTGCTGAGCCCTTGGTAATTTGCCACACACAAACAAAAGGGGCATTTATAATCATTTGTCAGTGTCAGAGACCAGCCTCTCCACTTGCGATTACGGCTCTTTAGTCCAGTGCTGAGAAGGAGTTTCATACAGGAGGATACAAATAGGTAAATTTTCTTCTAGTTCCAGAAACTGTACCCTGTGTGTGTGATAAACCTTACCCCATTCCTATGTCATTTCATGCTATGCACAGGTGTGGGTTCCAAGCACCAGTCAGTCTGGCTGGCTAATGACTCCTTTTGTTCAGCATGGGATGGGTGTCCAACCTCATCCCCTCCATTGCTTCAAGTCAGTTGTGACTTGCCTCACCTACAACTCACCTCGAGGTAACAAATGAGTGTTTACTATAAACAGAGACGTGGCCTGCAGGGACCAGGCCTAATGGAGTTTTGAAGCCTACCTTAAATTTTGGTCTCAAGATACTCTGAACATCTGAAGCCAAAGCAGCTAATGAGAGCTATCTGTGGTTATGTGTGTGTGTGTGTGTGTGTGTACATGAATGCACTGGAGTTGCAGCTTGGAGAGAACTGACTCAGACTTGGACTGGACTTTTACCTGTGGTGTGAACAGAGCTGAAATGGTTTTCCACGTGGATAATGTGAAGCTCAGTCTTGTGCCAGAACACTGAGTCTGGGCAGAGCAGGTTCATTCCTGGCATCTGTGACACCCTGGGTGAAAGCAGACATACAGCCAGCGTGCCAACTACACAGCTTGGGGTGGGGCACCCCTGGCTGAGTCAGGCCGGGGCACAGAATGGACATGTGCCTGATTGGGCCGGCCAGAGAGCCCTCCTCTAGTGGTAGAAGAGAACTAACATGTGGGCAGGCAGCCCCACCCTTAGTGTGGCCCACCCCACCCCCCACCATGACAGGCAGCCATGTCTAGGGTGGCCAGATATGCAACTTTTAGAGAACACTTATGAGAAATACAGGTTGCATTGGAGCCAATGCAGTTCTGCAACCTGTATTTCTCATAAGTGTTCTAAAATTTGTGTATTTGGCCACCCTAGTCATGGCTGCTAGTCAGGGTGGCTCCCGCCTTCTGGCGGGGGGGATAGCAGTAGGAACAGATGCGTGAGTCCACTGTTGCCTGTGTTGGCCCGCCTGGGTGGTCCTTGGCCTGGAATATGAGCCCAGGATCTTCCAGGGGACCACATCCAGGCCATCCGCCTACCCGGGCCAGGGCAGCAGTGGGCCCACATCTGGCGTCCCAGAAATTCACATGACGCTGAGTCCCTTGCCCAGGCAGGCCAAAGCAGACCTGCATTGTGTCTGTTTTCACTCATTGGGTGTCTTTAGATTAGACATAACTTCAACGGGTGTCTGAACGTGTGTTTTGACCTTGATATGAACACCGGTTTGGCCCTGTGTTCACCATGTGGTGCTGTTTAGACACACAACTCATCTTGGGGAAAATCGGTGTTTTGCTTGCCAGCCGATCTCAACACACAAGCACTGTCACCTCATTCCCCATGTTGTACCTGCTAACATGCCACACAACATCATTAGACACAATGTTGGCCACGTGTTCAGTTGGAATGCACAAATTGTCCTTGTGATGCAATGGTGTTCACATCGCATGTTCAACGGGTGGCCAAATTGGTGTTGGGATTGTTATGGTGCTTACACACAACAGCCAAACATGTACTTAGGGGTTTTGACACCCGATCTTTGTTGTCTAAAGAGACCCATTGTATCTATGGGCGATTTCAGATGTTACGGGCGCCCGGTTCACTACAGCGGATTCCCGGTGGGGGTGAACAGAACAACCACCCCCCGGGGTGAATAAAATCCCTGAACAGACATTACAGGGCTGGAACCACGGCAGGGAATCAGGCCGGCAGATCACAGGCTGGGGCAGAGCAACAGACATGACGCCGATTCCTGGCCGTGGTCAAAACACCCAGAATCCACCGGGCAGGGGAGGGACACAGACATGGTCACCAGAGGGCAAATGAAGCCAAAAGACACAAAAGGGAACGTCCACGCAAGGGAAACGGGAAGGGAGGGGGGAGAGGGAGAAGAGCCGGACAGGTACCACACACAACAGGCACACAGACAACGGGGGCACAATGGAACACACAGCACAAGCACACGCCTGGGCACACACACACACACAGAAGGGAAGGGAAGGGGGGACATGGATGCCCAGACAACACACAAGACACACTGGGCACGGGGGTGGTGGTGTCGCGGAACAGGGAGGGGGGGGAAGGCACAGGGGCAGGGCAGGACACAGACAACGGCAACCACAACCCCCACAGCAGAACTGTCCGCACGGGCACCCTCATAGCAACACAGGCAGTCCTGGAATGGGGGGCCCCAGGGGCTCGGGACCAAGGCACAGCTGGAGTCCACACAGAACAGCAAGCAGGCCAGGAACAGTCCAGGAGGCACACGGAGACCCCACACCCCAGACAGGGGCCAATGGAGGGCAGGCAGGAGAGCCGGTGCAGCGCATCAGGTCCAAGGATGCACACACCCTGCTGGAGGAAGGCGGGAGGGGCAGTCCAGGGTCCCTATAACCCCAAGGTCACACAGGCACACAAGGGGGGTGGGCTGGGGCTGCAGGTGGCAGCGCTGGTGGGTGGGGACAGTCTGTTGGACACAGGCGGGTCGGTGAGGCCATGCAGAGCACTGGACCCAGGCACCAGGGAAGGCAACCACAGAGGGGAACACTGCGTGCGTAGGCAGATGGGGGATGGGGGCCGGAGGGGGCCCGGAGCCACAGGCAGGGGCTACAGCACCCTGGGAAGCAGGCAGCACAGCAGCATAGCAGAGACATCAGGGAGGGAGCAGCCAGCAGAAACCAGCCCCCGGGCAGGGGTGGGAGCCCACACAGGGGCAAGCAACCGGGGGGCTGGGAGGCATACCGGGACTTACACCCAGCTGCCGGGGGCAACAACAGGCCCAGGGGCCGGGTGCCCCACCTGATGAACCAGGTGGGGCCAATGGATCATGCCCCGGTGGTACCCCAACAAGGACATGTGGTGGGAAATCAGGTAGTAGGCTTCGAAGGGATCCTGCATGGACAGCCCCAACTGCACATCCAAACGGGACCACACGCCCGACAGCGCTGACAGCTCTGCCGCAGTAGGCTCCGACACGCAGCAGTCAGAAGCAGGGGGCCACGGAAGCTGTCCCAGCTCTAACAGCCAGTGATACACCACCCCACGAGAGTGCTGGTACCCACGGGCCCCGTGAACACAGCCAAAGTAGGACACAGCCAAGGCAGGGCCCCCCTCCGCAAGGCAGGTTGTGTAGGCGGCCAGGCTGCACACAGACAGCGCAGACACAGTCTCAGCCATGGACCAGCCCACATGAGAGCACCTCATCTCTGGGATGCACCCATCGGGGAAGGGAACCAGCCCCAGAGTCTCCACATGCAGCCAGCAATCATGAGCACTCGCCTCATAGCCAAAGTAGTAAGCACCCGACTGGCTGTCCGGGCAGCCCAGGAGTAGCTGCGTGGCCGGGGTATGCCACAGGTCACACAGGGACATGGTCTCATGGAAGGTCCAGTTATGCGGGGCCCCATGGGGGCCGGGAAGCAGGAGCCCAGTGGATGCACAACCAGCCATGGTCCAGCTAGGCAGGGAGAATAACACCACAGACAGGGGGGCACACATACCCTCCAGGGCCGGGGGGGGGGCCTCTGAGGGGTCCCAAGGTCAGGACAGGTGGCCATGGGCCGCAACATTGTATCGCAACAGAGTGAGGCATGGGGTGCGGATCCGGCACAGCTGCAGAAAACAAGCACCCAAACAGGACGGCTAATCAGGCTGGCAAGGACACGGTGTTGCAAACAGGGAGGGGGGGCGATGGCTGAAGGCATGCAGCTGCACAAGAAACGCTCAGCCTCATGCGCCCGTGTGTGTGCGAGGCCCCATGCTAGGACAGCAGATGCACCCAACCGCATGCCCACGGTCACCTGCATCACATTGGTAGGCCCGGTTGGCTGGGGGCGGGGGCCCGGCTGGCTGGCTGGGGGTGGGGCCCCGGCCCACCCAGGCCACCACCGGGCCAGCAAAACTGTCACCCAAACCCCGGGGCCCCCACACCATGGAGCAGGACAGATCAGCTGCCTACTGGATGCACCTTGTGCTCGCAGCCGAGTGGTACCGTGACTCCCCCGAGCAGCTGTGCCTCCTTACCGCGGAGCACCACCTGGGTGCCTGCCTGTGGGTTTCCCTGGCCTGGAGAGCTGCAAGGGCCTGCAGGGCCCACCATGGGCGCAGGAGAGTCCTTGCCTGGCTCAGGGTGCAGAGGCTCTCCGGGGAAGACCAGCAGGCAGTGAGCCAGGGCAGAACCCGGCCTGCGGTGCTGTGCGAGGCAGCTGGGCGCCTCCAATGGGGGAGGGAGACCATGCACCGGGCAGCCCTACTCGCTATGCCCATTGACAGGTGGCTATGGGTCACTGAGCAGGCACAGGGTTGGTGGGCCAGGGCACTGGCCCAGTGGGCCAAGGCAGCCTGGAGGGTCCACTTTAGGATGGACAAGCTCACCCTACTCCGACTCGCTGAGCTCCTTATGCCCTGGCTTGAGCGACAGCACACCCTCATGAGGACCCCCATCCCCATGGTCCAGCGGGTGGCTATAGGGGTCTGGGCCCTAGCTATGCCCAACTCCTGCCAGTCCATCTCCCAGCACTTCAGAGTAGGCCTGAGCACTGTTGCCGGTATCCTCCGGGATGTATGCGAGACTGTGGAGGGCGTGCTCCTGGACAGAACGATCCAGCTGGTGGACCAGGAGGCTGTGATGGCAGGGTTCATGGCTGGAGGCTTCCCCAACTGCCGTGGACGGCACCCACATTGAAGTCCTCCACAGGGGAGGCTGCAGAGTATGTCAACAGGCACGGGTATCACTCACTGCAGCTGCAGGCGGTTGTGGATCACCGGGGCCAGTTCATAGACATCTTCACGGGCAACTCCGGCCGCAGTCACGATGCCCGGATCATGACCATCTCCCCCTTCTATGCCCGGATGTTCCGGGGGGACTTTGCTGACATGGGGATGACCTGGATCGAGGGGGTACCGATGCCCCCTTGCATCCTGGAAGACCCTGCCTACCCCCTCACTCAGTGGCTAATGAAGGTCTACCCAGTCACACGCACCCCAGCGGAGGTGCTATGCAATACCTGCCTGTGTTCCAGCAGGACCGTGGTGAAGCGAGCCTTTGGGGCCCTCAAGCAGCACTGGAGGAGCCTCGCTGGGCGGCTAGACTACACTGTGGAGACCTCGGCCCTGGTGATCGGTTCCTGCTGTGTGCTGCACAACGTGTGCGAGACCGAGGGGGCAGCCCTGGAATACCCCGAGCCCAACCGGCCTCCCGGCCCGGTGCCCCTGTATGCGAACTCTGAGAACCCGAGGGAGTACCATTATGCCAAGCGCATCTGGGATGCCCTGGCGAGGCATATCAGCCGGGAGGCCGAGGTGTGAGGGCTGCAACAACCTGGCCCAGGCCCTGGGGTTCCCTGCCCGCCCCATACACGGGAGGCGGTCCAATACCCCACCACCCCACCCCTGGCACCCAATAATGGGCACGGGAGGCAATATAGTGCAACCACAATTTATTTCACCCCCGTGTACATGTGCACCCGACCCTTCTCCCTCCACCCCAGCTGGGCCCCGCCCCCTACAGTGCCCCCCACCTCACACTGCCCTCCCCCTTTCCCCCCTTCCCCCCATCCCCCGCGTTTCCTGGGACGCCCCCTCGAGCGCCAAGTGTTGGCTACGGAGCTCTGTGAGCTCCCCTCCCCCCTGCTGGCCGTGTCCCCTGCAGTGTCCTGGGCTGCCTCCTGGGCCGGCAAGGGGGCAGTGGTTGGGGGGAGGTTGGGCCCTGGACCCGAGGGGCTCCCCTTAGTGGCTGCACCCTCAAATAGTTCTTGGCGGAGTCAACCCATGTTGGTCAGCAAGCCCAACGGCACCACCCGATTTTGCATCGACTTCCAAAAAGTGAACGTCGTCTCCCGCTTCGATGCTTACCCCATGCCCTGTATTGACACCCTGCTGGAGCGGTTGGGGGAAGTGCATACCTGTCCACCCTGGACGTCACTAAAGGATACTGGCAAATCCCCCTCGCTCCAGCCGCCTGGGAGAAGACAGCGTTTCCCCCCCCTTTGGGTCTGTTCCAGTTTGTACAAATGCCTTTCGGATTACAAGGAGCTGCCGCAACCTGTCAATGATTAATGGATAAAGTCCTCATCGGGCATGAGGCCTATGCCGCGGCATATATCGACAACATCGTAGTCTTCAGTCTTTCCTTGGAGGAACATGTGGAGCATCTCCGGGGGATTGCCTCAGCCTTGGCTAGGGCCGACCTGACCGCGAATCCTAAGAAATGTCGATTGGGATTGCGGGAGGTGACCTACCTGGGGTATCGAGTGGGCCGTGGGCAAATACGGCCCTTGTGGGATAAAATTCAGGCCGTGAAGAATTGGCCTCAGCCCCGGACCAAGAAGCAGGTCCTGCAGTTCCTCGGGCTCGAAGGTTATTATCGGTAGCATGTCCTTCACTTCGCGATGATAGCAGCCCCCCCTTACGGACCTAATGGCCAAAAAGCGACCTACCACAATCCAGTGGATGGCAGAGAGGCCCTAGCGTTTGAGATTCTGAAAGACCGTCTCTGCCACGCCCCCGTTCTCTATGCCCCAGACTTCAGCCATCCGTTTCTGCTACAGACGGATGCCTCCGAGGTGGGGGTGGGGGCAGTGTTGTCCCAGATAGTGGACGGGGACGAGCAACCGATAGTCTACCTTAGCCGCAAGCTAGACCTGAGGGAGTGGGCGTACGCTACGATAAAGAGGCCCTGGCCGCATGGTGGGCCATCCTCTCACTCTGGTACTACCTAGCCGGCGCCTTCTTTACCCTTGTCACTGACCACGCTCCCCTTCAATGGTTGGTCTCCATGAAGGACTTGAACCCCCATCTGCTCTGGTGGTACTTGGTGCTCCAGCCCTACAAATTCGAAATTTGCCACCGGGCTGGCCGCCTCCATCGTAATGCTGACTCTTGTCTCGACAGGGTGAGATGGCCCCTCGCCCCCCCCAGTAACCTCTTGGAAGGGTGTGTGTGTGCACACCGGCCAGTCCTGCACCAGGGAGCCCAGACAGGGGCACCACCCAGGGAGGTCCGGTCCCTGGGACAAACCCCGCACACAAGCCCCGGTACCCCACACTCATCTGGGGGGACGACAAAGGCGGGAGCCGCCCCCTGGCCATGGCACTGATGCCGGGACCAGGGAGCGCAACAGGAGTCACAGCTGGGGGTGACATCATCAAGCAGCACCCGACCCCAGCCCGGGCGCGTGTGCAGCAAGAGGAGCCGGACGCCCGGGATAAAAGAGGCGGCGGCAGAGGGCCAGGAGGCAAAAGGACTGGAGACTGCGGGGGTCAATGAAGGGAAGTACCCGCTATCTCCTAATGGGGGGAGGGAGGACTGGTGGCAGGGTTACTAAGGCTGTAGCTTATTGGTCCTGAAGGCCCTGGGAACCTGGAAGCGGGTAGCAGGGTGGGGGAGGGTAGGTACAGGCGACAGCCTGCGGAGGGTTTCCCATCAGGAGGGCCGGGTGGTGTGCCGGCTCCTCTTAGGGAAACTCTAGAGAGTAAGGGGGTTTCCTCACCCCACCGGCTCCGGGAGTGGAAGCTGGTGGGGCACAAGCTTAGGGGGCGCACCACAGATCCATAGAACCTACCTGGGATTCAGGGGTCCAAGGAAATTAAAAGGAGCCCCTTGGTTTGATGGTGAATGCAAGAGATTGAAATCAGCTCTTCTAGTTGCAAAGAGGGAGTGGGTTAATAATCCAAGCGATAAGGCTATTTCCCAATTTAGGGAAATTAGACGCACCTACAAGTTACTCATTGCTCAAAAAAAATTAATCTATAAAGAGCAGATTTGGGCCAAAATTCAGATCGCGGTGCAGACTGGGAACTCCAGAGACTTTTGGGCTCTGGTTAAGGGAAAGAGTGAAATGCCCCCAGCTCCTAGGCAGAATCAAATTAAGGAGGAGGTATGGGTGCTATTTTTTCAAGATTTGTTTAGCCTTGATGCAGAGGAGGTTGAAGCAGGTGTTGCAGAACTGCTTTCCTCTCTGCAAGTTCGACCAAGACAACGGGCTTTAGTGGGAATCAAACCCGAAGTGGTGTTGGATTTAATTAAAGCACTAAAAAGGAACAAGGCGCCGGGCAGAGATTTTATTACTGCTGAGGCCCTGAATATATGTCCCCAATGGTGGGCTAACATGCTGGCTAAATATTTCTCATATATAAATCAGACCCTGCAAGTGCCTAAGGGATGGGGTGACAGTGAGATTGTTCCCATATTTAAGAAGGGAAATCCATTGGATCCGTGCTGCTACCGCCCAATAAGTCTGTTGCCCATAATAGGGAAATTGTACTCTAGAATTTTGTTGGGTCATCTAGAGACTTGGGCCCAGAGGGAGAATCTTATACCGCTGGAACAGGCAGGGTTTAGGAAAAATAGATCAACTTCTGACAACGTTTTTGCTCTCCAGCATATAATCACCAAGTATATTAGAATAAGATCTGGATCCCTGTTTCTGGCCTTCATAGATCTACGTAAGGCATTCGATTCCATATCACGACTCAAATTGTGGAGAAAGTTGTTGGAGTGGGGCATTGACGAGCATTTGTTAGCTTTGCTCATCTACGTGCACTCTGATAATTTAGCTACGGTTAGGCTGGGGAGGGATGGTGACCAGTCTCGGCCGTTCAAGGTAGTTAGGGGAGTCAGACAAGGGTGTGTTCTGGCTCCCCTGCTTTTCAACTTGTTTTGGGGGGATCTCCCTGGATGTTTTCTCAAGGAATCTGCTCATGCCCCTAAGATTGGTAGCAGATTAACGAATATCTTACTATATGCAGATGACTTGGTATTGATGGCTCAGACAAGGAAAGGCCTTCTATACCAGCTTAAGACCTTGATGGAATACTGTTCTACAAATGAATTGGTGCTCAACCCCCTAAAGTCACAGGTCATGGTACTAGGGAAGAAGAAATTATCTAGCGGCTTCTGGCCTGCAGGGAATGAGTCTCTAAGGCAAGTAGAGTCGTATGTGTACCTGGGGGTTACATTTGCTCAAAATGGTACATGGACCAGACACAGGAAGTGTCTGGCCCTGAAAGCCAGTATAACAGCTAGAGGGATCTTGAGGTTGGCTTCAGATTCCCCAGGTATTGCCATCTCCACGGTTCTGGGCGTGTATAAAGCTAAGATTCAGGCTTTACTGACTTTTGGGGCAGAGGTATGTGTTGGGGGGAATTGTCAGCCCTTAGAAGTAGTCCAAAACAAATTTATAAGGTATCTGCTGAGAGTCTCACAGTCAATCCCAGCAGCTGTTATTCGTGCGGAAACTGGGATCATAGCTATTGCCTCTCTTTGCAAGCTGCAGTTACTAAGGTTTTGGACCAAGTTATACCATCAGGACGAAACCTCCCTCGCAGGCCTGTGCCTGAAGGAAGAGCTGGAGTATGAAGGTGTTGGGAACTATCCCTGGCTCTCCTGGACAGTTACGTGTCTGAGGGAGCTGGGTTTTTCTTTCCAGCTCTTCCAGGGTAAATCCTGTACTAGCCAAAAGTCTATGATAAAGCAAAGGATCTGGGATATGGCGAGACAGGAGGACATGGCCAAACTTTTGATCTGGAGAGTTGCCCCCTATTACCATGTGGTGAAAACAGTTCACCAGTTTGAGAGTTATCTGGATGGGTTGGGCAAACCGAGTTTACGTAGGGCGTTTGCATGCCTTCGGTTTCAGCAATTTCCATCTGCCATCATTGAGGGAAGACACAGGAAGGTCCCACGGGAGTTTAGAACATGTCCCTGTAATACATCAGAAATCGAAGATCTCCCCCACTTTCTCTTTAGATGCCCGTTGTACCAGACTTTAAGGGCAGTTTGGCTCGAGCCAATACGGGGGTTTGCTACGTATATGCGGGGTCAGGCGGGGTTATCAGCTTTGCTCGCTCCTAATGATATGGAAACAGTGAAGGTGGTGGCACACTTTACTTTATTAGCTATGAGAGAGAGAGAGAACTGGATAGAATGAATCCTCCCAGTATTGATGTTCTTCCTTGCTGTCATATATATTTGCTTTTGGATAAGGGGGGATTTGTGTCAACTGATATGTGCCTCTCTTTTTATTGACCGGATAATGTTCCCTGTTAGGCTTTCTGCTCAGCAGCGGAAGAAAGTGCCGGATTAATTGTAGTTTAAATGATGTGTGTATTAATTTTGTTGTTTGTTGTTTACTGTTTTGGTTTGGTTTGTCTTGTTAATTGTTTTTTTAAGGCGATGGCGAAAGCTTAAAGCCATAATAAAAAATTTAACATTTAACCTGGGATTCAGGTCATTTTGTCCAGATAATTCACACTGTGATCCATAGTGACTGGGAAGGCTACCCCACCCTCTTCCCATAATGCCTGTGAAGCGGGCTGCCCACAGAAGCTCCTCAGCACACTGTATAAAGAAGGACTGTTGTCAGTATCCCCTAGCACATTTTAAGTATGTAAGTCCATGAGACTCTCCTCTTTGGCACTAAACCCACTTAATCCAAGTGTGCTCAATGAAGCACTACCTTAGTGAGATGCCTGACTAGAGATTCCTTGTCAAGGCTGATTAGGGAAATGTATATAAAGAGAACATACAGTTGCAGACTCTTAATTCTCTTGCAGAGCAGCACAAACCTGGCTTCTGTTTATGTGTTGGGAGTGTATTCATCTCTGAGGAGCTCTGGACCACGGCCAAGGCATGATTGTTTATCTAATTGCATTGCTAGGGTTTAAGACATAACCAATTCTAAAACCATTAGAGGCCACTGATTTTCCATGTCCTTTTTTGTTAACAAGGGTGTTGATGACTCACTACAGTCGTCTAAGGCCTCAGGAAATCTAATGCAATTGTCTTGCTGTGGGGTGTGCAGGTACTCAATAAACAGCAATTTTCTTTTTTAGGAAGAAAAATATTTGTCTCCAGCTATTTTGGTTTGCTTAATCACTTGGCTTGCAGGGATTTTAAAGTGGTTATGGACAACTGCGTGGTTCTGTTTCTCAAAAGGTTGTCCAGCAGCCTCCTTGCATTATGTGTTTTAAAATGGTCACATTAGCCTGCATTCCTAGATTTAGCAGCATATCTAATTCTGCATGAGTGGTATTTCTCTTGGCCATGACTCCAGAACATAGAGCTGGCTTGCATTCTGTTCATGCCAATGATCTGGCTCTCTTTCTCTGGTCCTTTTGCATTTGTGTATCATGTACAAAAACTACATAACATATCCCCTCAGAAATCTGAGAAAACGAAGAACTTTCTGCCAGAAGGAATCAGTGAAGGTTGGTTCTGCATTACACTCAGAGCACGTGCTCCCTAACATCCTAAACCCATACCTGTTGTAGCCTAGCATGGTCTGGTGGGCCAAAGTCGGAGCCCATCCTGATGGGTTTAACCTGGTGGGCCAAAGTTCAGCACTGGGTCCCCAGGGACTAAGAGGCAGAGTCTGGAGGACCCAGAAAGCAGTAACTCAGTAGAGACTGGAAGCTAGAATTCTGGAGAAGTGATCACAGGAGAGCTGGGACCCAGAACTGAAGCGCAGGAGAGCTGGGACCTAGGAGAGCTGGAAGGGTCTCTGTTCACAGGCTTTATTTGTGTTGTGGAGACACTTCCTGTTTCTTATGGGTGCTGTATATAGACCAGGGCAGCCAGTGGGGAGACAGTTTGGGCCCAGCCAATCAGTGCAGGTGGAGAAGTGTGAGGCTCTAGGAAAACATCCAGTAGTCCCACATCTTGCCTGCCCTGAGCCCTGGATTTATTTATTTATTTATTTATTTATTTTTAAAACCTTGTTATCCCGCCCATCCTGCCAAGGCAGCTTTGGGCAGCTTACAATAAAACCAAAATAAAACATTATCAGCTAAAACAACACATAAAAGGGAGGGTAAAAATATCCCAGATCACCCACCCTAACCCACTCTCTCCCCACCCACCCTTCCCATCCTCCCCACCAAAGGTCAGGTGGAACAGCCAAGTTTTACAACTGTGTCAAAAAGAGGGGAGATACAGGGCCAAACGGGCCTCCAATGGCAGAGAGTTCCACAGCCATGGAGTGGCCACTGAGAAGGTCCTCCTCATCGTAGCCCCCTGAGAAACTTAGGGGACTTTGGGGAGAGCACCCCCGAATGACTGCAGGACCAGAGGGGAGAGGCAATTCTGCAGATAGGTCGGGCAAAGGCCATTAAGGGCTTTATAGGCAAGCACCAACACCTTGAATAGTACCTGGAAGACTATAGGCAGCCAGTGCAACGAACCAAGAACTGGTGTAATATGTTCCCAGTGGGCCAGTCTCACCAGGAGACGGGTCGCCACATTCTGCACCAGCTGCAGTCTCTGAACTGTCACCATGGGTAGCTGCACATAGAGCACATTACAGCAGTCTAACCTAGAGGTGATGAAAGCATGGACGACAGTGGCCAGGTCAGAATCTGAGACATACGGCCGAAGCCGACACACCAGATGTAATTGGCGAAAGGCAATCCTTGCCTCAGCCTCCACCTGGACATCCAGGTGGAGCTGTGAATCAAGGAGCACCCCTAGACTCTGCACCTGGGGAACCAGTGGAGAGTAGACCACATCAATGATGGGGCTGTCACCCCCACTGCCTTACCGACTAGCATCCCCTCTGTCTTGTCAGGATTCAGCTTCAGTCAATTTGCCCTCATCCAATCCCCCACAGCTGCAAGACACTCAGTAAGCACCGAGACTGTCGGGCCAGAGTCTGATGAAAAGGAGAGGTAAAGCTGGGTGTCATCAGCATATTGATGACACCGCAGGCCAAACCTCCTGACCATCTCACCAAGCGGCTGAATATACACATTGAACAGGAGAAGGGACAGAACAGAACCATGTGGGACCCCACATGGGAGGTCTTGGTATGATGAAAAATAATCCCTGAGCACCACTCACTGAGTTCTTCCGGCCAGGAAAGAGCAGAACCAGTCAAGAACCGTACCACCCACCCCGGTCCGGTGCCGCAGGCACATCACCAACATCTCATGATCAACAGTATCAAACGCAGCTGATAGATTGAATAAAATCAGCAGGGCTGAACAACTACCCTACTCCCTAAACCCTACTCCCACCAGAACCTGATAGTACTTGAAGTCAGGTCATGGATTTGGATTGAGGCTGTTAGAAAGCCAACATAGTTAGAACTGGCCTTAAGCACAGGCACCAGGGGTCGAGGAGTCCCAGGAGTACTGCCGGTCATCAGACTGGCCACCAGCTCCCTGGGCCTTTCCACATGGCGGCCTAGCGCCACTCTGCATGCTTCCAGAAACCTGCTTCCGGGCCCCACCACGCAGTGGCCTATAAGCCATTCCGCGTTCCCCGAGACCGGCCGCCAGCTCCCTGGGCCTTTCCATGTGGCAGCCTAGAGCCACTCTGTGTGCTTCTGGAAGCCCGCTTCCAGGACCCATCATGCAGCAGCCTAAAGCCGCTCCGCATCACAACTGGCTGCCTAAACCTCCGGCCTATGGGCCTCTCACGGCCCCCTCGCATGGCGGCCTCTAGCCACGCTGCGGGCCTTTTATGCTCAGCGACCTAAAGCCACTCCTCTGGGCCTTCCGGCAGCATTCTTCAGCCCTTCATTTGGCATGGGAAAGGCAAAGATGTGAGGAAGTAAGAAAAAGGGGGTGGCAGACGAGGGGAATTGTCTGGGAGAGGAGCTGGTGAGCAGCCAAGGGTCCGGAACGCTGGCATTGTCCCCCGGCACGGGTGGGGTGGCGGCAGTCCTGGGGGTCCTACCTTGCGGGGTGTGAGGCCCTGATGGGCCGCATGGCTGTGGTGCGGGGGGACCCCCCCATCCCGCATTATGTTGAGCAGGGTCTTGTGGCCCCCTTGTTCCCTGTGGAGGAGCAAGGGCTGGTCCATTTCCTCCCAGGGTTCCCTCCACTGCCAGGGGCACCAGAGGTGGGGTCAGGCCAGGTGGGATACCAAGGACTGGTGAGGATAGGGGTCCCACCCCCTGGGCAAGATGGGGAACCATCGGGCGTCTGGGGGTGGACTACCCCCCCGGTGGGTACATCATGGGGCATGTGGATTCGGTGCCCGGTGGTCCCAGAACGCAAGGCCAAGTGACTACCGGCCCAACGGGCATGCTAGCAGAACCTAGGAGGGGTAGGAGAGTTCTGGTTCCCCCAGTGAGATATAGGGCCGTCGGGGATGGGGATGGGTCGCCAGGGCCCCGGCTAGGAGACCCCGTGCTTCAGCCCCCCCCACGCAGAGCAGGAGGCAAGGACAATTCACCAGGTCAGCCCCTTTCCCCTCTAGCTGGTGGGTGGTGGCGGAGGTGCGGTCAGTTTTGTTCCCCGCGGGGATGTAACACGTGGTTTTGGGCTGCTAAATGTGTTGTTGGAAAATACACATTCACCCAACCAATATGACAATGTTCTTTTAGATTCTGTGGTCAATTCAAGAGATCAGAGACAGACTGGAAATATATTGGCAAGCCTCTTAGCTTTATTTAGTACAAAGTTACAAAACAAGAAAAAAACAAAATATATTCTTATTACTCTATATGTTAATACAATATTACTCTCTCAACATTCATTCATCCTTTCATACATTACCTATCCTCCTATCAAAGTGGCCAACTGTGATAGAGGTGATGGGGGCACCGGGACCTGTCCAATGATGTTGAGATGGTACCACGAACTGATGTTACAGGCGTCCATTGATGTTACAGGTGTCCGAGTTCCAAAAGACATCCGTCCCATATTTATAGGTCTCTGGTTCCATAGGCTGTGTGCAAGGCAGAGTCAGCCCTCCCATGCCTTTCATGAGTCATTTTGACTAGGATGTATCTGTCCTCCTATGGTTCCTCTTTTCTGACCAGTTGAACTTTGTCCCATTTCACAGTTGTCTGTTTTCAGCCTTATGCCCAGAACTGTTGTGTAAGCAATTAATGTCCAAAATCAAGCTATGCTTGCAAATATAGTATAAGTTCAAGCTGTACTGGCATCTTGTGTAAGTCTTAGTAATGCGGTTTGCACTCAAAATCTTGCAAGCTGTCAAATTAAAGTCTGTGCATAGTTCACTTAGGGGCTTTTGGCTTCAAGCAGTTAGTTTCTTGCAGTTTTTAGCATTTCTTGCAGTATCTTCAGCCTGGACAATTCTAACTTCTATTATCATTCATACACCTGTCATTCTACACCTGACAGGGACAATGATTGTCATCAAGGACCAACGGCCAGGCTCGAGGAAGGAGTGGCACCGGGTGTAGCAGAGGCCCTCCAAAGGATCGTAGTGCTCGAACAGGGACTCCAATGGATTGTCCAAGACTACCAACCACAGGTGCTCAGGGTGGATGCGAGGAGCCAGGCCCAGGACTATGGAGGTATGGGGGACCCATACCCCTGCATGGGTGGTTTTGGGGTGGCCCAAAACTCCCTGCCAGCAAATGGCATTCCCATGATGGTGGGCAGCATAGGCTGGCCCCCGAGTGGAGGTGGGCAAGGCATATGGCTGGGTCATATCGCCTCGTGGGGCGCGGGAGTGACTGCTATACTCACAGCGGCATCTATTTTCCCACAGTTTACTGGGCCACCATTGGGGTCTGCAGAGATTCCCTGCTATTGAGGGTCCAGGGTGGGGTCTGCCGCGGTCCCCCTGATGGCGCCCCCTGCTGCGGGGCGGGTTGGGCATGAGGCTGAAGCTACCGAGTCTCCATGCCTATGGTGGAACGGGGCCTAGGTTCCCACCCCAGGACAACATGGCCCACCCCCCACTGTGATTGGGGGGCACTTAGTGTATGGACCCCAAGTTACCCAGGTTTGGTCCCTGCAGCAGGCTACCACTGCTGGGCAGCAGGTGTGGTACCTGCAGCAGGCTACCCCTGCTGGTCTAGCTGGAGCTGCACAGCCCCCCCCCCCCCACCATTGAGTGGGGGATATGCAGACGTCTCGGTCCCCATTGGGGCCCACTTGCTACAGCCCACCAGGGAGAAGATATGGAAAGGAGAGTATTTGGATATCTTCACTCTGTTGTTTACAGACCCCATACCTGACCCTAAGGAACAGGGAGATAGTAAGGAGAACATGAGCTTTAAGCACCCCAAAGTCGACCAGAACTGGGCGAACTGGATGTTGGCTTATTCCATCTACCAGGGCATGATAGTACAAGCATACTCTGAGCGAGCTTATGCACTTATGAAATATGCTGACATTGTCCATTGTGCCTACGATACAGGCCCATCAGGAGCCTGGCTCCGGTACAATGAGGCTTTCTGCCACAGGGCATCATATACCCTGGGGCTGAGATGGGACATACACGCCCCGGATCTGCAATTAGACTCTATGAATGGCATGGCCAATGCCCCAAGAACAGACAGCGGCCACGTGTTAACCTGTGGGGGTGTGTGGCACCTTCCAATTACCCCTTTCAGAGCGAGGGACAGAAGGCCCAGTCACTAGGAGAGAGCATTTGCTGGGAATTCGCATGCTCGGGGAGGTGTGGGTGTGCGGGATGCAGATTTCAGCACACATGCCCCATCTGCAGGGGAAATCACGCTGCAGCTGCATGTAACAAGGGGCAACAGGCCTGGGGAAAAGGAAGGTATGGGGAAAGACCCCCCGGAAAGGGAGGACAAGGAACCCTGGTGCTGCTGGCAGGGGGTGTGGGAAAGGGCCCCAACTCCAGTCAAGGTTGATAAGTTGGCTCTGGCCTTGGCAACCCACCCAGATAGGAGTGAGGTGATGTATATAGTGGATGGTTTTCGTTATGGTTTTAGGATTCCAGCGGGGGAGGTTCAGCAGGGCAGGGTGACCCCAACCTTAACTCAGTTAAGGGTTTGGAGTATGTGGCAGAAGCAAAGCTGAAGAAGGAAATGAAGGAAGGGAGAGTAGCCGGCCCTTTCCCATCACCATCATTACAGGGTATGATCATATCCCCTTTAGGGGTGGTCTCCAAGAAAGCCCCCAGCAAGTACAGGCTGATACGCCCCCTGTCTTATCCACGGGGTTGGTCTGTTAACGATGCCATTCCCAGGGAACTTACATCAGTACAGTACGTGCCAATTCATACTGCAGTCCAGCTAGTAAGGTCGGCTGGCCCGGGCGTACTTTTAGCCAAATGTGATGTTAAATCTGCTTTTCGCCTGCTGCCAGTTCACCCAGAAAGTTTTCACCTACTTGGTTTTCATTTCCAAGGTAGTTTCTTTTTCGACCGTGCGATGCCTATGGGCTGTTCCGTTTCATGCTCTGCCTTTGAACGTTTCAGCTCCATGGTAAAGTGGGCAGTCCACCAGCAGGAAAAAAGGTGGGAAATAACACTATCTTGATGATTTCCTCTTCATCAGCAGGGCTGGTACATGGGACTGTATGGTGGTGATGGAGACTTTCCAGAAGGTGGCTGAGGATTTGGGTATCCCCCTGGCCCCGGAAAAGACCAAGGGACCTGCCATGACACTTACATATTTGGGCATCGAACTTGACACAGTTAGGTCTATTTCACGCCTCCCAGCAGAGAATTTGGAAGGTCTTCATACAAAGGTTCAGGCGTTCTGTGCGGCAGTAAAGGTGACAGTTAGGAACCTTCTGTCAGGGCTAGGCCTCAAACCCCTGGCCTTGGGCCTTGACTGAGATGTGTGCTGCTCCCTGCGCCATGGCCAAATTGCTGCAGGGAGCGGCTTTTCCCCTTGCCTTGTTGCTATCCCTTTCTCCCTCTATCTCCATGTTCCACTTGCACCTGGTACAGGGCGGGGCCCCACCTGCCACAGCCTGATTGGCTCCTTACAGTATTTAGGACTGCTGGCGGCTGTGGCAGGTGTGGAGTGTCTAGTCTTCCTTCTTCGATTCTAGCTTGGCCCACCTTTCATGCTGCACCAGGGGCGGCTGGTGGCTTTTTAGTTTGGAGGGGCAGTAAGGCCGTCCAGCCTGCCGGCGAGCCAGTGAGTGGAGCCAGGGCAATGGTAGGCGGAGCCAGGGCAACGGTAGGCGGAGCCAGGGCAAAACCCAGCAGCACGGATGTGAAATGCACATCAAGCTTAAAATGAATAACGTATAAACCCCAAGCACAGGAAAACACTGGCACAACCCAGCAGCAAGGAGTTCCCACAGATGGAAGAAAACACAGTCTAAAATGCA
>QEPC01011569.1:2790748-2811860 GCA_003113815.1 Sphenodon punctatus
GGGTGGGTTTGTTAGGAGCTGTGGTGAGAAGGTGGGTTTGTTGGGGGCTGTGGGGAGAAGGGGTGGGTTTGTTGGGGGCTGTGGGGAGAGGGTGGGTGTCAAATTCCGGGCCCCAGTCACCCACCTTGCGGCTCAGCAGGCGGGACTGGCGCTGCTTCTCCGACGTCTCAGGGCAGAATCAGACGCCGCCACTTCAGTTCCGCTCTCAGTCAGGGGCCAGGGCTTGCTTGGAGGCACGCAGCGCCACCGCCGTTGCTGTCTTGCCGCTGGGGCTGGCTGGCGGTGCCAGGACTGATCCCTCCCCTCGGCTCTCCAATGCTGCGGGATCGAGCAGCTCAGCAGCGTGGCGCACACCCACCCGGCCAGCAACTGAGGCAGGGAGGAAGTGCGCATACGCGCTGCTCCCCCCCCTTCCTCAGTTCCCCGCCAAGCTATCTCGCCAGGGCTGTCAGCGCGACCGCCCTGGTGAGATCTTCCATTGCGCCCATTGAGCGCAATGGAAGGCTGTAGCCCCTCCCTCCACAACACGTCCCATACGTGCTGTGGACGGAGTTCAGCCGCCCAAATCGCGTTTTCCATAGGAAAACGCTTTGGGCAGCTGAGCAGCTGAACCTTTTTGTCCCTTCGGGGACCCACTCCCTCTCCCAGTGGAGTGGGTGGGTCCCCGAAGGGAGAATGTGTTCAGTGACAGCTGCAGCAGCCTCTGCAGCAGCTCAGAGGCTGCTGTAGCTGTCAAACGGCAGCGCGGTTTTTGTTTTTAAAAACGTTTAAAGCTGCGGTGGTGGCCCCGCAGGGCTTTGGGGGGCACTGCCCATAATTCCCTGCAGGGGGAGCCACCACTGTGCTGCACCCTTCTCGCTGGTTTCCAGCTTGCACCCTTCCTTATGTCTGTGTTTTGTGAGTCTGTGTGTTGTCTCCCTGCTGTGTTCAGAGTGAGTGAAACCCTTCCCCCCTTCCTTTGTGTTGGTCTTTGTCCCTTGTGTATTCCCTCTGTGTTGGGGCCCCTTCTGGCCCAGCTTCCCTACCTTTCAGTCTGTTGGCTTCTCCTTCCCTGCCTCAGGTCCCCTTGCTCCCTGCCTTGGCCCCCTACTCCTTGCCTTGGCTTCCCTTTCCCTGCCTTTAGTTCCCCGTGATTCCTCCTTTCTTGCTGTGGGCCCCCCGCCCTCTTTGTCTTGGCTCCCTGTTCCACACCTTGGCTTCTCCTTCCCTGCCTCAGGTTCCCTTGCTCCCGGCCTTGGCTCCCTACTCCTTGTCTTTGGCTTCCCTGTCCCTGGTTCCCTCGCTCTCTGCCGCTGGTTCCATTGCCCCCTGCATTTGGTTCCCTTACTCCCTGTATTTGGTTCCCTCGCTCCCTGTCTTTGGCCTCCCCTGTTCCCCGCCTTGGGCTTCCTCAGTCCTACCTTGATCTCCCTACTCCATGCCCTTGGCTTCCTCTTTGCTGGTCCCCAGTTCCTTGACCTCAATGATGAACCATATGCTTTCTTAAGGCCAGCTTGCCTGGTTCTGATGCTGAGCACCACGTCTCCCTGGTAGTGGAGAGCGGCTGAGAGGTTCCCTTGCTATTCCTGTTGCCTCCGTCCCTCTTCTCCTTGCCTCCCTACCTTCCCTGCCTAGGCTCCGATCCTGGAGCCATGACACCTTCAGTCTTTAGTTGGAAGCCTGAATTTTGCCTGCAGGGTGGTAGCCCCAGGATGGGCCTTTTTGTCCCGCTTATATGTGAAGCTCTGCGGTAACCCACAGCTGCACCACTATATACGAGTGAACAGGGAGATGAGGGAGGACCTACAGATTTGGATTGTTTTCCTGACAGAGTTTAATGGTGTTAGCTTTTGGAGGGAGGAATTGAGGCTAGAAGCTGAGTTGCAGGTGCACTCTGATACAGCTGGGGGCCTGGGATTTGGGATGTTCTTTAGGGGAAGATGGTGTGCTGCTAAGTGGCCCCAAGAATGGATGGAGCAAGGGTTAAAACCAGGATCTGACATTCCTGGAATTTTTCCCGATTGTGGTGGCAGTGCACTTGTGGGCAGAGCACTTCGCAGACTGTTCCATCCTTTTTTGGTGCAATATGGCCATGGTCCATGTAATTAATTCCATGTCATCCAGGTCCCCCAGGGTCATGGGGCTGGTGAGGGCATTCGTATTAATGTGTTTGCAGCACAACATTTTGTTTGTAGCCAGACACGTGCCAGGTACGAGCAACGGCATAGCGGATGCCCTTTCTCGCTTCCAGATGGAGCACTTTCACTCCCTGGCGCCTGGAGCCTGCCCAACACTGGAGCCCCTCCCGCTGGCGGTGTGGAGCCTTGGGTCCTAGAAGTATTCAGCATCATACAGGGATCCCTGGACGTATGGACCCACGCAGCATATGACCGGGCATTTAGGGAATTCCAGCAATTTCAGTTGCAGAGGGGTTGTTCGGTAGCTTTCCCAATACGGGAGGCACAACTGCTCCAATTTGCCTTGATTTAAGACATAAAGGGGCAGCGGTAGGGACCATTACAGGTAAGCTGTCAGCCCTTAACTTTATGAGCCGCCTTGATGGCCACCAACCCCCTGACGGAGTTTTTTTCATCAGAAGGATGCTGGAGGGATTGTCTCGGGAAGGGCCCAGACACCCGGATAGTTAGGCCCCCATCACTCCCCTCCTTTTGGTGAGGACATGTAGTGTCCTCCCTCAAGTGTGCACGGATCAGTATGAGGCCGCACTTTTTGCGGCGGCATTTAAAATCGCCTTTTTGGGGGCTTTGAGGGTCAACGAACTGGTGAGAGAGTCGGCTCACAATAATACAGGCAGGGCACTATCCCTCGGGGATGTATGCATAGTGTAGCATACATTGCAAATCAGGCTGTAGGGGTCCAAGACGGACCAGAGGGGCAGGGGACAGGCCATTTCTTTGGGAAGGGGTGGGGCCAGTGAACTGTGCCTGGTAGTGGCCCTCGAATGGTACTTACGAGCTCGCCCAACGATTAAATGGCCCATTGTTTTGCCATGCATCAGGTTCCCCACTAACCCAGTATCAATTCTCCACCATTCTGCGGAGGGCCCTGGGCTACCTCAGCCTTTCCGCCAGGGAATATGGGTCCCATTCATTTAGGATAGGGGCAGCAAGCTCGGCCGCTGTGGAAGGTTTGCCAAAGCATCAGATTAGGGCACTAGGTAGGTGGCAATTCGGGGCCTACAGAAGTTATATCCGTGGCCTCCCTCAATAACTATTGCCTTTTTGTTGTATTCATGCTCCCAGGTCAAGGAAGGTTCCCACAGAGACACATGATTTGGATAGTTGACCACAATCTGGTGCGCTGGGTGGGCGGGGAAGGCAGCCATGCAGACCCGCTGGGGGACCCAGCTGGGCCTTTCCGCCATAGCTGTGATCCATTGGAAAGGGCGCAGCGGGATGCGGTGGCACCACCTATTATTGTGCCTCAGGGCTGAATCAAATAGGCCTCCGCCTGATGTTTTAGTCATTCATCTAGGGGGAAATGATCTGACAACAGTAAATGGGGTGCGGTTAATGATCAACATCAAGGGTGACATAATGGAAATTGAAAAGCTGTTTCTGGGGGTGAAAATTGTGTGGACCAATCTCGTGGTCCGGCATAAGTGGGTAGGGGCTGTGCACCCCGGAAAAGTGGACAAAGCCCATCGTAACATCAACAGGGATGTCAGGAAGTGGGTTACCGGTCAAGGGGGAGCACAAGTGACATGTGGGGATCACAATCCCCAGTTTTTCAGGGAGGACAGGGTGCATCTGTCCCCAGCTGGAAATGACAGCTATCTCACCACAGTGAAAGTGGAGTTGATTGTTTGTTTGGGGAATGGTAGGAGTGATGGTGGGGGTTGGGCCAGTCTGAAGTAAACATCAGCTTTCCCTTAGTGGCGGGGGTCCAGTATGGGTTTAGATTTGTACATAGAAATTCAGTAGTACTGGAGTCCTCTCTTTAAGAGATGGGGAAGCAACACCTGCATAGACAGGGCATGGCCAGCGCCAGGGGTAGCATCCCAAGGAGGGGTGTTATGCGACGGTGGGCAGGGACATGCACAGTCCCCAAGCTTGCAGCACCCAGAATCCTCACTCCTGTCCAGAAAGGACACTGTCCCCTTTTGGTCCAAGGCCCAAGCCGAGGGCAAAAGGGGAGATGCTGGATGATGCTGGGGAATAGAACTGGAGGGCACATCCAGGCCATGACTCCTGGACCTGGGTGGTGTTTTAAGAATTAATGTGGGAAGTACTGGACCCTGAATTGCTGGAGGCAATTTCCCCCACCAGGTTAATTTGATTTGAATAAAGAATGCGGCCGTTAAAACCCAAGAATTGCGTCGTTGTCTCATTCCAGATGCGTCGCCAAAGTTGCCGAGTCTAAGGGGACTGCAGAAACTTAGTTACTCTATGTTGCCTCTGCTCTGTTTAAAACATCTCATCCTCTCTGGCAAGTTCCAGGACTGAATTTACAAAGTCAGTTTGCAGAGCTGAAAATAGAACCCATTCCCTTCTCTAATAGCCTCTGTCCTTTACTTAGCTCTTTAATAATCCAGATGATTTATCTTCAGGCTTGTCATAAATCCTGTTTATTTAAAAAGGCAAATAAACGCACATTTTCCAGGCTGGGAGGGATACTGAATAACTAAACAAGAAGTTAATATCATTTTTCAGTAGTCCACAACAAAATGTGTTGGTCTTGGCCTAGCAAAATGTTAACCTAGAAGGTAAACACATAGCAATAAATTTATTGATTACCCATAGTGCTTTTCTTCAGCAGCTTTGGGTAACAAGCTGATAGAAAGATGTTGTTAGACAGAGCTTTCCCATCTGAGTTGTAAATCCATGTTTTTCATAACTTCCCTTTTCTTGTGCAGTAAAAGTTACCATTCAAAGGTATTATTTGCATTTTTAGTAGCCCTACAGTTTGTCCAACGAATACCCATGCTATTCTCCTATCTGGTTTTTCACATTGGAGGTAGGAGTCCTGTTTTGGTTATTCCGCTTTTTCAGTCATTTTGGTTGTGTCATTTTTGGCCACTGTGTCATGTGAAATAAGCAAATATTGCCAAAATGTTGTAACCAAAATAGCGAAAAACTGAAATAACCAAAAAAGATTTGAATAAAGAGTGCGGAAAAAAAATATCCAAGCGAACACAACAAAAATGGACACACGATGGAACAGAAATGGGTAGAGTCTTATCCACTGCACTAGTTTTGGTTCAGGAAGGGTTAATTCAGTGGGAGAGCTCATTTAAAAAAAATATTCATTCCTGTCCTATTGTTCAGCAAACATCACTCTCTTAGTAAAAAAAGAAAAAGAAAAATAGCAGCACACGTGAAAGAAAAGTATGCATACAGCCTTCTGTTGGGGAAAGGGAGGGGGAGAGAGAGAGAATCACACAGGATCAGTGCTAGACACCTATTGCACTGGGGGGAGGGGGTTGATCTTCTAAGCAGACAGAGTTCTCATTTTCTGTCACGTTCCCATCTAGGAACTTTTCTCCCCCTCTGCCACCACCCCAGAGTCTTCTCCCCAAGGCCCTTCTCCCATGCTGGCCCCTATGCTTAGAACCTTCTCCCTGGATATATATGCTCTGCTCTCGCACTCCCCTCAAATTCCTCCTAAAAATGTCTCTTCTCATAGATTGATTGCTGATGCTTCTCAATATTGCGTCTTACCTTTCAGCATCCCTTCCTCCTGACTAGAGGCAAATGGTCACCTCTTTTCCCCTGAGGAAGGAGTCTCTGACCACCACCCTTCTCTTCTTCATGGTGGTGGTCGTGGGCCCTGGTCCTTTGAGCCAGGTGGTGTCTCCTTCCCCATCAAAGGGGTCTGATCTTCTCTTACTACCAGTTTTTGTGGTAGTAAATAGACACAACACAGCGCTGGCCTGCTATGGCCCACTTGGGCCAGAGACTCAAGGTGCTTTTAAATGATCCCGCTCACAAGTGGGATCGTTCATTATGCCGCATCTCCCCCCTGCCTTCCTCTCTGTGATGTGTCTGATGTTCAGAAGAGCACATCGGCGATCTGCCTTGAAGGGAGCAGGATCGCTGGGCCGGGTTGATGCGGGGGAGACTCGGCTGCACTCCTCGTCGGGCATTTAAACGGACGGTCTCAATGGCGGCTGTTAAAGGGCTCAGCTGCCATTTCTGTCTCATTTAAAAGTGCTCTCACTCGGACGTCTGTTTCTGGGCTGCTAGATGTGGGCCGGCTGCTGTCCCAGCCTGGGTGCCAGCTGGCCCAGAAGCGGTCTCCCGGATTATCCTAGGCTAACAGCCCGGGCCAAAGGTTGACCAGGCAGACCAATGCAGACCAGTGCATCTACTTTCAGCCCCATCCCTGCCAGGTATCAGTGACCACCCATCACGGCGGGGCGAGGGACACGACAGTGGGGGTGCACCAGAGGTGGGTCTGCCCAGCTGCGTGTTTGTTTTATTCTGCCGCTGTGGGTTGGGGAGGACTTGATACACAACCCGGTCAGGCACACGGTTATTGCCCCAACCCAGCCCTACGGGTGATGGCCACCATCTTCCACACACCCCTGGGGGGAGGGAGCAGTTGTGGCAGCTGCATGTCTATTGTCATAAAAACGTAAGTACTGCCATACTGGATCAGACCAATGATCCATCAAGCCCAGTACCTGTCTCTGACAGTGGCCAATCTCCATTGCTTGGAAGAAGTACCCAACAGTTCACAATCGGGAAAAATGTTCACTCCTAGCTCCCAACAGTAGGAGGTTACATTCCCCAAACCTACCTGCGTTAGGGCTAATAGCTGCTAATAGACCTATCCTCCAGAAACTCGTCCAACTCTTTCTTAAACCCAGCTATACTACTCACCTTGACCAGATCTTCTGGCAACAAATTCCACAACTTAACTGTGTGTTGAGTGAAAAAACACTTTCTTTTATTGGTTTTAAATCTGCTACCAGATAGTACTAGAACTAGGGGACACTCCATGAAACTATTTGAGAGGGTAAACAACAGTTCCCTATTAACTTGTTCCACACCACTAATGATTTTATAAACTTTTATCATATCCTCTCTGTCATCTCTTCTCCAAGTAGAAGAGCCCCAACCTATCCAGCCTCTCTTTGTAGACAAGCTGTTCCATGCCCTTTTTTTTTTTTTTACCATTCTCTGTACCTTTTCTATTTCTACTATTTTTTTTGAGATGGGGTGACCAGAACTGCACACAGTATTCCTGGTGCAGTTACACCATAGACTTATATAGTGGCATTATGATATTTTCAGTTTTATTTTCTATTCCTTTACGAATAATTCCTAACATTCTGTTTGCTTTTTTGACCACCGTGTACTGAACTGAGGATTTAAATGCATTATCCACAACTGTCACCCTTGAACTCGGTGGGTTGAGGTACTAGATACAGGAAAGAGCACTGGTAACCACCTGAGGTAGTCACTGGCACATATCTGCCGCTGGAAAGCAGCAGGCCTTTCCCCCCTCCTCCGCTGTCAATACCATAGTCTGCTGCTGGTTGACGTTGCTCCTTGCTGCCGCCTCTGCGTGGTCCTGATCACTTAACTGCTCATCTTCTGCCTCAGTTGTGAGAATACTTCCAGAAATTCACGTACTTGGTTTGCGAGGGACTCCACAAGCACATGCCTGTCCCACTGGGATATTCCCTCTGCCCAGTTTTCCACAGTAGGGATATAAAAATCACATTCTCAGTGAGTGAAAACCAGGACCTGGCCAAAGGTCTGTCTCCAGACCCTACGAATACAGACAGGACCAGTGACAGTGGCACCACAATGAGTCTGCATACTGGGTTTCTATTTCTGGGTCCTATGAACACAGTAAAAGATTTCAGGGCCCCAGCTCCCCGGCAAACTCAACTGGCAAACTCCCCTTACGCCAACACCTTTGTCTCTCTGTCTAGCCATTCATTCAGCTGGTCTGAACCAGTATGGCAGTTCTTCTTTAGGAACTAAACTGGGGAGTTACACTAGTGGCAAGCTAAAGTAAATGAAACCAGAATCCGGACCATTGAAACTATTTTATATGCACAAATCTCCCTTGGCTATGATCCAACAATTACTTACTCAAGAGTAGCACAGAGGGCTTCGATAGGACTACTCCAGACTAAGGGTTAATGATCCTTGTCATGGTCCTTGTCTTCTAGCCTTCCCCTTTGCATGCCTTCATTCCCAAATCTTCTGGATTTCTAGCTATCATTGCCATATAATCAATAAATATACCTTCTTTGTCCTTTACTCTCAAAGATTAACTTGACATCAGCTGTATCTTTACTGAGCCCAGTACAACACTCTTCCACTCTCCTCAACCACACATACACAGACCACCGTGTACTGAACTGAGGATTTAAATGCATTATCCACAACTGTCACCCCTGAACTCAGTGGGTCGAGGTACTAGATACAGGAAAGAGCACTGAGGTACTAGATACTGGAAAGAGCAGTCAATTCAGTTAGAGAACTCACGATACAGATAGCCCATCGTTATATATTGTCCCCTGTCAGGCATGCTGGGAAATGTAATTGACATATAAGAAAGTGAAAAATATATTAAATTTTAATTGAATTCCCAAACCCATAAAACAGCACCATTGCGCAAATCAAATCCATCCACCCACACTGGCAACTGGAGGCTTACTTTATGGCCCACCTAGGGCCGCTTTTACATGAGCGGCGGGATGCAGCGCGTTGAAGAACACGCTTCCTGAAAAGCCCCGTGGGGTGTGGTTAGACGCGCCGGAAACAGCTGGCCACCATGGGAATCGCAGCTCATGCGGTCTTTTTGAAGCCGCATTTGTAAAGCCTTGATATCAGGGTTTCCCAAATGCAGCTTCAAAAAGAGTACACAAACTGCGATTCCTATGGCGGCTGGCTATGTCTGGTGCATCTAAGCACACCCTGCAGGGCTTTTCAGGAAGCACGTTCTTCAACGTGCTGCATCCAGCCGACCGTGTAAAAGCGGCCCTAAATTCTGCTAGTGAATAAGTGGTAAAATGGCATCATCTAAATGCATACGGTCAGCCTTAACTTTGAATTTCTTATCTATTCCTGTGCCAATCGCGTCACAACTTTGACATTTAAAAATAAGTCTTTCAAAGTTTCTATAAATCTTGCCTTATTTACCCTAAAGAATAAGAATAGCTCCCTGGGGAAATAGGCAATTAGATACTTTTGCAAGTTTGTAATTTAATTTACTTCAAAGACTGGAATGACTCTACAGGAATCGTTCTGGTCTGCTGGCTAAATAAATATCAGTAATTAGGATTTTTAAAAAAAATGAATACAGAAGATATTCTACAGGCCCACTACTGCGATACAGCTCTGGAGCCATATTTTAGTAGGTTTAATTGGTGTATACCTATAGCTAGGCCATTAACTTTTTAAAGTTCTCCTAACTCAATGTTTCTATGAACCAAGACAAATGAAATCTTAAATGTAAAGAACCAGATTGAGATAAAAATGTAAAATAGCTTTTCAGAACAGTTAAGTAGCCCCACAGTGAACATCTCCCTCCACCCTCTCTTTCCTAACATCTCCCCTTCGCATCAACAACAAACTTCCTGGCTTCACTTTCAAGGTTCTTCATGGGTATCTCCACATGAGCGTTGTGGGCCCGATCTCCATGCAGCCCCATGGTGGGCTATTGCTGTCACCACACAGCAGGACAAGCACAGAGGGTAGGTCACACGGTCACAGGGAGGCCAGGTCTCTGTCGGAGCCACCGCCACGGCTGGGGAGGGCCGCAGCACCGACTGCATGAGCGTGTGCCCGGTCCTGCCCTGCCCACCCACCCCCAGTCAAACCTTAATCCCGCCTGCAGCTGTAACATGGCCGCATGCAACAGGCACCAGCACCCATTGCTCACGACCCCACCATGGAGCTTACCCTGTGGCAGTTCCTTGAGCTCCGGGTGGTGGCGGCGGCGGCGGCCGGAAGCCTCAGCGTCGGCTGTGGTTGCCGGCTTCAGACGCTAGTAGGCCTTCTGGGGAAACCCGGAAGTTCCCCGGAAGGCCTACTAACGTCTGAAGCCGGCAGCCACAGCCAGTGCTGAGGCCTCCGGACCGCCGCCGCCACCCGGAGTTCAAGGAACTGGAGGGAAGGTAGGATCCCGGTGGGAACTTGTTGGAAGTAGGGTGATCCCTGGGGTGGGGTGGGGTGTTAAACCCCCACCCCCACCCCAGGGATCATACAGTACAGGTACTAATACTTACCGACTGCTGCTGGGATGGCCACTGGTGCTGGGCTGGCTCTGGGTTGCCGACGGAGACACTTGGTGGAATTTTTTTTTTAAAATCCAGGTTGGGCAGGGTGGGTGGAGGGTGTCCCCCCTTCCACCCGCACAGCTTGGACTCGGGAAGGGAAACACGGGTTTTTTTGTGGGGTTTTTACATTGCGGCCATTCATTTGAATGGCCGCAATGTAAAAAAAAAAAAAATCCGGTACCCGGAATCCAGTAACCGGGCCAGATTACCAGGTTGAATCCGATAATGGCGGCACGCCCAGTACCGGCATTATCGGATACCGGAAAATCCGGTAGTCCCTTCCCTACTGTACAGACTACATGGGACAAGATGAAGGACAGAGAGAGGAGAAGAGAGGAGACGGGGGGGGGGGGAAATGTTTCATCCCCTGACCCTCCTCCTACCGGACAAGCCCCATATTAAGCTTGCAGGGCTTGCAATGGACTTTTACTTGACTGTTGCACAATCCAACACCCCTTCTCAACAGTCACTAGTCAAACCCATTAGGTTCATTCTTCTTAATAGCTTGCGATGGCGTTGCCCTGCTAGTGGCTTCGTGAACACATCCGCTGTCATATCCTTGACTTGCATTCCTCTTCCAGCAGCTATGCTTAACAATGTTCTGATTGTAGCGTGCTTAACTACAGGTGCAAATGTTTCATTGTAGTCTTCTCCGTACTTCTGGGAGTATCCTTTCACAACAAGTTGGGCCTTGTACCGTTCAATATTTCCCTGCGCATTGTACTTCATTTTAAATGTCCATTTACAACCTATAGTCTTTCTCCCTGCGGGCAGTGGAGTAAGTGTCCACATTGCATTGTCCTGCATGGACTTTACTTCTTCTTCAGCCGCTCTTACCCATTTTTCTGCTTCCCCTTCTGACATCTGCGAGATGTCCCCCAGGATGCTGGCTCTGACAATTTACTGGTGCTGACTTTGTAGGACAGACGAGTGGGGGGGAATCCCTTTGTTAGACCTCATCGACTGCTTTGGCTCAGCATCAGCTGCTGGCTGTGTCTGTTCCTGCACTTCTGTTACCTTTGTGCCGATTTCGACTATTTGTTCAGAGGATTGCTCCCTTTCAGTGGTTTCTTCCGTGGTTGATTGTTCTCCTTCCATGGACCTTGGAGAGTCATCACGCTATCGCTTGAGTTTTCCACAAAGGTCACACTGTTACTAATGGCTATTCTGTCTGTGTGTGGATCCAGGATCCTGTAACCTTTGGAATGCTCACTGTATCCTATGAGGATGCCTTCCACTGCTCTGTTTTGCAGCTTGATACGTTTCTCCTCTGGGATATATACATAGGTCTTACTTCCAAATACTCTGATGTGGTCCACACTAGGTTTTTGACCATGCCACAGTTCACAAGGAGTTTTCCCCACTGTTCTAGAATACAGCCGATTTTGTAGGTAGGTAGCAGCAACTGCTGCTTCACCCCAGTATCTTTCTGGTAGTCCAGAGTCGGTTAACATTCATCTAACCATTTCGGTTAGCATTCTGTTTTTCCTTTCAGCTGTTCCGTTCTGCTCGGGTGTATACGGCACTGTCTTTTGGTGCTCAATTCCATGGAGTCTCAGGAAGTCCTCTACTTCCTTTCCTATGAACTCACCTCCATTGTCAGTCCGCAGTGTCTTTGGTCTATGCTGGAACTTGTTGCTCGTCATGGTCACATAGCCCTGAAGTTTGTCGAATACTTCATCTTTACTCTTCATGACGTACGTGATTGTGTACCTTGAATAGTTGTCAATGAAAGTTACCATATACCGGTTGCCTCCTGACGTGGGAACCTTTATTGGGCCACAGACTTCATTGTGTACAAGATCAAGTGGTTTCGTGGCTCAATTCTGACTCTTCTTAGGAAGCGTAGCCCTCGTGGCTTTGGCTTTGATGCAACAGTCGCATTTCATGATCACAGGACACGTTGATACCTTAAGGTCTTTGGCCAACTGCTGTCTGTGCATTTCCTTGATGCTGTCTGGGTGTGTATGTCCCATGTGTCTATGCCACAGGTGGATGCAGTCATCATGTAGATTGTGTGCAGTGAGCTTCACCTGTTCTTTTGCTGTGCTCAAATGGTACAGGTGCTCATCTGCAGTGGCTCTGGCCAGTACTTTTGTCCCACTTTGAATTGTGCATTTGTCTCCCTGGAAACAGATGGTGAGCCCCCTCGCTGCCTGGTGCCTCACAGACAGGAGTCCCCCTTCTAAGTTGGGCACATAAAGCACATCTTTCATGGGTATGGTCAGTGTGCCTCCCTGTGACTGATTGCAGTACAGGAATCCTTGTCCAATTCCTTCCGCGTTGATGTTTCTCCCATCTGCAAGGTAGATCCTTTCTTTACTGCACAGATCCAGTCCTGTGAAGAATCCTTTATCACTAGTCATGTAGCTTGTTGCCCCGGGGTCTACACACCAATTTTGGGATGAGCTGTCTTGTTTTGCTCTGAAGCACCCACTCCATTGTTGAGTGACTGTGTAGCTTTTTGTGACTTTAGCCCTCTGCTTAGGTGTTCGTGGAGACAGTTTCTGCTGTACTGCTTTCCAAATATAGCAGTCATTCTTTAAATGTCCCTCCTTTTTGCATGTGAAGCATACTCTGGTTTCCCTCTTAGGAGCTTTGTCTGAGGTTTTAAGTGCAGTCTCATTACCCTAATTTAAATCATTCTGCAGGGTCTCCTTTCTGCGCTGGAATTCATCCGCAAGTCTACCTTTAACGAATTCCAGCTTTAGTTCATCCTCTGGGCTGGTCTTGTCTCCAGGGCATTGATGAGGGCACTATAAGATTCAGGCAGGCTGATGAGGAGTAGGGCTACCACATGGCTGTCCTTTATAACTTCTCCAATGCCACACAGCTGTGCCACTACTTCCAACATGGCATTTATATGCTCCTGCATTTCACTTTCTTCGCCAAGGCTCATTTTGTATAGTTTCCTCAGTAGAAAGAGTTTGCTATTCAGGCTAGTTCTCTCATCCAAGTTTTGCAATGCAATTCACATGCCTCTTGCTGTGGTCTCATTTCTTATATGGATTAGCTGGTCATCTTCTACCACTAAACTTATTGTAGCCTTTGCTAACCTGTCCTTTTTATCCCATTCCTCATGATTTGCTGCTGGTCTGTTTGTGGTAATCATCTCCCATAGATCATCTTTAGACAGCAGCATTTCCACTTTAAACTTCCACAGTTGAAAACTGCCCATCCGACCATCGCAGAGGGGCTTACTGGGGTGGCTGTTACCACCACTGCGGGTGCTGGCCTGCTGAAGATCCGCGCTGCCCAGCCCCCTTCAGGTACCATCTCTACCCCCTCCCCCACTTTGGGGAAGGGGGCAGGGCCTGGTTATGTGGCCTGGACTTCCGGGTTGCGGGCATGACCTTAAGTGGCTAGCCGCCCGGTCTGGGGAGAATCTGCCTGTCCCACCATCGCAGAGGGGCTTACCAGGGTGGCTGTCACCACCACCACAGGTGTCACTGTTGTTGCTGCTGCTGTCGCCGCTGACCTGGACCCGGACTGCTGAAGATCCGCATTGCCCGGCACCCTTCAGGTACCATCTACCCCCTCCTCCCCTTTCGGGGAAGGGGGCAGGGCCTGGGCATGCGGCCTGAACTTCTGGGTTGCAGGCACAGCCTTAAGTGGCTAGCCACCTGGTAGGTGCCACAGTCAGCATGCCTAAGGGCCGCACCCAAGGACCCTTAGGCGTGGCCCTTAGTGGGACCGAGGGGACCAGGGGCAGGAGGCTCTACACTTTTATTTTGTATTTTTAGTGTTGAGTTTTTAACGAGGATTGGGGGAGATGAGAGGTGTATGTAAGGTAGGTGGAGGAATGGAAGATTGGGTTAGGAAAGAAAGACCTAAACCCTCTAGTGAGAGGAGGGGGGGTGAGGCCTCCCTATGAGAGGGGGCGGCACCGCCTAGGTGGGGATTCTCGGTGAGAGAGTCCCAGGAGGGGGATGGAGGGGAGAATGGGGGGGTTGGCAGGGGGACAGGCCTTGCCCCCTGGTGAGATGGGGGGCATTGCCCGAATGATAGGGGAAAGAAACTCCCTGTGAGAGAGGGAGACCCAGGGAGTGGGGTGGGGGGATGGGGTGGGGATGTGGAGGGATTTTTGTGGAGAGGGGAGGGAGAGAGATCTCTGAGGGAGCAGCTGGTGGGAGGGGGTCAGAATGATGTGGACAAGAAGGGAAGAGCTGCTATAGGGGTGGTTCTGGGATGGGTATGGTACAGTCCACGGGTGTGGATGGTTTGGACTCCCAGGGGACCTAGGTCCCTTGTAGAGGTCAAACGAATCTCCCCCCCACTGGGGGTGAAAGAGGAGCAGGGTCTAAGGTCCGCCAGTGGAGGGTTGATGCTGCTAAATGCAAGGTCCGTGGTATATAAGGCTCCAGTAATCCGTGACATGGTCCTGAATGGGGCTGCGGACCTTGTATGTATTATGGAAACCTGGCTGGATGAGGAGGCGGGGTCAATTTTGGCCAACCTCATTCCATCTGGGTATGATGTGCAGCACCAGCCCTGCTGGTGGTGTAGTTATTAATTAGAGAGACATAGCCTGTCAGGAGGTATCCAGTCCAGGAGATTCCAGGGATCGAGGCCCTCTATGTGGTGTTTCATTTTGCAGGGGGCAATCTTTGGGTGCTGTTGGTGTACCAGGCCCCTTCCTGCCCAGTAGCATCCCTTGCCGCTCTAGCAGAGCTGGTCTCGGCAGTGGTGTTGAACTTCTCCAGGACTCTGGTCCTGGGGACTTCAATACCCATACCAATGCCGGCCTTGTGGGAGCGGAGTGAGAGTTCATGGCTGCCATGGCAACCATGGACTTGTCCCAAGTAGTGAACTGCCCGACCCATGTAGGGGGGACATACCCCCGACCTGGTGTTCTGTTCTGGCCTTGAGGCGGGTGATCCGGTAGTGGGGGATATGAGGATCACGCCCTTGTCATGGACAAATCATTACCTCCTACAGACCAGTCTCTCAGAATACCACATCCAGAAGGGGAATGGACCAGTTAGGCTGGTTCACCCCTGGAGGCGGATAGAACCTCAACAGTTCCAGGAGGCCCTGGGGGAGTTAACTTTAGACCCTGATGGCCACTCTGTTCATAAACTCGTCCGAGCTTGGAGCATATCACTCACGTGCTCCGCAAGCTGCACTGGCTGCCTATAGCGTACCGAGCCAGGTTCAAGGTGCTGGTCTTGGCCTATAAAGCCCTCCACGGTCTTGGCCCTTCATATCTCAGCGACCGTCTCACCTTCCGCGCCCCAGAGCGAACCCTTTGGTCTGCCGGGGGCGCCTTCTTGGAGGTCCCCCGTGTAAAGTGGGGGGCCACGATGGAGAGGGCATTCTCGGTAGCCGGGCCGTGATTATGGAACTTCCTCCCAGAGGAAGCCCATCTGGCCCCAAATCTGTTGGCCTTCTGCCAGGCCTGCAAAACCTGGCTGTTCTCCCAGGCCTTCGGGTGTGTGTGTGTTGGGATAATGGGTTGCGGGGTTAGGTGGGTTTTTAGATGTTTGAATTTCTGTGCTTTATTGTTATTTTAAATTGATGTTATTTTTATGCTGTAAGCTACCCCGGGATGTCATGGACATGAGGGGGCGGCTAAGAAATATAAATAAAATAAATAAATAGGTAGTTTACATTGTTCATCTTTCCTACTGAAAGTCTGAGCTCTGAGCTGCTTGCCATACTTGCTTCCCTCCCTTTCCCCTTCTGGGATTTAGGCCTTCTTACTCACAGTCAGTAGTTACGCCTCTCTGTCTGGGAGTTTTCTTTCACAGTCTGCACTCCTTCTAGTCTTCAAAATTGCCTTGAGGATGTCCTGGGCCCATAACCTATTGTAGAGTTAGTTTTCTATTCAATAACAGACAGCAGAAGTTTCGTCAAAACAGAACTTTACGAAGAGCTCAGAAGACATGCTTCCATACTGTACAGACTGCATGGGATAAGATGGAGGACAGAGGAGAAGAGAGGAGACAATGTGGGGGGGGGGGGAAACTGTTTCATCCCCTGACTCTCCCCCTACTGGACAAGCCCCATATTAAGATTGTAGGGCTTGCAATGGGCTTTTACTTGTGACTGTTGCACAATCCAACACCTTCTACTATTCTGTCATTCAGGGTCCCATTCTCCCACATAACTAACCTAAGTACCTGCACTCGGGACTTCGGTAATGTAGAAGAATATATATATAAGGTGTGTGTAATATTATATTCTTTAATATATACAGAATCTAAGCTAAACCTAACTTTTGTATAATACAAAATATTCCTATCCTATAATCTTAATATATATAATAAAACAGCCTAGTATCTAAATATCTAATCTAATATACAACTAATATATATATATATTAGTTGTATATATATATATGGATATATTGTCCATATATATAATATATGGATAGGGGGGCACAGACAGGGGAAGGGGAAAGGAAAACTCAGAGGTATATCCACTATCTCTAATCTATATTTATCATCTTATATATATATATAAAAACCTATACGATCTACATCTATCTCTCTATATGTGTGTACAGGGGGAGACAGGCAGGGGAAGGAAAAAGGTAACATGTAAGTGTGAGGAATAAGGATTGGAAAGGTACGCTGGTATGGGAAGTTTTTAGTGCAAGTACCAGCAGATTCTGCAAATGCACCCTGACAGAACAATAACTAACACAGAACCAGAGTCAAGCATCCCAGCCCTGCAGTATAAAGGGTTGCAGTGCCCCCCCGCCTCCGCCCCCCCGAGCTGCCCTGATTGGTTCTGGGAGGCAGGAGGCATTGAGCAATCACAGGGTGTCATTAAACTGCCTGGGACCTGTTTGTGCTGCTCATTGGCCAGTGATTACATCCATCAGGTCCTTCCCCTCCCATCACAGGCCCAGTTCAAGAGTTCAATGCTGTTTCTGGCTCCGAGATGTCTGCTCCCTCCTCCTCTCACCACATTTCCCTCCAAAAAACACCTGCCAGGCAATAACGAAATCAATAATGACTTTATTTATCGGTATTGATTTTGTTATTTTTTGCCGTTTTTGTTATTGCAATAACGATAACGAAATAGCAAATTTCATTTTCGTTACTGATATAACGAAAACAACATGCACACCCCTAAGATGAGCTATTCTTAGGGAACAGCTTTGGCTGCTTTTAGAAATCATGTTGGCATTCATGCAAAGTATCCTGTGGGATGGTTTCTGTGGGACTGTTGTGACATCTGAATGGTTGTACAACACGATTACGGCTGTACAAATGTCACAACAGCCCCACAGAAACCATCCCACAGGGTGTTTTTCATGACTTCCAATGTGATCTCCAAAAGTCTCCATTAAATCCATTTGTGAAGGATCTAGCCATAGAGAGAGAGAACTACAGAAACTCCCTTGCCAGTCAACACTGATGCAGAAATTAGAACACGTTCAGTCACTCCCTCCCCTGTTAAAAATGAGAGCAGCTGAAATATCCCAGTTGTTACAAACACTTAAGAATGTCTTACATCAGAGAAGCTGCATGAATGAAAAATGAAACATTCATGCACCAAGCTTCATGCCACTTGGCCACCACCTATGCTATAACACTGATTAACAGTCAACACAACAAGCATGTTGAGAATTATTACACCCCATAAATTCAGCCATGCACCACACTCTACAGCCTGCCTGCCTGCAAGCCAAATGACCTCAGTCAACAACAGCACATCAGCCATACCCAAACCCTCATTGCACACACAGCTATCCCTAACAGTGCCACCCTTCCAAACCAAGAACAACATCCCTGTCTGTATGCACTGCATGAAAAGTGACCAGGCCATCGCAAAATAACTTTGTCTTTTTACTCCCCTCTCCCCCGGACACTGCTATCCTTAGAGGAGCTCACAGGTGACTGACATGGAGAAAAAGGAACATCTCTATTTAAAGCTTCATGTAAACACCTGACAATAGGAAGCCATTTGCAATACACAATTAGCAAGCTTTTATTGCTCTGACAAAAGCCAGAAATTAATTTAGAGTTACTATACCTTCCCCTTTAAAAGAGGACGCATATGAAAAATACATAGTGCAGGGCTGCATTGGTTCCAGTGCAGCCCTCCAACATGTATTTTTCATAAGGGGAGGTATGGTAACCCTGCAAATGATGCTACATAATCTTGAGTGCCATCTGCTAGTGCTTTGCCATTGTCCTGCTTACTGCTGCTTAGTGGTGAGTATCCTGAGGCGGTGGTTGCAGGAGGAAACCTATCAGAGGCCAACGGAGGCTACAACACAGATACCAGAGCCTCAGATCCCCTTCTGTTGTATTTCTGGTCTTAGAAAGAAGGAGGCGGAGGTAAGGGAGTGAGTAAAATGCAGCCATTTTGTGTGGCTTTTTTATTGTTTTAGCAAACATTGTTTGTTTAGTAGACCACCCAGTGGTCCACAAAGGTAAGCTATTTGGCAACCATAGCAGAGTCTTACATACGTACAGGTACCCCTTATACCTCCAGGGACAGACTCTTTGTCAAGGCTAGTATCTCTGCTTTCTCAGGTCCTTCAGCCCCCTATCCTCTTGAAAAGAGTTGCCTCCCCTGCCCCAAAGTCCTCCTTCTGGCGTAGCATGTCACCTGCCCCAAACACCTTTGGGGGAGGTCGTGAGGAGGTTTGGGGTTCGGTGTCATCAATACGCTGATGACACCCAACTGTACCGCTCATTTTCAGCTGACTCAGGCCTGGCAGTCTCATTGCTTACCTGATGTTTGGCAGCTGTTGGGGATTGGATGAAGATGAGCCGTCTGAAATTGAATCCTGACAAAACAGAAGTGATGCTAGTGGGGAGGGCTGAGGATGTGGAGGTCCCCATCATTGATGGGGTTCATCCCTCCCTCATTCCTCAGGTTCGTAGTCTGGGGGTGCTCCTTGATTCGCAGCTCTGCCTGGATGTCCAAGTGGCGGCTGTGGTGAGGAGTGCCTTCTGCCAGTTACATCTGGTATGGCAGCTTCGGCTGTATATTTCAGGCTCCAACCTGGCCACCATCATCCATGCCTTCATCACCTCAAAACTAGACTACTGTAATGCGCTCTACATCGGGCTACCCTTGGTGACGGTCTGGGGACTGCAGCTGGTGCAGAATGTGGTGGCTCGCCTTCTCACGGGAGCGGGGTGCCTTGAGTATATAACACCTATGCTTTGCTCATTGCACTGTCTGTCAATAGTCTTCCAGGCTCAATTGAAGGTGTTGGTTTTGACCTATAAAGCCTGCTGTGAGCAATTTGTCACCTACTTCGTAGACAAGATTGCTCAGATCCAGAGCGACTTCAACATCGGATTGAAGGCAGTGAGTGAGGAGCATGAGATTGCGGAGGCCCCATCTGGTCCATCTTCTTGGGTTGAGTTTCAGAAAGTGACGCCAGCCGATGCGGCGGATGTCCTGGGGTCTGTTAGGGCCACCAGTTGTCAACTCAATCTGTGCCCATCCTGGTTGGTGAAAGCCTCCAGGGAGATGCTATGGACGGTGCTGGCAAGGGTTATCAATGCGTCCCTTCGGTAGGGTAGATTGGCGCCCAGCCTTAAGCAGGCTGTGGTATGTCCCCTGCTGAAGAAGCCATCTTTCGATGTGGATGCGCTTGCCAGCTATCGCCCTGTCTCTAACCTTCCCTTTTTAGGGAAGGTTATTGAACGGGCAGTGGCACTGCAGCTCCACCGGCATCTTGATAGCATTGGTTTCCTTGACCCTTTTCAATCTGGGTTCCGCCCTGGCTATGGTAATGAGATGGTGTTGGTGGCTTTGGCCGATGACCTCTGCCGGGAAATGGACGCAGGACGGTCGACACTTCTGGTCCTGCTACATCTCTCAGCCGCTTTTGATACCGTGGACCATGGGCTGCTGTTGAGACAGCTGCGAGATCTGGGGGGTCTGGACGGGACTGTTATTGGATGGTTCCGCTCATTCCTCTCAGACAGAAGCCAGCGGGTGGTGCTGGAAGCTGAAACATCATGCCCCCGGGCCTTGACCTGTGGCATTCCGCAGGGTTCCATTCTGTCTCCAGTGTTATTTAATGTGTATATGCAGCCCCTGGGGGAGATCATGAGACGGTTCGGGGTGTGTTGTCACCAATATGCTGACGACACACAGCTGTACCTCTCTTTTTCAACGGAACCAGGTCCTGCCATCTCGATACTTTCCCAGTGTTTGGAGGCTGTGGCGGATTGGATGAGGCAGAGCAGACTGAAGCTGAACACAGATAAGACGGAGGTGATGGTAGTGGGGAGGGCGAAGGTGGTGTTGGCTCCTCTTATTGGGGGGGGGGGTCTGCCCTCCGGTTGCCCAGCAGCTACGGAGTCTGGGGGTGATTTTGGATGCGGACCTCCGCCTTCCTCCAGCTGTATCTGGTGCGGAGGCTGCGCCCATACATCTCCAGACCCGACCTGGCCACTCTCATCCATGCCTTCGTTACCTCGAGGTTTGACTACTGCAATGTGCTCTAAGTGGGGCTTCCCTTGATATTGGTTCAGAGGCTGCAGCTGGTGCAGAATGCAGCGTCCCGTCTCCTTACGGGGACGGGTCACCGTGAGCACATTACACCAGTGCTCCGTTCTCTGCACTGGCTGCCTATAGCATACCGAGCCAAGTTCAAGGTGCTAGTATTGGTATACAAAGCCCTATACGGTCTTGGCCCCTCTTATCTCGGGGACAGCCTCACCTTCCGTGACTCAGGACGAACCCTCCGATCCACTGGGGGCACCTATCTGGAGGTCCCTCGTGTAAGGCGGGGGGCCACCATGGAGAGGGCGTTCTCGGTGGTCGGGCCACAGTTGTGGAACTCCCTTCTGAAGGAAGCCCACCTGGCCCTGGGTCTGCTTGCCTTTCGGCAGGCATGCAAAACTTAGCTGTTTGCCCAGGCCTTTGGAGGGGAGGGGGGGAAGG
>QEPC01011569.1:2813484-2842035 GCA_003113815.1 Sphenodon punctatus
CCCGCTGTGAGGAGTTTGTCAGCTACTTTGCAGACAAGATTGCTCGGATTCAGACCGACTTTGACGTGGGATTGGGGGCAGTAGGTAGAGAGCATGAGGTGTTGGAGGCCCGTCTGGTCCATCTTTGTGGGGGGAGTTTCAGGAAGTGACACCGGCCGATGCGGCGGATGTCTTGGGGTCTGTGAGGGCCACTTGTTGCAAACTTGATCCATGCCCGTCCTGGTTGGTGAAAGCCTCCAGGGAGATGTTGGGGACGGTGCTGGCGAGGGTTGTTAGTGCATCCTTGCAGCAGGGGAGGTTGTCGCCCAGTCTCAAGGAGGCTGTGGTGCGTCCCCTGCTGAAAAACCATCTTTAGATGTGGATGCCCTCGCCAGCTACCGATCTGTCTCTAACCTTCCCTTTTTAGGGAAGGTTATTGAACGGGTGGTGGCAATCCAGCTCCAGGTGCATCTAGATAGCATTGGTTTCCTGGACCCGTTTCAATCTGGGTTTCGCCCCAGCTATGGCACCGAGACGGTGTTGGTGGCCTTGGTCGATGACCTCCGCCGGGAGATGGATGCAGGATGTTCAACATTTCTCATCCTGCTAGATCTCTCGGCCGCTTTTGATACCGTGGACCATGGGCTGCTGTTGAGACGGCTGCGTGACCTGCGGGGTCTGGATGGGACTGTTCTTGAATGGTTCCATTCATTCCTCTCGGGGAGAAGCCAGCGGATGGTGCTGGGGGAGGAAACATCTTGTCCCCGTGCCCTATCATGCGGCGTTCCGCAGGGTTCCATTCTGTCCCCACTATTATTTAATGTATATATGCAACCCTTGGGGGAGGTCGTGAGAGGGTTCGGGGTGCGTTGTTACCAATATGCTGATGATACTCAGTTGTACCTCTCTTTTTCAATGGACCCAGACCCTGCTATCTCAGTGCTATCACAGTATTTGGAGGCCGTGGCGGAATGGATGTGACAGAGCAGACTGAAGCTCAACCCCGATAAGACGGAGGTGGTGGTGGTGGGGAGAGTGAGGGAGGTGTCGGTCCCCCTGATTGGGGGAGTTCGCCCGCCCGTAGCTCAACAGGTCCAGAGTCTGGGGGTGGTGCTGGATGCGGACCTCCGCCTGGAGCGGCAGGTGGAGGCAGTTGCAAAGTCTGCCTTTCGTCAGTTGCATCTGGTGCGGAGGCTGCGTCCGTTCGTCTCCGGCCCGGACCTGGTCTCCCTCATCCATGCCTTCGTCACCTCAAGGCTGGACTACTGCAACGCGCTCTATGTGGGGCTTCCCCTGTGCCTGGTTCAGAGGCTGCAGCTACTGCAGAATGCGGCCGCCTGTCTCCTTCTGGGGACAGGTTGTCGGGAGCACATAACACCTGTGCTCCGGGCTCTGCACTGGTTGCCGATAGCGTGCCAAGCCAGTTTCAAGGTGTTAGTATTGACTTATAAAGCCCGTCTCAGCCCCTCATACCTCAGGGACCGCCTCACCCTCCGCGCCCTGGAGCGAACCCTTTGGTCTGGCGGGGGTGCCTTCTTGGAGGTCCCCCATGTTAAGTGGGGGGTCACAATGGAGAGGGCATTCTCAGTGGCCAGGCCACGTCTTTGGAACTCCCTACCGGAGGAAGCTCACCTGGCCCCAAGCCTTTTAGTTTTTTGACGACAGTGTAAAACCTGGCTGTTCACCCAGGCCTTTGGGGAGGGGGGGAGGGTCTAGTTTTTTTTTTATCCCCCTGCCCTAATGATTGTTTGATTGATTGATTGATTTTTGTATCCTGGGCCCTGTTTTATATTTGAGATGATTTTTATATGTTTTAAACTGTTTTATTGATTTTATTGTTGGAAGCCGCCCCGAGCTGTGTTCAGGAGGGGCGGGGTATAAATCAAATAAATAAATAAATAACATAAAATAAATCAACCAACCCAGACCTGGCAGTGTTGGTGCTTACCCGGTGTCTGGCTGCTGTGGGGGAGAGGATGAGGGTGAACCATCTGAAGGTGAACCACCACAGGACGGATGTGATGCTGGCGGGTAGGGCTGTGGGAGTGGTGACTCCCATTATTTATTTATTTATTTCACTATTTTTCTATCCTTCACCCTTCTGCTCACAGAGCAACTTGGGGCGGCTTACAAATTATTGATGGAGTCTGCCCCTCATTGGTTCCTCAGGTCCATAGTCTGGGGGTGCTCCTTGACTCATGGCTCTGCTTGGATGTCCAGGTGGTGGCTGTGGCGAGGAGGGCATTTCACCAATTACACCTGGTGCGGCAGCTTTGGCTGTATGTCTCAGACACGGATCTGGCCACCATCATCCATGCTTTCATCACCTCAAGATTGGATTACTGTAACACCCTCTACATGGTTACCCTTGGTGACGGTCTGGAGACTGCAGTTGGTGCAGAACACAACAGTCCATCTCCTTATGGGGATGGGTTGCTGCGAGCACATTACACCAGTGCTTCGTTCTCTGCACTGGCTGCCTGTAGTATTCTGGGCTTGATTCAAGGTGTTGGTTTTGACCTATCAAGTCCTAAACAGCCTGGGCCCCACTTATCTGCAGGGTCACCTCTGTCCCTGGATCCTGTATTGACCCCTGTGGTCAGCCAAGAATGCCTCCCTCTGAGTCCCTCGGGTACGATTATTAATTATTATTATTATTATTTTAGACATTTATATAGTGCCAGTCGTGTGACCTGGTGCTGTACAGAACATAGAATTAGATGCGGTCCCTGCCTGTGGCTTACTGAGGGGGGCATTCTTGGTGGCTGCACTGTGGCTGTGGAATTCCCTCCCAACAGAGGTTCGTCTAGCCCCAGACATACTCTCTTTCTGTAGGCAATGTAAAACCTGGCTGTTCCATCAGGCATTCAGCGAGGGGGACGGGTGAGAGTGGGGGACTGGGTAGGGGGGAGGGTCAGGTTTTTATTGGTTCTGCCTTGGGTTATATGTTTTTATCTTTGTTATTTATTGGGAAATTGTATTTTATATGTTATATATTTTAGATATGTTGTGAGCCACCCCAACCTGCTGTGACAGGAAGGGGCGACCAAGAAATACAAATAAATAAATAAATAATATTTAAAAATTATCTGACCATAGGTGTGAGTGGTCAGGGTTCTGGTGGAGAGCTTTGGAGATAACCCTGCAATGACTCATCTACATTTATGAGAGTCAGTGTGGATTTTATTTAATTTATTTATTTATTTATATAAAATTTATATCCCACCCCTCCTGCCCACAGGGCAGCCCTGGGCGGTGAACAACAGTATAAAAACGTAAAACAATAAAACAATTTAAAACTGTTAAAAATACACAATACGGGTGGGGAAAGACCCTCCCCCCTCGCCAAAAGCCTGGCGGAACAGCCAGGTCTTACATAAACGCCAAAATGACAGGAGAGTGGGAGCTAGCTGAGCCTTCTCCAGGAGTGAATTCCACAGCACAGGGGCGGCCACCAAAAAAGATCTAACATCGGTGGCCACCCACCTCGCCTGGGGAACCTCCAAAAAGGCTCCCACAGACGATCTCAAGGGTTACACGGGCACATGGGGAGTGAGGCGGTCCCATAGATAAGTAAGGCCCAGGCTGTGAAGGGCTTTAAAGGTTAAAAACAGCACCTTGAACCTGGCTCGGTGCTTTATAGGCAGCCAGTGCAGAGCCCAGAGCACTGGTGTCATGTGCTCCCTGAGACCTGCCCCCGTAAGGAGACTGGCCGTGGCATTGTGCACCAGCTGCAGCCTCTGGACCAGATTCTCGGGCAGCCCCACATAGAGCGCGTTGCAGTAATCCAGCCTCGAGGTGATGAAGGCATGTATGACAGTGTCGAGGTCGGAGTCTGAGAGATACAGCCGAAGCCGCCGGACAAGATGCACCTATTGAAACGTACTCCCCGTCACAGCCACAACCTGAGATGCCAGGCTGAGCTGTGAATCGAGGAGCACACCCAGACTCCACACTTGAGAGACCATGGGAGGGCGAACCACCCCCCCAACAAGAGGAGATTCAACCACCTCCAGGTCCCCCAAGCTCTCGCCCACCAACATCACCTCCATCTTGTCAGGATTCAATTTCAGATGGCTCAACCTCATCCAAGCCCCCACAGCTGACAGGCACTGGGAAAATAGGGAGACTGCATTACCTGGGTCGATGGAAAAGGAGAGGTAGAGCTGAGTGTCATCAGCATACTGATGACACTGCATGCCCTGAAACCCTCTCACGATCTTGCCTAACAGCTGCATATAGATGTTAAACAAGAGGGGGGACAGAATGACACCCTGTGGGACTCCACACGTGAGGTCCTGGGGGAAGACATACACTCCCCCAAGACCACCCAGTGAGTTCTCCCGGTCAGAAATGAACGAAACCAGTCCAAGACCATTCTGCCAATCCCAGCACAGCCCCGCAGGTGGAGTCACCAACACCTCATGATTGACTGTGTCAAATGCAGCCGAAAACTCTAGCAGGACCAGTAAGGTCTGATGACCCTGGTCCAACGCCAGATGGAGATCATCAGCCAAGGCCACCAATGCCATCTCTGTATCATACCCAGGCCAAAACCCAGACTGGGGGGGATCACGGAAACTGGTGAGGTCCAGATGTTCCTGGAGCTGCCATGCCATTGCCCATTCAATAACCTTCCCTTAAAAGGGAAGGTTAGAGACTGGCTGATAATTGTCAGGAGCATGGTATAATGGCTAAGTGTACAGTACTTGGACTGGGAGGTAGGGGGGGGACCCCAGTTCAAGTCTTGCCTTAGCCAGAAACTCATCAGGTGACCTTGGGCCAGTCACATTATTCTTTCAGCCTAGACTACCTCACAGGGCTCTTGCAAGGATTAAAAAGTTGTTAATTAGTTCTTTGTGAAGTGCTTCGAGTACCATTGGGCGGGGGGGGCACTATGTAAAAATAAAGATTGTTATTACAGTACCTAGTCATACTTTCCCTATTTACATATACCTTAGGCATGTAAAGAAGCACTTTCACCAGTTCCTCTTCAGGTAGCAACAGAGGGTGTTTTCGGACATGTCGATGGCCTGCATTTTCACGCTTTGACCCACATGGAATTGCGGGCCACTGTCACGTCAGAAAGCACTGCCAGATGTTAGCCTGGGTCGATCCCTGGGCGGTGTTGGCACGTAGCCCGGGCTGTGACTCAGGAACATCCCCAGGTCACAGCTCAGGCTAAACGCCAACACTGCCCGGGAAAACGGCTACCCGACTGGGTGTAAAGCATGTCGTTACATATAAACAACCGCTTTACTTACACCAGTTGGAGGTCCCTGCTGGTTCCAGGCAGCCACCAGCCAGGGGGAGAGGGGGGCAGGTTGCTCCATACAGTGTGGGAGTGGAGCCGGTCATCCGCATGTCTGTGCATCGCCCCGCCCCCTCCCCAGCTGCCGGGGTGATTCCTGACTGGAGTGATGGCTTCCACCACCGCCCAGGTAAGTCTGTGGCAGAGGTGAGAGCTGTCATGTTTGTTTTCACCCAGAACCTCTTAAAAAGTCATGTCCCACTCTGCTCCTCCAAGGATCAATTGGAAGGATCCTAATTTGGGAAATGGCCTCCAAGGTGATGTGTCCCTCTCTGCAGGAACTCCTGTATCACATGGCTTTCTCTCTGGAAGTGTCTCCTCTGCTCTGCTTCAAACACCCAGAAAAAACATCAGCTTATTTGAGTGATTATCTCACCCCCTGGGTTCTTGAATGGTCCCTGTGGTCATCTGGCGGTGCCCTCCTGGACGTCCCGCATTATTGGAGGGTTCGGACGAACAGGAGGGCATTCTCGGCAGCTGCACCGTTGCTCTGGAATTCCCTCCTGGTGGAGGTTCACCTCAGCCCTAACCTTCTTGCCTTCTTGCCGATCTGTAAGATCTGGCTCTTCCACCAGGTGTTTGGTGGGGGAGGAGGGGATGGTGGGATGGGTTAGAAGGGTTGCGGGGTGGGAACATTCTTTGGTTTTTTTCTTTTATGAATTAGCTGGGGTTTTATACATTTTATAAAATTGTAATATGATTTATTTATGTTGTTATTTTAATTGTTTTTATGTGTTTTTTGTTGTTGTTGTTTTAAAATTGTAAGTCACTCCAAGTTGCCTAGGTTAGAGGGGCAGGGTAAAAATATAATAAATAAATAAATAAATAAATACAAAGACAACTCTGAAAGTCAAGCAAGTACCATCCTATATGTCCCATTTTGTAGGACCCTGGTGGGCCAGAATGTAACCCTCAGTGGTCCAGATGCTAACATTAAGTACCAGCACAAATTCCATTGAAGTGACAAAGAACTTGCACTGCTGCTAAGAGAGCATCAGTGCAAAAACCCCTCAGGATTGTGCTGTAAAATAGTAGATAATGGCCTTGTGAAAATCTAATAGGATGCTGTTATTTATCCCTTCTCAAAATACTAGAACTAGGGGACACTTATGAATTAACTGGCAGGCAGCAGATTTAAAAAAATAAACGGAAATTGATGCCAGATGTTGTTGTGAAAGCTAATAACATAACGGTTTAAAAAGAATTGGATGAGTTTGTGGCAGGGCCTTGGGTGCAATCCTCCTTTAGCACCCTTGTATGGAGAATGAGCTGGGCCACTGCCATGCAGTATTTCAGCACTTAGCCCCTTGGGTCTGAGCCCTGCTTGGCTTGGGCAGGTTGGCTCTTTACACTGGCCTCCCTTCACCCTTTATGGTCATTCCCAGTCCTCGCAAGTTAGGGGCTTAGACTACTAACTGGTGGGTCGCAAGGGATTTTCTTCCCAGTCAGCTCTAGCCCAGCCAAGCCAAACACACTCAGCAGGCTGGTTAGATCGCACCTGATACTCCAGGCTCTGTCTGTGCCTCTACACTCTTGGTTCTCCCAAGATTCACCCCACACACACACCGACTTCCTGGCTTCTGGACTTTTCAGAGTCTCAGTCCAGGTGCTAGTCAGGTGACTCATCAGTTCCAGTGTTTCAGTCTCTCAAAGGGCCAATGCTCTATTCCACTAGCCCACTTCTCAGGGTACTGACTGCAAGTCACTGCAATAACCCTGTTACAGAGTTCTTCAAGGAGAGGTCTGTCATGAAGGAACACAGGACCACACACATGTGATACCGGCCTATACGTAGGCTACAAGCCTAGTAAATATGTAACTGGAGGTCAAACATGGATGTAATGTAGAGAACTGACAACTCAGTTCATGTAATTATGTGATGTTAACTGACAGTCGGGAAACTCCAGGAAGTGTAGAATGTGTATTTGGGAAGCCTAACCAGACAGAAACCCATTTGCTTGCAAATTAAACTTTCTGTTTACCTGTTTGCCTGGGTTGCCTACACAAGGAAACACACAGGCTCCAAGGCGGGAAGGAGAAACAAAAGGACTTGGAATTGTTATTTAAGCCAGGGCCATTAAGCCATCTTTGCTACTTCTTGGACAGAGCCATCTAGAGCAATCTCATTTGCATCCTGGAGCCTGCTTGCTGGAAACATGGACTGAGAGTAGGACTTTGCTTTCTAGCAACTGTAAGGCTGGAGCCCAACCAATATCACCGAACTGGTTGTGTTGAACTGAATCCATGGACTTTCATTAGGGTAAGATTATGTTAGAACAATCTAAAGTACAGTTAGGAATGCGTTATATTTACCTTTAATTTCTAGTTACCACTCTGTATCAACTATCTTGCTTATGTAATCAATAAACTGACTTATCTTTATGAAGAAGAGTCTGTGTCTAACATTGGAAACAAGTGAGCAACAAGAGTTTTCAAGCTCTTGGGACGCCAGAGAGAAAGAGTCTGTAAACGGGAAGGATCGGGCCCTTGGGTGACAAAGGGGTTGTCCCTGCGGCAGGCGTGAATCGGCTAGAGAGAAAAACTGATTCAAGTGGGCTGTGAGCGAGGGAAACTGAGTCACTCAAACCCAGTAAAGTGGGGGTGCGGACGTTCCAACCCATGACAAGGTCCATACATGACTTTGCATAAATGGCTATGCATCAAGTTGGTCCTCAGGGGACGAGGGACCTCTGACGGGCTGGGAGTGAATAGCAGGGAACGGAGCACTTCATCATGACCTGTTGTGTGCGTCTCTATGTGTTTTTAAATGAGATACCCCCCCACGCATAGATACTCACCATTCACATGGGGAAGGTCTCATTTAAATATGGGTCTGCGAGGGTTCGCATGCCCATGACCCACGCACTGCGCACCCATTCCATGCACAGGGCACTCCAGGAAAAGCATGGACTCTGTGTGCCAGGACGTGGACAGGACGGCCGTGCATGCAGGCTGCTAATTTAAAGCGCTCTTCCACACACCCGCCCCCCACACTGATTACAGACCCACCTCGTCTGGTTTAAAAAACTCTCTGAAGTAACTGAAGTTGGCCACTCTTGGAAACAGGATGCTGGGCTCACTGGACTGTTGATTTGACCCAGCATGGCACTTACGTTCGTCACTTTCTTTCATACACGTGATCATGCCATCAGGATGGCATCTATGCAACGGATTGCATAGCGGAACTCATGATGAGCGCAATTCTCCCCTGACACCTATTTTACACTACTACAAATCCATTGACAATGGAGTTAATGCTGATAAACTCTGGTATAAATGGAGAATAAGGTGCTTGGTGCTTTAGTAGTATTGGTTTATGCATTCTGCTTTACAGAGTTAATCTTTGCCTGGCTTGGCCCATCCTAATCCTGCTTTCACATAATTTCAAGCATGCAGTATAAGCTTGGTTTTAAGTGGGTTCTGTTCCCATCTTTTGTCTGTGGATAATGATCAGTCCTGACATGGATTCTGCTTGCTGCAGCTTGGGATGCAAGAGTAATTATGAAGAAGTTTACTGCTTCACAGTAGAGAACCTTGCTCCATTATTCTGGTTGTTGAACTTGGACAGGCTTGGCAGGGTGCATAGACTTTTCCTACAGGTAATTGACTTCAAGAGAACGCCGGGAATAATATGAGCTGGCTGCAACGCTGCGAATGACATTACTTCCATTAATTAATCACTTTGGCGAGCATTTTTCATAATGAACGAACCCATTATTTTTAAGCATACAACAGTCAGCTGTATAAATGATCGGTAGAAGTTGCTATTTAAAATGTGTGCTTGCAATTGGCAAGCAGTTGCAGAGGGGAAGCAATCTCCCTGTATGGTCCCCTGAGTCATTTTGTCATTTGATTACAAGGGGATGGGTGGAAAAAGCTAAACTAAGTGTAAGTTCACTTATTTCTTATGATAATTTATTGTTTGTATTGCAGATGCATAAAAACACCCTCATCTGGATCAGCCTGGACCAGTCCTGAATCAGCCCCTGCGGTCATCTGGGGGTCCTCTGATTGAGGTCCCCTGGGGTTTTCAGGGGGTCATGCAGGGGAGGGACATTCTCGGTGGCCGCACCACGACTGTGGAACTCCCTTCCAGCGGGGGCCCGGCTGGCCACGGATCTTCCCTTCTTTTGGAAAAGCTGTAAGACCTGGCTGTTCAGCCAGGCGTTTGGCAGGGGAGATGGGTAATGGGGGGAGGGGGGAGGAATGTGATTTCCCCCTCCTTTTAATGTTGTCTTAATTATTGTTTTTAGTATTTGTAAGTCACCCCGAGCTGCCCGAGGCAGGAGAGGTGGGGTAGGAAAATGTTTTGAATAAATAAATCTAGTTTTGGGGCCATTGCAGTAAGTGCTGGCCTCAAGTACAGAAACACACAGTCCAGGCCCCTACCTTTAAGACAAGGTTCAGTGGTAGGGGATTGTCCATTTTCAAATGTGCATCTGTATAGTGTAAGTGTTGACAACACCTCTGTGGGTTTAGCCACATGATGCTCATTGCCCCTAGGTCTGGCAATGAGCATCATGTGGCTAAACCCACACATTTCATGGTGACAAAGTAGTTGAGCTGAGATCTTTTATTGGACCAACGTCTGTTGGGAAGGGCACACAAGCTTTTGAGTCACACAGACCCTTAATCAGGCTCCAGGCAAGTCAGAATTAAATTTGAGCAAATTGCAAGACAGGTATATAAACATTAAAACAACATTAGGCGCAATAAAAGATCTCAACTCAACTACATCTCTAGTCTTCACCTATAAAGCTCTTCACAACCTTGCTCCCCCCTACCTCTCTGCACTTATCGCCCTCCAAACTCCAACCCGTGCACTTCGCTCCTCCTCTCATCCTTCTCTCCCCTAAGCGCCTATGTGCCTTCTCACTTGCTGCCCCCCATGCCTGGCCCTCCCTCCCTGTCCACATCCGCCTTGCCCCCTCCCTTCATACCTTCAAATCTCTCCTTAAAACTCACCTCTTTTGCTCTGCTCTGTCTGACTCTTTATCCTGCTGAGCCACTATTTCCTATACCTACGGTCTGTTTACCCTTATCCTTGCCACATGGACCTGCCTGCTGTCGTTCTCATCATAACCAAGCCAAGTACGTGCACTTGAGACCTCGCATCTTCATGAATGTTAGACCCCTTGTCTCTCCCTCTGTTCCCCTTCCTATGTCTCTCCCCCAGCTCCTGTCTCTCAGATTGTAAGCCCTAGGGGCAGGGACCGTGTCTATTTTATTACTTTGTAAAGTGCCAGGTACACTGCTGGTGCTATATAAATGTTTGTTAATAATAAATAATAATAATAATAATAATAATAATAAATACATTGTGTCCATCTATTACCTTTAGGACCAAGCCCATCCTCTCTCTAGTTGTTCATGCCAGTACTAAGTGCCCTAAAGATCAGAGTGGTCAGCCTTGTTTTAGCTTTCACCTGTTCCCAACCAGCTTGAGAGAAACAAAAAACCTCCTGCAAACCCTAATTTAAACCAAAACTTTACAGTTTAAAAAACTGTTAAAAGCAGAACCATTTCCAAAACAAAAAACTTTCCTCTTCAAAAATATTTTTTAAAACAGATTTTACCCTAAGTCCAAACAACATGAAAATTAATTACAATTGCAATTCAAAAAACATATAACATATATTACAACAAAACTTAAATGGCAAAAAGGATGGAATTTTGTTACACTTTTAAAATCTACATTGCATAACTTATCAACATTAACAGAACATATCTACTTAATTTATTATGGACTTGCTTACTCTCATTGCTATTTACCACTACCTAAATTATCACATTATTTCTTTACAGGTCATTTATTTATTATCATAAGCCACCTACGAAAAATGTTTCACAACGCCTTAACTATGTCTTTACAGACAGATTATTGTATACATACAATTTCTATGTATAGAAATTGGATAAACTTTAGACAATGAAATTCTTACAATGAAAGTTTAGACAATTTTATACAATTAAATTACTTATACAATGAAATTCTGCACAAGAGGACAGAGTTAAGGTGTTGTGAAAAAAATTTCAAAGGCAACTTATGATAATAAATAAACGATCTGGAAAGAAATAATGTGATAGTTTAGGTAGTGGTAAATAGTAATGAAGAGTCGTTCTACCGCAGCCAGAAAATAAGAACATTTAAGCATTTGAAATTCACAGCTTAACTTAAACCCATGCAACATTCTCATGAAGACCAACCCTAAGTGATGTCAGGTGAGCTGAAGTAAGAGAAGATAAGAGATTCCTAGTAATGTTATTGTACTGATTATGCATAATCAGTGTACTTACATTAATTATTTTTTATGGAGGAGGAAGAGGATGCCTGGCAATGTGTCTGGTGCTGTACAGCTGTGATAAGAGACAGGTCCCTGCCCTGAGAGGCTTACATCAAGGGAGGAAAAGGGGAGGGGCAACAAAGGGGAGTTGCACATAGGGAGAGACAGGGACAACTCTGGGTGAAAACAGACATGCACCTTAACTGCATTAACAACACTTTAACATTGCTTATGCATGTTGTAGGAGGGCTGCATAAGTTGCCAATAGAGTCCTGCAACATGCATAGGAAATGTTAAAACAGTGTTAGAGTGGAGTTAAGGTGCACGTCTGTTTTCATCCTCTATGTCTAGACAAACGCCCTATGTGGCAAACAAGAGGAGGGGGGGGAAATGCTGTATGTAGGTGAAAACAGACATGACAGTAACTCCACTTCAACATTTCTTATGCATGTCGCAAGGCTGCATAGGGCATCAATATTTGCACAGGACACCAATGTTTGTTCTATGGCAATAGCATGCACAACGGTAGATTCTAAATCAGCGGCTCCCAAACGTTTTGCCTGTGTGACTTCATTTTGAGACTTTAAACTACAGCCCCAGGGTCCCAGACAATAAAGGAGACATGCAAAGCATCAGTTGGGATTGCAACTCCATCTATACAGGGTGAACCCACTTGGTGGCCCAAAGTTTGGGAACCTTGGCTCTAGATTATTTAACTGATTGAAGAACAGCCAAAAAGCTGAACAACCCAAGAATGGATATGCAAATATCCTTTTCACTTGTGGCTGGATCTGAATATCCATGACTATAAAATCTATTCATTTCAGCACTAGGCTGTACCACGATGCAATAAGAGGCACACTCTGCCCTGAAGGAGCTTACAATCAGAGGAGGAAAGACAAGAGAATTGGGGAAAGGTAGTACAGTCAGAATTTTTCAGACAGGGACTTGAGACATGGGGAAGTGAAACAGCTTAGGTGACGTCAAGCAGGAAGTCTGTGGGTGACTTGAGAACAGAGCTCCAATCTCTTGGATCCCATTCCAGTGCCTTAACCACAAAACATTAATCTTCCCTCTCAATGGACTGGATGGGTGTAAATGGAGGGGAGCCTGGGAATCCAAGTCTGCCTCTCTTGGCCATTAGGAACACCCCAGAGCCATGGGTGCCAGGAGGGAGGAGCAAAGGGGTGGAGCTAGCCCCTCCAAGCATCATGACACTGAGGTTATCTCAAAAAGAGGTGGGAAACCCCTTTGCCCCACCCCTTTCTGACATCACTGAGTCCCTTTTATTATTTTATTTATTTATTTATTAAATATATTTATATCCTGTCCCTCTCGCCAAACAGCGACTCAGGGCGGCTAACGTTCAGTAATAAAATCAATACATAGAACAATATAAAACAAAGAAAATGAAAACAATTCATAAATATTTAACATACAATAATCATCAAAATCCAAACTGCAAAAAATAATTTATCCACCCAACCTCCCCCCCCGCCCCCCCAAACCCCTCTCCTTCCCACCAAACGCTTGGTGGAAAAGCCAGGTTTTACATTGATGGCTGAAGACAAGGAGATCCTGGTTGAGGCGGATCTCCACTGGGAGAGCATTCCACAGCAATGGAGTGATCGTTGAGAATGCCCACCTGTCAGATAACATGGGACCTCCAGGAGGGCACTTCTTGACAACTGCAGGGGTCACCCAGGGGCCCAGGCAGTCCCTCAGATAAACAGGGTCCAGACTGTGTAGGGCTTTAAAGGTCAAAACCAGCACCTTAAATTAGAGCTGGAAGACAATAAGCAGCTAGTACAATGCTTGGAGCACTAGTTTAATATGCTCCCTGTGGCCTGTTCCTGTAAGTAGGCAGGCCTCTGGATTTTGCACCAGCTGCAGCCTCCGGACCAGTAGGCAGGCCTCCACATAGAGTGCATTACAGTAGTCCAGCCTTGAGGGGATGAATGCATGGATGACAGGTGCGATCTAGATGGGCCTGCAGTTGACAGGCCACTATCCATTCAATAACCTTCCCTAAAAAGGAAAGGTTAGAGACAGGCCGGTAACTCGCCAGGGCATCCATGTCAAGCGATGGTTTCTTGAGAAGGGGCTGGACCACAGCCCCTTTAAGGTAGTCCGGCACCCTACCCTTTTGAAGGGAGGTGTTGAACACCCCTGTCAGCACTGGCCCCAATGTCCCCCTATTGGCCTTGACCAACCAGGACAAGCATGGATCTAATTCACAAGTTGTAGCCCGAACAGACCCCAGCACATCCACCACCTCAGCAGGTGTCACTGATTGAAATTCATCCCCCAAACTCAGACCGGACAGAGTATTCCCAGCCTCGGTTCTGCCACTGTCTCCAAAATGGTTGAGTTGAAGTCATGCTTAATGCGGGAAATTTTGTCCACAAAGTCCGCTAAAAACATGTCACAGTGGATTTTGGACAAACCCAGTTAGAGGCGGAGACAGGCCAGACTGACCAGACCTCTCACCACCCAGAACATCTCACCGGACATGACTGAGCAGACGCTATCTGAGCAGCAAATAACTGTTTCTTTGCTGCCCGCACAGCCATGAGATACGTCAGAAAAAATGCTCTGTGCTGCAATCGGTCGTCTTGAGCGAGAATACAGTGCCACCATCGCTCCAACCACCTCCCCTCGCATTTCAACTGCTGCAGGTCCTCCATAAACCATGGAGGCCTGTGGTGGCGAAATGCTGGGAGCAGATGCCTAGGAGCCACCAGATCAATGACCCCTGCTAACCAATCATTCCAAAAGGCCACAAGGTCACTGATAGAGTGGTCGTCGAGATCTACGAGTAAATCCCCCAGAGCATTCCAGAACCCTATCAGGTTCCATAAGTCTGTGCGGGCAGGCAGACCATCCTAATTGGTCCCTCATCCCAACAGTCAGGTAGGTGCATGGGATGCAAGCCCGCAGGAAATAATGGTTCAACCATGGCAAGGGCAAACATACAACACCCCCTATCATTAGAGCTCTTGCCTCAAGGTGAGGGCAGAACAACAAATCCAGAGTATCACCCCCCCCCTCATGTGTTGGTCCCACTACTACCTGGGACAGACCCATGGTTGCCATGGTGACCATGATTTCCTGCTCCGCTCCACTCAATCCAGCCTTGGCATAGATATTGAAGTCCCCCAGGACAATAAACCTAAGAGACCTCAAAACCAAATCCGAGACCAGAGCAGCTAGAGCAGTCGGGATGCTGCCATGCAGAGGGGCGCACGATGCACTAGCAGAATCCCCAATATGTCCCCAGCCAGACTTCCTGATCTATCTGTGGCCAAAACAAACACAAAGTGGAGGTCCTCTATCCCAGCCTCGGTCTGCACGGAGAGCCTCCTACTGGAGGTTTCTCCTCCATAACATCACAATACTCAGAAAGCAGCGTGCTCATGTCAGAAAGTGTCAGGACGAATTGATTCCTCCCCATACATATAATTCTGCCAGCCTCCTTGCCCTAAGCCCTGACGCCCAGCAGCACAAGATTGCACTTCCCCATCCTCTGCAGAGGCTGAGCCAGGAGAGTGACTGTCTCTGCTTGGGAAGAGGCGGCCAGGGTAAGAAACATCAGGAAGTTGGCTTCCAGGCCCCAGAGTCCCACCCAGAAAAAAATCTGTCTGTGCCCTTGCTGGGGTGAGGAGTGTTTCTTCTCTCTCTCCTTGCTTCCCGACATATGAGCTGTAACCATGGCTCAGCCACCCGAACCAGGATATTCCACAGAACTGCATAGAATGGCATGAACCACTGGCGGTGAGTAGGCCAAACATTACTTAGATCTCATTGCAGGAAGCCAGCCTGTTTCTCCAAATCTGCCATTCTAAAACACACCATCCCTTACAGCAGGGAAGTAGTGCCTTTTCAAAGTGGCTTCTGAAAGCAGCACTTTGCCAATAATGTCACAGTCTGACACCTCTTTTACATTTGGCTTCACAAGAGGTATTAACCTGGCACCCAGACAGCAATAATAATCTACCCGTCCGGACTGGCAGCCCTTGCAGTCTGCTCCATCAGCTCCCATAAGCCTATTCAGCTACATATACAGGAGGACAGCTGCAGCTGTAGCTTTGGCTGAACTTCACTCGGCATCAGTGCTTCCAAACCATCAAGGGTTTTATTGGTCTTATTAAAGCACTAGCTGCTATTTTTCATGAAGCCTTTCTTCAGTCACTCAGGAAGCTCTGGGCTGCATGATGACTTCAGAAAAAAAGAAAGAAAGAAATCTATGTAATGAAGTAGCTGAGCAACTTAACTTGATTGGTTTGACTCAGGTTTTCCACTCTAAGCCAATCAATAAACCTGAAGCCCAAATGGCAGTACAATGATCAAGTGCTGTGTTTTATGCAAGCTAGTTAGAAGCAGCCACCATAAATTCCTCCCACTTGCAGCAGTGAGAGAAGGAGAGAAGAGCAGTAAAAGGAAGGAAGGAAAAACGAAGTCCTGGTCGTTTGGCTCAGACGTCTGAAGTTTTAGCTGACATTGGCAACATTTCCATCTGGGGCTCGCCTTCTCTTAGTGGCATCCAAGAAGTCCAGAAGTTGGGTCCAGTACAGCATATACAGTTGACAGCACAGCTTTAAAAAGTAGGAGGCGGCAAACTGGGCTAGAAAAGCATAATTAAAGACAAAAAGAGCTTGCAAATTTAATGCGAGCTGTTCTCTAAGGACAGAATGATCTCGAGAAGGAAAGATGAGCTTACCAGAGCAGATGTTCCTTATGCACTATCCTGTGGGGAATATGGGATAGCAAGGGGAAACAGGAACGAAGGAGAGGTGCACACGACCCCCCACTCACAGACACACACTATTAGTGGTACAAGAGCCCTCAGGATGGTGTATAGCCGTGTGGTCAATTGTGTTCTTCAAGGCACCTGACCCACCAACCATTCATCAGTGGGCCTATCGGGGATGTCACACCCTGGGTTATAGCGATCCTCCACACACACAGGACCCAGGAGGGGAAGCAAGTGAGGAAGGCATAGGGACCCCAGGCCCTGGGAACCCCAGGGGTGAGCAGGGAGGGATTAGGGCAACCACACACAGGAAGGCACAGAAGGGCAACGGAATACAGAAACACACACCACTTGAACACAATCACTCACTGCACACAGCACTCTTCACACAGGGAAAGGGATGGGATTCTAGCAAACTACAGTTTTCTCCAAATGCACAGGCCAGATCACAGGAACCAAGGAGCTCTGATCCCCAGTGAAGGAGATAGTCTAATGGCCCTTCTTTTATGTGCCTTGCTCCAGACCCAGCCCTTGCTTCAGCTGCAGGCGCTCAGAGCACCGCAGCTGCCTCTCATCAGGTAATCGCTGGCCCAGCAGACTGCAAGCAGGGGAAGCCTCTCCAGACACAGGTACTAGGGGTGTGGGGAGCGCGACCCCCTGGGCACCCTGAGCCGCCCCCTACCACCTCCTCCATTGTCCCTGTGGGCCCCGCCCCCTCCATACCCTGACAGATCCTCTCCTTAAGTGAGACCTGATCCAGCACCCATTGAAGACACTGGGAGTGCCTGGGCTTGGGATAAGATGAATCTGGTGGCCTTGGGGATAAGGTCCATACTAAGGCTAAAATGAGAACTGTTCCAATTCTAGTGAGGACCAAGAAACGTTACCGAGATCTTAACAAGATTGCTCTGAGCATGTACAAAATGGCTGCTGTGGCCGTCCTATCAGTGCACAGCCATTTTCCAAAAAGGTGCTGGCAGTGTTGGCGCCATTTTGGAAAAGGGTAACCAGTCTGCACATGCATAGTGCTGGCATCATTTCGGAATCATTTGTGTCCCCCCATCCCTCCTGCATGGGCGCCAGGATAAATGTCCCTCCTGTTCCTGGCACATGCACACAATGGGATTCTATGCATGCATGATGGAGTGCATACATCACGCAACCCTGCTGTAGTTCCAAGTTCAACACAGTGGGAGCCTGAACTAGATGAGTGGGATGTATGTGAATGAGACTGCGACTTTTCTGGATATTTGTGCAATGCCAAAAGTAGGGAAGTCAAGTCAGTAACAGAAGCTAGACCTTCACTGCTTTTTTTCCTCACACTGCCCTGATGACAGTGAGAGGTTACCTGTGGGGCTACCTGGAGTGCCTTGATTGGATTGCAGAGATTAATCTTTTGGGAAACAAGTGACGTGGAGTACATGGAATGTGGACCAAATGAAGGAGAGTTTGTTGCCCTATATGAAGTTTGGACACTCGGAGAAGTGCAAAGTGCCCTGGCAAGTGGGGATGTTTTCTGTCCCAATGTATGGTAATGTTGAAGATGCTAGAGTGGGGGCACAAGAGGTGCATGTTTGACTGGGGGTTTTATGCAAACAGAGAGGGATTTCCAACACCACAGCAGGCGAGACCCCAATAAAACTGTGTGCTGCTACCTGCCAGTACATCACTGTGAAAGGATCAAAGGAGAGTGATGAAGACAATAAAGGGACTAGAGTGCAAGTCACAGAAGGAAGAAGACGAAGATTACAAGTCACAGAAGGAAGGAAACTTGATAGCAGTTTTCAAATATCTAAAAGGCTGTCACAAGACAGACGGGGGGGGGGATTGTAATTCTTGTGCAACAAGAAAGAAAGAAAGAAAGAAAGAAAGAAAGAAAGAAAGAAAAGTTGGCAAAAGTGTAGGTGTTTGTATTGCAGATAATTCATGCAAGGGGCAGATGACCTTAGCCTTTAAGGGAGACAGGCAGGGTGCAGCTGGTAGCCCAGCCTGGGGTCAGGGTGTGGAGTCCAGCAAGGAAGGGGTCTGGAAGTGAGGGCTTTGGGTTGCCCTCTGTATGTGGGAAGGCAGGGCCCCTCTCACCAGTGGCGTAGTTACCGTGGTGCAGGGGGGCGCATTTGCACCCAGGCCCTGCTCTGGGGAGGGGCCCATAGGCAGGGCCGGTTCCCTCACCTGCAGCAGCGGGAGGGGTGAGGGAGGTGGGGGGAGGCGGGAGGGCGGAGGAGTCAGTGCCCGGAAAAGAGCCCGGCAGATCTGCACAGGCTCTTTTCCCCACCGCCTCCTCCCCGCTGCGTCTCCCTCACCCCTCCTGCTGCCGCCACCGCCAGGTGAGAATGCAGCCTAAGTTTTTCTGCTGCCTCCCCTCCCTGGCTCCAGTCCCTATCCCTCAACTGCCTCTGCCTCCTAGTAACTGCAGCAGCAGCAGGACACAGATTGGGGAGATAAAGCTGTTTGTTTATAAACAGCTCCTGCCCATGTGCTGATCAGAAGGTTGCTACCTTGTAAAGAAAGTTCTTCGAGATGGCTCCTAACATTCTCACAACTGGGTTGTGGATGCTCACTCTAGTCAAATAATAGACCACATGATGGTCTCGAGCTCCTCTAATATAAAAAGCACTCTTCCCCCTCAGAATGACAGTTCCTTCCAACCCTTTCTAGAAATATAAGAAACAATTCCATGTGGGGCTGGAAGAGTGGGTGTTGTGAGAATGTTCAAAGCCATCTCAAAGAACCTTGTTTACAAGGTAGCAACCTTCTGTTCTTCTTCAAGTGGCTCCTCACATGCTATTTTTACATGGCTCCGCCGGGTGAGGGAGGTCCGTGGGCACACCAGTGCATGGACAGGGCATGCACACGGCTGCACATGCATCCCCACTCACCCCCCACTCATACACACCCACAGAGTAACTGCCGTTTCCCCCGGTTGCTCCATGGATGGGGACGAGTGGGGTTGTGTGTGAGTGGGGATGTGTATTAGGCAGGCATGCATGCACCCACACACACCATGTGGTGACATTGTTCACACGGGGCTCCCCCACCCATGGACACAGAAATCTGCGTGTTCATGGGTGGGAGAGGCCCATGTAAAAAAGGCCACATTCTCACAACTGCCTTACTTATACTATCTTAGGTAGGAATTTAGGATGTAAAGCAATATCTATTCTGTCTTGGAAAATAAATCTGCAAATATGGTTCTGAGATTATTATGGCTGCTATTTCACTAACTTTTCTTAATGAAGTTATTGCTAACAGGAATACTGTCTTTAAACCCGCACCCCATAACCAGTTCATTTGTGCCCCCCATATAATCAATTCACGCTGTCCCGGGGACACAAATTAAATGGTTATGTCTGGGGGCAGAATGAACTGATTATGGGGGCACAACTGAACTGGTGAATCAGTGTGAATTGATTATATGGGGCAGGGACTCAAATGAACTGGTTATTGGGTGGGGGCAGCATGAACTGATTATGGGGCACAACTGAACTGGTTATATATATATATATATATGTCTCTTTTCATGGCATAATGCACTTAATAAGCTAGCTGCATTTTGGGTGTCTGGTGTGTTTGATAGCAGCACCTCTGAACTGGTCGCACCACATGTGTGCACAAGGCACAGGCGGCACCAGCAGCAAGAAGCAACAGGCCCCGGAGGCCAGACTGGCCAAATTCACTCCCCTCCTCCAGTAAGGCAGTGGACGCAGTCAGTCTCTCTGTGCCTGCCTCACTGCTCACGCAGCTGCCCCTGCAGTATAACCACTCCTGGTGAGTGGTGATAGACGCTTGGCTGGGGAGGTGGGAAGCATTGGGAGGCCATGCTTGTCTATGGTCACAGTTATAACTCCTAGCTGCTGGATTTTGTATATTTAGAAGCTGTCAGCAAGCCCCCTCCATCCCTTAAAACCTGCCCCATCCCTTAAGCTCCACCCACTTTGGGTTTTTGGAGCACGTGCATGCTTTGCACACATGCACATGAGGAGCCTATAACTGAGGCTTGAGCCCAGACCCTTCTCAACCTTGCCACACCCCTGCCTCTCACTGCAACCTATGACACTTAACCAGACTCCACTGTAGAAAAAGAGATGACAGAAAAAGGGATGAGCAGGCATAGATTAGGACTGATGTCAATAATAGTGAAGAGGAAAAGAGAAAGAAAGGTGAATGCAAGTGGAAGAGTTTGTGATATTGGAAAGAGTTGAAGAAGTGAGGGAGGAGAAAGATTGCATAGAAGACAGTGAGGAATGGAAGGCGTAATGAGTAGATGGGCTTGTCTTGTAGCCATTACACACTTGCCTTTTGGGGGAACCTTTAGGATTCATAGGTAAAGACTCTGTCAGTCATAGCTATGAATGAGAGAGAGAGGGTGGTTGCTGTGTTGTCCCCAAATTAAGAGGGGGAGAGACAAAGTAGTTCAGAGGAGATCTTTTATTAAAGTCCTTCGTGAAATTATTGCAATTATTGTATTATTTATATTGCACCATCAATTTTCTTGTTACGGAACAGTCATGAAACAGGGAATGGTCCCTGCCCTGAAGGGCTTACAATCCATTGACAAAGAAGGGGAGAAAAGGGAGAGAAAGGGTAATTTCAGACGTTCCGCACTCTCGGGTCACCACAGTGGATTCCCAACCAGGGTGAGCGAGCTAACCCCCTCCTGTGGCTCAGGAAGGCCCCGAACAGACGTGACAGGAGCGGGACCATGGCAAGGAAACGGACGACCAGACCACAGCCTGGGGCAGTGCAACAGACGTGACGCCAATTCCGAACGGTGGTCAGAACACCCCGAAGACACCGGGGCAGGGCAGGAGGCAGTCATGGCCGATAGAGGGCAAAGGAAGCCAAAAGGGCAGAAAGGTAATGGAAAGGGAAATGGGAAGGGAAGGGGAGGAGGGAGAAGAGCGGCGGAGGCGGCACACACAACAGGCACAGGCAAGCTGGGGACAAGGCAGGACACAAGACACAAACACACGCCCGGGCGCAAACACACCCAAACGGGAAAGGAAGGAAGAGGGAGCACACCAGGAAGGCCAATACACACAGCACCACGTCCGGGGGCGGGGGCAGAGCCCCGGGCCAAGGACATGGCTCCAGCAAGGCATAGTCAGCAGCAGGGGACCAAGGCAGGTGCCCCAGCTCCAACAAGCAGTGATAAGCTGCCGCACGCGACCGGTGGTAGTCACGCGCCCTCTGGATGCAGCCAAAGAAGGACACAGCCAGGGCAGGGCCCCCCTCCGCCAGACAGGTCGCGAACCCAGCCAGGCTACACACTGAGAGGGCAGACACAGTTTCCGTTGGGGACCACGCCACATGTGAGCACTGCAGCTCTGGAACCCACCCATTGGGAAAGGGACGGAGGCCAAGTGCCTCTGCATGGAGCCCGCACTCGCAAGCGCTCACCTCATAGCCAAAGTAGTGAAGCCTGGAGCTCAGACTCGCATAGGCACCAGAGAGGGTGTCAAGGCAGCACAGGAGCATTTGCACGGCCGGGGACTGCCACAGGTCACAGAGGGTCATAGTCGGTGATCCAGGGCGCGGGAGTCCCGGGGTAGCACAGCTGGCCATGGTCCAGCAGACAGAGGGTCTGAACAGCAAGGAGTGAGGGGTCCCTCGTTCCTATATGGGCTGGGAAAGGAAGCAGGGGAGCTCCAAGGACACGTGATAAGGCTGTGGGCCACAACAAGGGATGGCTAGCGAGTGATGCGTGGGGAGCGGACCCAGCACAGCTGCATGAACAGAGTACGCAGGCCGTTCAGCAAGCACTGATAGCAGGGAGGTGATGAAAAAAGTCAAGCAGCTGCAGAACGACAGGACGCGCGCATGCAGGCCTGGGGCACGAGCCCCCATGGCGGGAACACAGGTACACCCAGAGGGTTGGGGCACCCCAGCACTCACCCACCAACCGCAGGCCAGCCGGCGGCAGGGCAGGCTGGCGAGGGCAGCCAACACAGGTGCGCTGGGCCCCTCCCCAGGTACAAGGGTGGGGCACTGTGCAGGGGCGGGCCCGGGACATGGGCAGGAGAGCTGCGTGCCGGACCACACCCTCGGCATGCTCCACCAGCCCCCCCGTACGGTGTCCGGGCAGGCCCCCATGCACCCCGGCCCCTCCCCACGTTCCCTGGTTCCTGGGGGCTGCAGTGATGTCCCTCCGTCCTGGGGGGCCCCCCACCCCCTGGCCCTCCCCCTATGGTCAGTGTTCCTTCCCAGCTGCTTGCCTACCCTCACTGTCTGTCTCGGATCCCTCAGAGGCCGACCCCTCTGTGTGGCTGTGCTCCCACTGTCCGAGGGTGACCAGTTTGCCAGTCTCGGATCCGCCCGAGTTGGACCGCAGATGGGAGCTCCCGGTTCGCGAGGGGGGCCTGCTGCTCCCGAGGTTCTGGGATGTTCCTCTGGGTGGGCTGGGTCCCTGGAGTCGGTGCCTGCGTGCGGGGCTGCCATGGGTGGGGGCACGTCCGCCCGTTCCCTGCCCTGAACCACTGCGCTCCCCACGAGCCATGGGGCGACTATGGAGCCCTTGAGGTGCAGGATGAGGTCCAGGGCATCATAGTAGGGGGTGGTCCGTGCTCCATGTCCGAACCACCAGTTCTTGTCTTGCCTTGTACCCCTCTTTAGCTCCTTGACCTTGGTGCGGTACTGGGCCATGGTCCTGTGTTGCCCTGCCACCTCCATGTCCTGCATGATGTCCATGTACACATGCTCATTCCTCTGGTTCACAGCTAGCTCCACCTGGTGCTCCAGGGACCCCCAGATCCATATGAAGTCAAGGGTTTCCTTGTGCCCCTCGCTGGTACCGGCGTCTCCCGCGGGTGGCCTCCTCCTCCTGCAGTTCCGCCTCCTGCGGTTCCTCCTTCTCCTCCACGTCCCCTCCGCCGGTCTCCTCTGGGGGCTTCGGCTCCCGGGCCCGTTTCCAAATCTGTGGGTCGTAAGGGGGAGGTTAGGTGCCTCGTTCCTTTGGAACCGCGGCCCGTCTCCCTGCCCCCCTCCTGCCGAGCACGTCCCCTCCGTGTCCTTGTGCGGGGCCCCCCTTGCTCTCCTTACCCATTTTCGGGGTGCCTCTGTCCCCTGGCCGGTTGTCCCCTCTGGGGCAGATTGCCCCAGCTGCTGCTGCTGCTGCTGCTCCTCCTCCTCCCTTGTTCGCTCATCCTCCGCTCTCCTCTCCCTTCCACCTTGCTTCATCCCGCCACATTCCCCTGGCTGCTGTGTGCCTTTTAAATCTCCCTTCCTGGTTTGTGTTGTTGCTCGTTGCCAGGCAGTGACGCGGCATGTTTTCTCCACAGCTGGGGTTCGTTTTGTTTGATCCAGCCCAATGGTCACCGTTCAGTCGTTACTTTTCGCAGTTTCCCAGTGGGAATCTCTTTGACCACGCTTCCGGTGTTAGTCCCGTCCTGACCTCTGGAACCATGGTTGGGTCTGACCCCCATGGGTGGTTAACTGTGGTGAACATCTGGATAGCGCCAATCAGATGTTCAGGGCTCTTTGGCCCCGCCGCGGGATTGATTGTGGTTGACTGTGATCTCGTAACATCTGAAATTACCCAAAGAGAGACATTCATGAAGTTGAGAAGCCATAGGTGTACCTGCTTAGTTTACGTACAAGGGGAGGATGGGGATACTGAAGCAGAAAGGGCATCACCGCATCAGTGAACCATCTGTGGGAGTGAAGAGCTAGGGCAAGGCTGCAGTAGGATTTATTTGACTGTAATTGTAGAAGGTGGTTTGGTTTCAGCTCATAGAGATTTATTATTTTTTTGCGAGGGGAGAAAAAGGAAAACCCCTCAAAGTCTAATGATTTATTATTATCTTTCAGTTTGTATTCTGTCCAATCCATGTGGTTCTTGGCTCTTACAACCTATCAATAAGATACAAGTAAAACACAAACAAAACCCCACCCTAAATTCTCCCCAATTCCACTCTCATGCCTCTCACATATGAGAGTACCCACTCCCACTCTGTAGCAGGGGGTCTCCCAGGGCCACACGGGGGCGCTAGGGGCACACTGTGGGGAATTAGCTCACCCCTTGCTACACTGTTTCAGCCTGGAGCCTCGGCTGAATCTCCCTCTTTAAGGAAGGGGGTACCTTTTCAGGACACACCACACAGTCCAGAGGGTATTAAGTCCACAGAGGCTCCCTCCTGGGTAAAACCTCTCCCACTTGCCTGGGTCCCTCTGGTTCTCCAGCCTTCAGCACCCTGGATAGCATAGAGCAGGAAAGCTTGTTCAGGGAGATGGTGCTCCTTCAGCTCCCTGGCAGAGACTCCCTCCTCTCTGCCTTGTCTCTCCTTTTATACAGGCAGAGTGGGCGTGGCCAGGCTGCTTCTACTCAGCCTTAAAGGGCTAGTAACCGGCCCACTCTGTCCCAGGGTTTCTCAGCCTGTTTACCCCACAGGCTGTTTCCTAGCTATGGGGTTGGCTCTGCCACCCCCTTAGGCATGCTCAGCCCTCCAGCAGACCCACTCATCCCCCTTCTTAAAGGGGCAGCAGCCCCACAGGACTGCTCCCTGCTACACACTCCCTTATCTTTCACCAGCCCAAATGCCCATCCCTCCCAGGGGGGTTGTGACTGTGTGAAAATCATGCTCACCATACCAAATCCCCCAAGAAAACTCAGCATGAATACATACAAAGAAATGCTGCAAAATCCCCACCCCATTGTCACCCATTGGTGGTGCCATGCCACGTCTGCCCCCAGGCAGCGCAGTCTGGCTTATAGGTAAGGGTGCCCATATCTCCCCTTTAAAAGAAGACGCTTATGAAAATACATGTTGGAGGGCTGCACTGATTCCAGTGCAGCCCTGAACCATGTATTTTTCATAAATGTGCTCTTTTAAAGGAGAGGTATGGCCACCCTACTTATAAAGGAGCTAGGGTGGATCCTCTGGGGCTACAAGGTGTCAATTCCAGGACTTGGACTGAGGCCCCTCCTCCTCCACCCTATCCCCTGGAAGCAGAACTCAGGAGAGGACCCAATGAATGTTGGCAGCCCTCCACAAAAAGGAGGCTGCAGTCCTGGGGGAGGAGGGTATTTAGGCCCAGCGGCTACAGCAGCAATAGTGAAGCCGTCTCCAACTGTGCTGATGTTCATCACAGGGTATTTGGGCTGTTTTCAGTGGAAGACTGAGCATTTACAGACAGGGCAGGCATTGTAAATGAAGTGGCTTCTACCATCAGGTTTCAGATTAATCCTTCTCTACATCTGCTCTAAGATATTTATCAGTTTGGGGAATTAGAGAAGACGAAGGTAACCAACAGTGCCATTCTACACCCGAATGGATCTTCTCTCTTAATACAGAGTGTCATTACTGTCACCTGCAGTGAATGCAAAGAGGAAAATGTCTGCAGCCATGGTTTGTTGTGTCCAGTTTCACTTGCGCACACCAAAAATATTTACCAAACAGCAGGCTTTTAGTGGCAACAAAACTGTAAAGGCACTTCCACCTTGATTTCTCACCTCCTTCCTGTGAGACCTAAAGCAGGATATAGTGTTAATGGAAAACTCAGAGATCTGGTGGAGTGGGACACTGTAATACCAGGGTACAAAAATATATCCAAACGACAGAGTAAATTGAGCTACTGGTGGTGGAGTGGCGCTATATGATGGAGACAGCATTGAGTCAAGCAGCATTAACATTTTACAGGAAGTGAAATGTACTCTGGAATCTCTATGGATAGAAATTCCATGTGCAATGGGGAAGTGGTTTCCCCCCACTCATTGCACAATGGGACTATACTAGCGATCCCCATATCAGGTCAGTGAGACTGACTGTAAAACTGACCATGAAATGTTAATGGAGATTAGCCCAGGTTACTAAAGTTGGAAACACAGTAATCATGGGTGATTTCAATTACCCTAATACTGACTGGGTGAATGTCTCCTCAGGGTGTGATGTGGAGGTAACATTTCTAGATGCCGTAAATGACTGCTTCTTAGACCAGCTGGTCCTGGAACCTACAAGAGGAGGAGCTACTTTGGATTTAGTCTTAAGTGGAGTGCAGGACCTGGTGCAAGGGGTAGCGGTGATTAGAGGTGTGCACCAGGGCCCCATGTTGTTTTCATTTTCTTGTTTTCGTTATTCAAATCTGTCATTTTCATTTTCATAAATATCAAATTGTCGTTTTCCTTTTTGCTTTTATTTTTGTTTTCCATTGGTTTAAATGGAAAACACATTTTTGGCTGTAACTTTTTTGTTTTTTACTATATGTGGATGAAACATGGTGTTCTCATACCTCCAATGGAAGACATTACATGTACCAGATTCCAAAAAGAGTGGATAAAGGAATCCAATTTTAGAAGTCATTGAATTAATTTATTTTGCAAACATCTTCATATACATTCTTAGGTGTAACTTCTTTGTCTCACATTTAATGTACATGAAACTTGGCATGTTTATACCCCTTCCCATATTTACTATCTCTCCCAACTTTCAGAAAGATTGGCTAAAGGGTCCTGGTGGTATAAGCAATTAAGTTATAAATGTATGTCTGACTGTAACATCTTTGTAGTCCAACCAGTGTACATGAAATTTGGCAGGGATCTATATCACACTTCCATGATCATCTCTGCCAAAAAAATATTTTTTTTATTTTTTCAATTTATTTTTCAATTTAATATCCTGCCGCATCTGCCATCAGGCAGCCCGGGGCGGCTTACAATACAAAAACAGAAATAAAATTCAATATAAAACATTTTTTTAAACTATAAAAAGGAGGGTGACATTTAGCACCACCACCACACCACCCCATCCTCCCCGCCACCCTTTCACCCCTCTCCCCCACCAAACGCCTGGAGGAACAGCCAGGTCTTACAACTTTTCCGAAAAGAGGGGAGGTCCGAGGCCAGCTGCACCCGCACTGGAAGGGAGTTCCACAGTCGTGGTGTGGCTACCAAGAATGCTCTCTCCTGCGTGGCCCCCCCAAAAACTCAGGGTATCGAGCAGGGCACCTACGGATGACCACAAAAAGATGTGATAAAGGGTCCCAATTTTATATGCCTGCACAGCATATGAAGAGAACGTGCCTATGCCAGAGATTCTCTTATGTGTCACTGTGGTATAATATCGGTTTGTGATGCCAATTGGCCAGCAGAAATGTCAACCAAATATCCTCATTCTGTGCTGTGACCATCCCAACATCTCTCCCCCAACAGACCTGGGGCCAGATGGGCTTCCTCCGGGAGGGAATTCCAGAACCTCGGCCCGGCCACCGAGAATGCCCTCTCCATTGTGGCCCCCCGCTTTACATGGGGGACCTCCAAAAAGGCGCCCCCGGTGAAGAAAAGGGATCGCTCTGAGGCACGGAGGGCGAGGCAGTCCCCGTGTAGGGTTTTATAGATCAACACTAGCACCTTGAATCGGGCTCGATATGCTATAGACAGCCAGTGCAGAGTATGGAGCACAGGTGTTATGTGCTCCCACCTTCCTGTCCCCATAAGGAGATGGGCCGCCGCATTCTGCACCAGCTGCAGCCTCCAAACCAGAAACAAGGGAAGCCCCACGTAGCGCGCGTTGCAGTAGTCTAGCCTCGAGGTGATGAAGGCATGGATGAGAGTGGCCAGATCGGGCCTGGAGAGGTAAGGTCGAAGCCTCTATACCAGATACAGCTGGCGAAAGGCGGAAGGCAGCTTTAGTCACCGCCTTCACCTGCTGATCCAGATGGAGGCCCGAATCCAAAACCACCCCCAGACTCCAAACCTGAAGAGCAACAGGCGGGCGAACCCCCCCATCAGGGGGGCCAGCACCTCCCCGCCCTTCCCACCTTCGTCTTATCGGGATTGAGCTTCAGTCTGCTCTGCTGCATCCAATCCGCCACGGCCTCCAAACATTGGGAGAGTAATGAGACAGCAGGACCTGGGTCAGTAGAAAACAAGAGGTACAGCTGAGTATCATCAGCATATTGGTGACATCGCACCCCGAACCCTCTCACAATCTCCCCCAGGGGCTGCATATACACATTGAACAACAGTGGAGACAGAATGGAACCCTGCGGAACGCCATAGGTCAAGGCCCGGGGGCTAGATGTTTCAGCCCCCAGCACCACCTGCTGGCTTCTACCTGAAAAGAGTGAGCGGAACCATCCAAGGACAGTCCTGTCCAGACCCCCCAAGTCTCACAGCCATCTCAACAGCAGCCCATGGTCCACGGTATCAAAAGCAGCCGAGAGATCTAGCAGGATCAAAAAAGTCGAACATCCTGCGTCCATCTCCCGGCGGAGATCATCCACCAAGGCCA
>QEPC01011569.1:2842733-2865445 GCA_003113815.1 Sphenodon punctatus
CCTGCTCAAGAAACCATCTCTTGATGCTGATGCTCCTGCCAGTTATCGGCCGGTCTCTAACCTTCCCTTTTTAGGGAAGGTTATTGAACGGGCTGTGGCACGGCAGTTCCAGGAACATCTGAACCGCACCGGTTTCCTTGATCCCTCCCAGTCTGGGTTTCAGCCTGGTTACGGTACAGAGACGGCATTAGTGGCCTTGGTTGACGAACGCCGTCTGGTGTTGGACTAGGGTCATCAGACCTTACTGGTCCTGCTAGACCTTTCGGCTGCGTTTGACACAGTCGATCATGAGGTGTTGGTGACTCGTCTGCGGGACCGTGTCGGAATTGGCGGAACGGTCGTGGACTGGTTTTGTTCGTTCCTGGCCGGGAGAACTCACCGGGTGGTTTTGGGGGAGCGTACGTCTTCCCCCCGGGACCTCACGTGTGGAGTCCCGCAGGGTGCCATTCTGTCCCCCCTCTTGTTTAACATCTGGACGCGACTTCGCAGATGCTATGACGGCAGCAAAAAACTCCTTCTTTGCTGTCTGACTCCTCACAGCCTCAACATAGGACCGCAAGTGGGTCCTATGGAGAAGTAGGTCAGATTCAGAGCAAGTCCGACGCCAGCATCACTCTAGTCTCCTACCTACCTGTTTCATACACCGCAGCCCCTCAGTAAACCAAGGGGCCCTGCGGTGACGAGACGGAGGAAGAAGACGTCTCAGAGCCACCCTGTTGATGGCCTCCCCCAACAAGATGTTCCAATACCGGACAAGCTCATCTACAGAGTGGCCATCCGGGTCTAAGGTTAACTCCCTCAAAGCCTCCTGGAACCACTGAGGTTCCATCAGCCTCTGAGGGTGGACCAACCTAACTGGTCCATTCCCCTTCTGGAGGAGGTGCGCTGAGAGACTGGCCTGTAGGAGATAATGATTCGTCCATGACAAGGGCGTGACCCTCACATCCCCCACTAACGGATCACCTGCCTCAAGGCCAGAACAAAAGATCAGGTCGAGAGTATGCCCCTCCACGAGAATAAAACTGAAAATATCGTACTGCTTTTGTGCAGTTCTTGTTGCCCCATCTCAAAAAAGACATAGTAGAACTAGAAAAAGAACGGAGAAGGGAAACAAAAATGATCAAGGGTATGGAACAGCTCCCGTATGAAGAGAGGCTTGATAGGTTGGGGACTCTTCAGCTTAGAGAAGAGACAACTGAGAGGGGATATGATAGGAATTTATAAAATCTTGAGTGGTGTGGTACACATAAACAGGGAGCTCTTATTTACCCACTGTAACAGTACTGGAACAAGGGGACACTCCATGAAATTAACTGGCAGCAGATTTAAAACGAATAAGAGAAAGTATTTTTTCACTCATCACACAATTGACTTGTGGAATTTATTGCCAGAGGAAGTGGTCAAGTCCAGTATTGTAGTTTTCAAAAAGGGACTGGATAAGTTCTTGGAGGATAGGTCCATTAATAGCTATTAGTCAAGTCAGTTTTGGGGACGTAACCTCTTACTGTTGGGGGCTGGAACAACAGAGAGTGGATTGTCCATTCTGACCTGTTGAGTGCTTCTCCCAAGAGACAGAGATTGGCCAATGTCGGAGACAGGATGCTGGGCTTGATGGACCATTGGTCTGACGCAGTACAGCGCTACTTATGTTCTTATGTAGATCAAGTCACTGGCCAGGTTCAGAATGGACCCTAATCTCCCTTATACCAGATTCCTCACTTACATTGTCATGTAGGCACCAAAGAATTTCACAGCACTATGAATTAGGAGGAAACCAATTAAAGTAATTGAATTAGGCCAGCTTCATTTTATTACATTCTTAACAAATATCAGCTGTCACCATTCTTCTATTGACTATGTGCTATGTGTGTGTTCTTCTATTGATCCTTCTTCTATTGACTATGTGCTGGTATTAAAAAACTGTTAGGGTATCACTGGTCTATTGTAACTCTTTCACACTGAAAATATGGAAAAAAGAGTCACTGGAATTACCTGTAGGGCGTCTTTCAACGCAATGAAAGACAGATTACAGATCCCCTGCTTGCATCTGTAGACTGATTCTGAGGGAACTCTGAATCAGAGAGATGTGGAGCCAAAGCAGCAGGCTCAGAGACAGCTTCAAGATCAGCATTAGCAGAGACAGCTTCAAGATCAGCATTAGCAAAGAAATGCTAACCTTTGACTCCCTTCTCAAGCCCCCCTGTCCCCTCCCCCCTCTCTGGCTCAGGATCTTGGTCATTCTTCACCTCAAAGATTGACAAGATCCGCCAGGACATTGCTTCCCACCCATCTCCTCTCCCCGCTCCCTCTCCACCCACTCTCCTCTCCTCCTTCCCTCCCGCCTCCCTTGAGGAAATCTCCCTGCTCTCTTCTTCCAACCCCTCCACCTGCCCTCTCAACCCAATCCCTTCCCGCCTCTTCACCTCCATTGCTCCCACTGTTGCCCCTCCCCTCCTACATGTCATTAATCTCTCCCTCTCCACTGGCTCCTTCCCCTCCGCCTTCAAGCATGCCACTGTTTCTCCCATCCTCAAAAAGTCCACCCTCGAACCCTCTGACGCCTCTAGTTACCGGCCGGTCTCCCTCCTACCCTTTGCCTCTAAGCTTCTGGAACGTGTTGTCTACTCCCGCTGTCTGGAACTCCTCTCTGCCAACTCCTCTCTGGACCCTCCCCAATCTGGCTTCCGCTCCCTTCACTGCACTGAAACTGCCCTTGCCAAGATTACCAATGATCTGCTTTTCGCTAAATCTAAGCGTCTCTACTCCATTCTTGTCCTCTCTGCTGCCTTTGACACTGTCGACCATCCACTCCTACTGAACTCTCTTCAGTTCCTGGGCTTCTGCGGCTCTGTCCTTGACTGGTTCTCCTCCTACCTCTCTGACCGCTGCTAGGGTCATCCACTCGACCCATCGCTTCGACCACGTGCAGTCTCTCCTCTCCCCACTTCACTGGTTCCCCCTCCCCCAACGTATCCTTCACAAACTCCTAGTATTTACTTACAAAGCCCTTCAGTCTGGTTCCCCCTTACCTCTCAGCCCTTATCTTCTTACACACTCCTGCACGCACTCTCCACTCCTCCTTGCTCTCCCTCGTCTCCCCTGCCCACCTAACTGCCTTCGCCCCTTTTCCCTTGCTGCCCCCTATGCCTGGAACTCCCTCCCTGCTCACATCCGCCTTGCCCCCTCCCTCCGCTCCTTCAAATCCCTCCTCAAAACCCAANGGTCAGATTCAGAGCGAGTCCGACGCCAGCGTCACTCTAGTCTCCTACCTACCTGTTTCATACACCGCAGCCCCTCAGTAAACCAAGGGGCCCTGCGGTGACGAGACGGAGGAAGAAGACGTCTCAGAGCCACCCTGTTGATGGCCTCCCCCAACAAGATGTTCCAATACCGGACAAGCTCATCTACAGAGTGGCCATCCGGGTCTAAGGTTAACTCCCTCAAAGCCTCCTGGAACCACTGAGGTTCCATCAGCCTCTGAGGGTGGACCAACCTAACTGGTCCATTCCCCTTCTGGAGGAGGTGCGCTGAGAGACTGGCCTGTAGGAGATAATGATTCGTCCATGACAAGGGCGTGACCCTCACATCCCCCACTAACGGATCACCTGCCTCAAGGCCAGAACAAAAGATCAGGTCGAGAGTATGCCCCTCCACGAGAATAAAACTGAAAATATCGTACTGCTTTTGTGCAGTTCTTGTTGCCCCATCTCAAAAAAGACATAGTAGAACTAGAAAAAGAACGGAGAAGGGAAACAAAAATGATCAAGGGTATGGAACAGCTCCCGTATGAAGAGAGGCTTGATAGGTTGGGGACTCTTCAGCTTAGAGAAGAGACAACTGAGAGGGGATATGATAGGAATTTATAAAATCTTGAGTGGTGTGGTACACATAAACAGGGAGCTCTTATTTACCCACTGTAACAGTACTGGAACAAGGGGACACTCCATGAAATTAACTGGCAGCAGATTTAAAACGAATAAGAGAAAGTATTTTTTCACTCATCACACAATTGACTTGTGGAATTTATTGCCAGAGGAAGTGGTCAAGTCCAGTATTGTAGTTTTCAAAAAGGGACTGGATAAGTTCTTGGAGGATAGGTCCATTAATAGCTATTAGTCAAGTCAGTTTTGGGGACGTAACCTCTTACTGTTGGGGGCTGGAACAACAGAGAGTGGATTGTCCATTCTGACCTGTTGAGTGCTTCTCCCAAGAGACAGAGATTGGCCAATGTCGGAGACAGGATGCTGGGCTTGATGGACCATTGGTCTGACGCAGTACAGCGCTACTTATGTTCTTATGTAGATCAAGTCACTGGCCAGGTTCAGAATGGACCCTAATCTCCCTTATACCAGATTCCTCACTTACATTGTCATGTAGGCACCAAAGAATTTCACAGCACTATGAATTAGGAGGAAACCAATTAAAGTAATTGAATTAGGCCAGCTTCATTTTATTACATTCTTAACAAATATCAGCTGTCACCATTCTTCTATTGACTATGTGCTATGTGTGTGTTCTTCTATTGATCCTTCTTCTATTGACTATGTGCTGGGATTAAAAAACTGTTAGGGTATCACTGGTCTATTGTAACTCTTTCACACTGAAAATATGGAAAAAAGAGTCACTGGAATTACCTGTAGGGCGTCTTTCAACGCAATGAAAGACAGATTACAGATCCCCTGCTTGCATCTGTAGACTGATTCTGAGGGAACTCTGAATCAGAGAGATGTGGAGCCAAAGCAGCAGGCTCAGAGACAGCTTCAAGATCAGCATTAGCAGAGACAGCTTCAAGATCAGCATTAGCAAAGAAATGCTAACCTTTGACTCCCTTCTCAAGCCCCCCTGTCCCCTCCCCCCTCTCTGGCTCAGGATCTTGGTCATTCTTCACCTCAAAGATTGACAAGATCCGCCAGGACATTGCTTCCCACCCATCTCCTCTCCCCGCTCCCTCTCCACCCACTCTCCTCTCCTCCTTCCCTCCCGCCTCCCTTGAGGAAATCTCCCTGCTCTCTTCTTCCAACCCCTCCACCTGCCCTCTCAACCCAATCCCTTCCCGCCTCTTCACCTCCATTGCTCCCACTGTTGCCCCTCCCCTCCTACATGTCATTAATCTCTCCCTCTCCACTGGCTCCTTCCCCTCCGCCTTCAAGCATGCCACTGTTTCTCCCATCCTCAAAAAGTCCACCCTCGAACCCTCTGACGCCTCTAGTTACCGGCCGGTCTCCCTCCTACCCTTTGCCTCTAAGCTTCTGGAACGTGTTGTCTACTCCCGCTGTCTGGAACTCCTCTCTGCCAACTCCTCTCTGGACCCTCCCCAATCTGGCTTCCGCTCCCTTCACTGCACTGAAACTGCCCTTGCCAAGATTACCAATGATCTGCTTTTCGCTAAATCTAAGCGTCTCTACTCCATTCTTGTCCTCTCTGCTGCCTTTGACACTGTCGACCATCCACTCCTACTGAACTCTCTTCAGTTCCTGGGCTTCTGCGGCTCTGTCCTTGACTGGTTCTCCTCCTACCTCTCTGACCGCTGCTAGGGTCATCCACTCGACCCATCGCTTCGACCACGTGCAGTCTCTCCTCTCCCCACTTCACTGGTTCCCCCTCCCCCAACGTATCCTTCACAAACTCCTAGTATTTACTTACAAAGCCCTTCAGTCTGGTTCCCCCTTACCTCTCAGCCCTTATCTTCTTACACACTCCTGCACGCACTCTCCACTCCTCCTTGCTCTCCCTCGTCTCCCCTGCCCACCTAACTGCCTTCGCCCCTTTTCCCTTGCTGCCCCCTATGCCTGGAACTCCCTCCCTGCTCACATCCGCCTTGCCCCCTCCCTCCGCTCCTTCAAATCCCTCCTCAAAACCCAACTCTTCCTCGCTGCCTTTCCCGATGCTTGCTAGAACTTTCCTCTCAACATTTACAGTCTGCCCTCCTCCTGACTGCAACCAGGCCAAGCACACGCACCTGAGACTTCGCATCCACTTGAATGTTTTGTCCCTTGTCTCTCCCTATGTCCTCTCTCCTTGTCTCTCCCCTCCGAGTCTTTTAGATTGTAAGCCGTAGGCAGGGACCGCGTCCATCTTATTGTTCTGTAAAGTGCCAGGTACACAGCTGGTGCTATACAAGTGCTAATAATAATAATAATTAATAAATAAAAGCAGCAGGTTGCTCTACAGAATGAGCAGGCTCATTTAGAGTAATAACAGGGATAGGAAGGTGGGTGACAAATTCAGAAACAGAAGGCTGTACGGCCAATAAATTACTCACCATATTTTTAATCCCTGTGGCAAGCACGGGGGGTGGGGTGGGGGGGACAATCCAGAAGTTGACATGAGAAAGGCCAAATGTACAACTGGTTTACCAAAATTAATTCTCTGTTGGGAAACAAAGCCCATTGGCTAAGAAACTCTGCACAGGATGACCAAACAGATTAAGGGACATTTCAAAAGAAGCCTGTAGCAAGGCTATTGGGCTCTCAGGTCCCAACAAAGCCTAAAAAGAGAACATAATGCAAATCTGCCTCAAAACCTGGGTATATTTATACAAATCAAAAAGAAATACATGCACGGGCAAATGAAATCAAACTGAATCAACAAAAAAGATAGGGAGAAAGCAAGGTCAAATGGATAAGCAGTGTCCAAACGAAGACGCTCAAAGTCAAAGCATTCTGCACCAATATGTAAACTTGATTTTAGTCACAGGGAAAGAGAGGGACTCTAAGCACTGTCTTCAGTTTCTTTCTAAGACGCTATTTCAGAAGAGAGAGAAATCTCTCTTAAGTGAGTACGGAGACTCAGTTTCCTCTTACTTTACCTTCAAGAAGATAATGTAACTTGTATTCAATTCTAAGAAGTTACAGTAATAAATCTGGAACCAAACTTATTCTAAGTAATATATATAATATGCAAGAAAGAATGCAAATATCTCAATAATAAAGAGAGACAAAATATATAGATAGGAATATATTAAAAAGTATAAATAAAGGTAAATAACAAGAAATATGATGAAGTACATAAAGTAGATATTTATATGGCCATATAAGAAAAATATAGAAATAGAACTAACAATAAAACCTTTTCCAAAAGGGGCAATTAAGCTCTTAACGGGACACACTGGTCAGTAGGTGAAGAACCCAGAACTCCTTTCAGAGCTGCTTTATATACTCTTTTACATTCCATAAGTAACATTTCATGTAGTTAACTTTTATAAATAATACTTCTAATTAAAAGATGTTTCTTTTTCAAACCAGATCTAAATCTGTGTAAAAGAGGGCATCTTGAGGACAGCGTGCCTTAGTCCTTATCTCAAAAGAGCCTAGCTTCACAGCATTTGTGTTATCTCAATGTTTTTGCCATGCTTAGGAATTTCATCTACTTCACTTTAGCTATGATTCCCTTTGTCCCACATATCATAGACAGTGGGTGAAAACAGACATGCCGCTAACCACCCTTCAACCACTCTTGGTGGTTATTTATGTATGTTGCAGGGCTGTATTGGTGCCCTATGTAGTCCTGAAACATGGGGTGATTTCAGACGTTACGGGGCCCATTGGCCCCGTACTGAAATCACCCAATTCATTCCCCACCGGGATCACCCCGTCATGCCGTATCAGACGTGCCGGGGGGATCCCGGCGGGGAATCTGGGAGGGGGCGGGGCCGCGTGGTGCAACATGCGGCTGCAAGGCCCCGCCCCCTCCACGCACCCTGCCGCCCGCCCTCCGGGGAGACGGGCGGGCGGCGGGGCCAATGAGGCCGCCACGTCGGGCCGGATTCTCCACGGCCCGGGGTCCCGCCGGTGATCCCGGGCCGTGGCGTCCGACCAGACGAGACGCCGCCAGTCCCTCTGCTTCGGCCGCTCGCATGGTGAATGTAATTCCATGCCGTGGTAACATCTGGGGGGAAACATCCGTTTCCCCCAACAGATGTGCCGAAATCACAGCCACCACGCGTAATTGAGCGTAGTTGACTGTGATCTCGTAACGTCTGAAAATACCCATGCATAAATGACCACCAAGGGTGGTTAAAGGATTATTAGCGTCATGTCTGTTTTTACCCAGTGTCTTGGGCCTAGCAATTAGGTTATTTCAAGAAATCTCCAATTCAGCAGTTTACACAAGGCACATCACTTTGATTTCATATCCATTTGATTGTGCACATAACCGAGAGGCTGTGGTGGAACAAAAAGGTCCAGAGAACAGTCTGATGAGAAAAGTGAAGTTTATATGAAAAATGGTGGCTTAGCTGCTAAATTACCTAACTAAGAATCCTGTAAAGGGGCCAGCTGAACTCCCTTATAGAGTGAACTCCCTTATAGAGTGGGAGATGGGCCAGCTTCTCCTCACACAGGAAATGATGCTGATGGGGGAGGGGCTTACAGCCTTAAATAGGAAGAGTACATTAAAGGTGGCATGCACTGCATTTTGTTTATTCTGGGAAGTTTTAGGCTTTGGTCCAGCAAGACCTTAGCCATCTCACAGGAACCACAGACCTCAGTGCTTCCTTTCCACCCTGTGAGAGGGGCCTAGAGTGAAAACCCCTCCTCCACGTAGTATCCTCTAGTGGTCTCCACTCCCAAGCTGAAAGAGGCCGCTTACGGAAAGGGTTGAATAGGAACGAATCACCAAGGCACTGGCTACCAGACATACTCTAGCTCCAGAACTCCCTTCCCGTGGAGGTACACCAAAGCCCGAACGTGAGCATTTCCCAGAGGCAATCTACCACTAGATGACCCTTCAGGTCCCTTCCAACTCTTAGAAAGAAAAAAAATACAACCCAAACTTTCCTCAGGGGCCACTGCAAAGGACCTTTCAAAAAAAGGGGCCAGAGATACAGGATGTCTTGAAGTATAATCCGCATGTGGTAAAAAGCCTGTGGGGAATGGGAGCTAAAGGCCCTCCAGCCGCCGTAAGCAGCACCCCTGCACACGTGTCACCCTGTGTATTAAATGAAACAGTCAGCCATTACTTGCTGCTCTAATGCTCTTGTGTGGGAAGCTGAGTTAAATTTAAAGTAAACTAATATTTTAACCACCCGATTAGCACTTCAATTTTGACTCATCAGGAATTGACAACTGATTCAAGCTGTGTTCCAGCAGCCGCTCGTCATTCGCTATTTCAAACTCTCTAGAGAGCAGCTCTACTAAAGACTGCTTGTCCTGCCAAGACGTACATTACACTGAAACTGACGCATGTCTATGAACCTGAAACATATGTAGATGATTTAGGTTTCTATATGTTTAATTACCATGTTTTTCATTATGAAATGAAATGGGAGGGAGATGTGTGGGAGGCCTGTGCACATACCTCTCAAGTGTCCTGTATTTTCCAGGACATTCCTGCTTTAAAATCTCCGATTTGTCGCATTGATGGCTTACAAATTGCTGTCTTTCACACCTTCCTTCCTAGAGACTTTGCAGCAGTTTTCCATGACCGCCAGACAGATAACAAAAGAGGTGTTAACTCAGGGATGTCCTGGAAAATTTTGAACATATGCTTGTGCAAATTGCATATTTGGCAGAATGAAATATTTAACTCCTTGGCAAGCTCACACAGAAATCATCGACAGAAGTCATTGGGTGAAAACAGACATGTACGTAACACAGCGTTCACATTTCTTATGCATGTTGCAGGGCTGTATTGGTGCAATACGTAGCCTTGAACATGCATAAGAAATGTTAAAGAGGCGTTAATAACTGTTCCCTAATAACGCGTTCTACACCACTCATGATTTTATAAACTTCTATCATATCACCTCTCATTTGTCTCTTCACTATGTTGAAAAGCCCCAACCTATCCAGCCTCTCTTCATAGGGGAGTCGTTCCATTTTTGCTTGTCCCTGGGGTGGGGGGGTGTTAAACCACCCCGCCCCAGGGATCGCCTAGTACCTGCTGGTACGGGCTACAGGTCGCCGTCGCCAGTGCGGAGCCCACACTAGCAGCCGGACCTCAGGATAAAATAAAAATAAAAAAATTCAGGCTGGGCAGGGTGGGTGGGTGGGTGTCCCCCCTTCCACTCGCGCAGCCTGGGAGGGGGAGGGGGGAGGTATGGTTTTTTTCCCCATTGATTTCAATGGGGACAGTTCCCCATTGAAGTCAATGAAAAAAAAAACGGTACCGGTATACCGGTTTTAATCTGGTAAACTGGGTTTTTGTAAATCGGTAACCAGTAAAACCGGTAACCAGTTTTTTGCCCCAAGTCCCACCCCTTAAGTGCAAACCTGGGGGCAAAGTCAATGGGAGTTTTGCTGTTGACATCACCAATGGATGATTGTGCCCTTAGCGCCAACACAAATCCTATTTGGGTGAAGGGGACTTGTGTCTGTTCTAAGCAGCAGCAATATCTGCCTGGAGGATACACTGTAAATATTGTTAGCCCCATTTTATTAAGAGATAAACTAGAAATAGAATTGGGGTTGAAATCCCTGAAGGCATAAAATGGCACACCTTTGTGAAATCTGTCACACCTAGGCTTAAACTAGAGACCTCCTGATATAAAAACATGGGTTTCTATCGCTTGAGCTAAAGGCAAGTCTCCAGAGTAGAGAGTTACTTACTTATACTCTATGGCTTGGAAACAGAGTGCGACACATAAGCCTTCCCAGTTGATGGGTGGTTTACATGCTTGTCCTCAGCATCTGAGGCCTGCATTATTCAAATCCTGGATGGTACCTCCCCCGCTTTGTGTGATGGTGCCTGCAACCAGGCTGTCACACCGGGACTAAAGCAAACCTCCTCAAAAGTATTTATTTCTGCCCTCCAATGGGAATTACTGTCAGGGCCGACCTTGTGGGGCCAGGGCGAAGATGAAATGCAGGGCTCCTCATAATCCCAATGGCCCAGCCCCTTGGGAGGCATCTTATGCAGGGCCCTAGAGGAGGTTGTGTTTGACGCCCTGCTGGGAAAGAGTGCGGGGTGGGAGGCATACTCTGCCCAGGTGAAAATGGGTGCAACTACTAGGCCCCCAGAAGTAGAGAAAAGTGGGGTTGCAGTGGTAAGGCCAGCCTTGGTTATGGTAACCTTAAGCAGAAGAATAGGGGCTGGCCATGAATCCTTTGCTGCTGCAAGTTATTATGGATACTTTCCGTTCCAGCACTGAGTCACAGGACAGTGGTTCCCAAAGCTTTCCCCGGGAGACCCCATTTTGAGGCTTAAATATAATCCTGTAACCTCAGACAGCAGCAAAGACATAAGGAGTATATTAAATTTCAGTCAGAAATTGCGATCTCATCCACAGATGCTGTGACCCTACCTGGTGTGACCTTAGCAGTTGCATAGTCTATCATAGGAGAGAATTGAGTTCCAGGATCATTCACTGTATTTCTGGTTCAGTTGCTGGCTTTCTACCTTTCACTGGTCTTTTTTGAGTCAAGTTGCTTCATGCTCCTTTTTCAACCATCTGCAAAAACAAGATGTTATGTACTTAGTTCTAGATCCAGGGATGGGGGCGAGGAACAGAGGAAGGTGGGCAGAAACAGAGAAGCCTCCACCCCAAGATGGATTTGTAATATTTCTAAGCATACCCTCATTGTTAGCAGGCAGATCCAAGAGTCTACTGCTGGTGGGTAAGGTTTCTCATGTACCACAGACTGGGATGGCAATTCCATGAGTTAATCCTGCATGCCTGAACACAGCAATTTCATATGTCCTTACCCACAGAACGTATCTGGGAGGGATGAAATTCATGATGGGAAAGCAATGAGAGATCCCAATGACCATGTGTTACAGTTTTGCAGCACTAGAAGTTATGGACATGGGTGTCTTTAACATGTCGATGGTACAGTATACCTCGCTTTAGTACAGGTTAAACTGGGTGTCACCGTCACATTAGAAAGCAGCTGCCAAATGTTGGCATAGTCTGACTCTTGACCATGGTGGGGGCTAGCCTGGACTGTGACTAAGGGAAATCCCCAAGTCACAGCCTGGGCTAGCCCCCACTGTCAGGAAACAGTTTCTGGACCCGGAGTAAAGCAGGCTATCACGTCTGATAGCCCGCTTTACTTATCATGGTCCAGAGTGGCAACGGGGGCTGGGTGCCATAACTGCCAGTCACCCGAGGGGGCGGGACTGCTCCATACAGCACGGATCCAGGCAGACACATGCCCATGCGTCTCTCCGCTCCCTCCCCGGCCCACTTCTGTTCGGTGGTCGGGTCAATTCCTAGCCAGAGTGATGGTTCCAGCCACGGCTGGGAGAAGTCAGTGGCAGCAGCAGGAGTCATCACATTAGAAAACATCCATGTTCGCAACTCCATTGGCAACTTATGTGCCCATTTTCACAGCGTTAGAGCCAGTAATTTCTCTCTGCTGGGTCTTCACTCGCAATCTCACTCAGCCCCATCTTTAAAGTCTTCCTAACGCTGCCATTTCCTCCCTGTCTTTAATGTTAAAACCAGCGCTGAACTAATTGACTTGAGAAGTTTGCAAACTGAATTGAGATAAAGTCTTTTGGCAAACATGCAAATGCAAATTTTCATCCTTTCTGAATACCAGGACAAGCCACTTTAAACACCAGCAGTTGATTGCCGATGCACCGAAGGAGACAGGACATAAGGACTGGGTCTAAAACAGCCGCACACTTTATTCAAATCAAATCATAATTAAAATTGGTGGGGGAAATCGTCTAGTGTGATTCGGGTCCAGTACTTGAACTCTCGGGGTGCGATGTCACCAGTATGCTGACGATACTCAGCTGTACCTCTCCTTTTCTACTGACCCATACCCTGCTATCTCGGTGCTATCCCAATGTTTGGAGGCCGTGGCGGATTGGATGCGGCGGAGCAGACTGAAGCTCAACCCAGATAAGACGGAGGTGATGGTGGTGGGGAGGGCGAAGGGGGTGGTGGCCCCCCTGATTGGGGGGGTTTGCCCCCCTGTAGCTCAGCAGGTCCGGAGTCTGGGGGTCATATTGGACGCAGACCTGCGGCTGGAGCGGCAGGTGGAGGCAGTCGCTAAGGCTGCCTTCCGCCAGCTTTATCTGGTACGTAGGCTGCGTCCGTATGTCTCTGGCCCGGACCTGGCCTCCCTCATCCATGCCTTCGTCACCTCGCGGCTCGACTACTGTAACGCGCTCTACGTGGGGCTTCCCTTGTTCTTGGCCCGGAGGCTGCAGCTGGTGCAGAATGCGGCGGCCCGTCTTCTTACGGGGACGGGTCGCCGGGAGCACATTACACCGGTGCTCCGAGCGCTGCACTGGCTGCCGATAGTGTGCCGGGCCAAGTTCAAGGTCCTAGTAATGATCTATAAAGCCCTATACGGCCTTGGCCCCTCTTACCTTAGGGACCGCCTCGCCCTTCGCGCCCCGGAACGGCTCCTGCGGTCTGCCGGGGGTGCCCTCCTGGAGGTCCCCCGTGTTAAGCGGGGGGCCACGATGGAGCGAGCATTCTCGGTGATAGGGCCGCGGCTGTGGAACTCCCTTCCGGAGGAAGCTCGCCTGGCCCCAAGCCTTTTGACATTTCGGCGGAACTGTAAGACCTGGCTGTTTGCCCAGGCCTTTGGGAGGGAGGGAGGGGGAGGGTGATTTTAATCCCCTGCCCATTTATCTATTTATTATTGTTTCCTAACCCTGTTTTTGATGTTTTTATATTTATATTTTAACTGTTTTAATTGTTTTATTGTTGTTGTACGCCACCCCGAGCTGCATTGCAGGAGGGGGCGGGATATAAATTTGATAAATAAAAAATAAATAAATAAACTCAGGGGTGGTTTTGATATACCCTCGATTACCACCCCAAACACAAACTCAAACATCTCCCCCACTCCATGGCCCCTTGTCACGGGTATGGGGGACCAAAGTCCTTCTGGACTTGAGTAAGGATAAGGGCGCCTACAGGCGGGGGACCATACCTGTCCCTCCCACCCTCGATGTACACCCCTCCCAGGGAGGCTACCCCACCGCTTTTGCAGCAGGTGTGGTCTCCCCATCTCTTAAGCTGACTCGTACTTCTGCTACTTCTAACCTACTCTAACCAACAGTACTGGACCCCTGGCACTAAGTGGTCGCTGGGGTACCCAGATGAAACCAACCCCCACCTCCTAAAACCTCTTCAGTATATAAACCAACTTTTCTTTCAGGGCCTCCAAATACCAATCGTTGCCCTCAGCCAACAGGTGTGTCCCACCAATACAGCTTGGGGCACTTATGTGACAGGGCATGGGTGCGTATGCTCTCTCCTCCCAGGCTAGCAAGCCACCTACCCACATCCCTGTTAATAGTCCTCCGAGTTCTATCAATCTTCCTAGGGTGCACCCCTTTGCCCCACATCATGCGCCAACAAGATCAGTCCATAGGATGACAGTGGAAGGGAAAGCTTTTTTATTTCCCACCCATCCCTCTTGATGTTCCTGATCAACTGGACACCCTTTAGCTGGGGTATACCATTCTTGCCCAAGTACAGGATGATGACATCAGGTGGGGGGCCCTGTCATGGTGCCCAGAGCACTGGCAAGAGTTGGTTCCACTTCATGCTGCTACGGCCCTTCCACTGAATCACTGCTCGCGTTGACAAACCGAGCTGGGTTCCCCACCGGGTTTGGCTGGCCGCCTTGCCAGCCCAGCACACCTAGCTGTCCCCGATGATCCAGACATGCTCCCTGCGACGGGGGGGAGCACCCGAGGGAACAAAATTAAGTTCAGGACTGATCACGGGAGGGGGCCTGCTGAACATAAGACTGGAAGGCCCCTGAGTGCCAATGTCTGACGGCACGAATGCCCTGCTCGGACATACCCATAGCTGCCGCAAAACTGGTGGCCCCTATACGGAACAAGTGAGTTCCATATTCAGCCGTTGGCAAACCCAGGCGGGCCAGCACAGCCCTCAGTACTGCTGTCAATTGGTATCGAGCCAAATTCATGCCCCCGGTGTGCCTGAAGAAGGGGCCGGATACCTGGGGCCGCACAGCGAGGTATGCCTTGGTTGCCCAGACAGGGCACAAGTCTGGTGTGCCAGCTCGGTACAACCTAACCACCTGCCCTCTTCCCCTCTGATCAGTTTTTGATCGATGGATCCGTAAGGAAATTGACATTGGGCTGATCTGGACATCGCTGAAATTAAGCACCCTACCTGTGGTGTCCCTGGCTGATTCGACTATGAGTTCACTCACGTGGAAAGTCCCAAAGAATGCCAGTTTAAACACCGAACTAAATAAAGAAACCTCGAAACTGTCAAAACATATTTGGGGCAAAACCCCGCAAATGTTCAGCAGCAAGGGCGGGAAGATAGGGGTTCTTTTGTCTGGGATGCGACTCTGTTCTCTAGCCCAGCTCTCGAGCAAGCTCCTGGTGAAAAAAACCCTGTTGGGAGGAGGGTGCCCAGCAAGATTGCTCATAAATCCAAGTGCCGATAGTTTGCCAGCTATGATACCCGGGGCCACCCCCCTTCACCTCAGATTGAGGACCAATTGGAGCATCTGGGGCTCCAGGATCAGAAAACCCCGTTCCCACTCTTGGGACAACTGGTACTGTTGAAAATCCTGGAAAGCTCTGTCACAGGCAGTCCTCGTGCACGATACAAAGGATCCCTGAATGGCGGCGTACAGCTCTATGACCAAAGGTTCCACACCTATGATGGCAATGGTTCTGGGGTCACCCTGGCTCATGGCACCAGCGAGTGGAAATGCTCCATCTGGAAGTGAGAAAGGGTGTCGGCTACACCATTGTCGATGCCAGGAACGTGCCTAGCTTGAAACAGTATGTTAAAATTCAGACAGGTGAGCACGAGCACCCTAACAAGCTTCATGACCCATGGGGACAGGGAAGACTGTGTGTTAATTATGTGGACTACGGCCTGGTTGTCACACCAGAAAAGTACCATCTGGTTTGCAAATTCCTTCGGCCAGAGGTGAACAGCCCCCACAATGGGAAAAAGCTCGAGCTCCCTAGTGATCCCTGACTCATTCCATTTAGGTGGCCAGGGGGCCGCTGCCCAACTTTCCCTGAAATAAATCCCAAAACCAGAACCACCGGTGGCATCGGAGTGCACCTGGAGCTCCGCTTCCAGCAAGCGCTGGTCCCTCCGGAAACTAGTCCCATTGAAACCTGCCAGGAAGGCTGCCCATGTTTCAAGATCCTCCTTCATTTCCTTGGTGAGCCTGATGTGGTGGTGGGGCAGAGGAGTACCCACAAGTTTGGTGTAGAGACGGGACAAGAAGGCCCGCGCCGGTGACATCACTCTACATGCGAAGTTGAGGCTCCCCAACAATGATTGGAGTTGGTGGGCAGTCATTTTGGTTGCTCTCAGGCACTCGTCTACTTTGGTCTGCAGGGATCTCAGCTTATCCTGGGGTAGGCGTGACATGGCTGCAACCGTGTCCAGCTCTATTCCCAGATAAGTCAGCCTAGTGGCTGGTTCCTCCAGCTTTTCCGCCACTAGGGGAATGCCCAGCTCCTCCATCACCCTCTGAAAAGTTCGCATTAGTCCCAGACACTTCTGTGCCAGCCCGTCTGATGAAGAGGAAGTCATCCAAATATTTGGTGACCTCCCCACCCTCGGCCCGCTGCCTTACAACCCCCTGGATCAGGGAGGTGAAACTCTTGAACACCGAACAAGAGATGGAGGATGCCATTGTTAGAGCAGCCCCCCCGCATATTTGGCAAAGGGCATGGGCTGGTGGGCATTGGACTCAGGATTCCCCCCCCCAAGAAGTCAGAGCAAGGATCGGGCCCAGCCACCATGGGACCTAGGAAAAGGGAGTTCACCCAGGTGAATACCAGCCTGATCCAGGAAGGAGGTGATTAAGGGAGATAGTCCTCAGTAAGTACGGGGCCATTAAGAAAGGGCATTCTCTCTGTTTTGAGAAACCACTGGTGAATAGAACCCAGGCTAGCAACAGCCTCAAAGACATAGAATATTAGTATCATCTACCCCTCCCCTTACTAAGCACAGAAACCCAGGTGCAGCCATTAACCTTGGGTCCCTCTCACAACTCCTTCCAAATCACCAGAATGTCCTCTCCCCATTCATGCCCAGGTGTGTCCATAGTGTGTCTGTTACACATGGCTCCCCTAGGTCTCTTCCCCTTTGTGACACCTAAGCACCCACCTGGAGTCCCATTTTGGCCCCATGGTTCACATATGCATCTTTCCTTTTGCCTCACTTAGAAACCCACCCAGATATGCCCCGATGGGTCATTTGTGTCCCTTTGTCCTCCCTGTGTGTCTTTTGTAACACCCTTGAGCCTATCTCAAATCTTTTATCCTGAACCCTATAACTGCCCCTCGCTTCCCCCATGCAAACTGAGAAGGTTTTGGATGTGGACACATGCAGGTTTCCCTGTGCATGTCTGTATCTTAAGAGATCTCCCAGACTTAGGTTTGCCCCTTCTTCTCAACCCCCACGAACTTCACTGGATCCTCAGGCCATCCCCTCTGCAACAGGAAAGGAAAGGTAGCCACAGGTCCAGACTTCCCCGCTCGTTCTCTCACTCCGTGTTTTCCGGATCTTCCACCGCCCACCTCACTTTCATTTTCCCCGCCACTGCTTGTGTTTTTCCTTTGATCCCGCCATCCAGACCGCGGCTGTGTTTCTCTGTTTATGTGTATAAATAAACCTTTTAGTTTTATTGAATCTTTGTCTCCCTCTTTTCCTTCACATTTGGGGAGGGTACATAAACTGCTTGTAGCGCATATCTGTCCTCAGACTGATCCTTACGACATGCAGGAACCTCGGGTTTAACAAATTAAGCTAATTCCACCCGAAGTTAAGGAACGGTGGATATTGGGATACCAACCCCTCAATAATCATGACTGGGAGGGGGTTCTCCTGTTAGGACACGCAGGACCTCCGGGTTTAACAAATTAAGTTAATTCCCCCCAAAGTTAAGGAACGGTGGATATTGGGGGTACCCACCCCCCCAATAGTCATGAGTGAGAGGGGGTTCTCCTGTTAACAGATTGGTGGAGAATGAGGGCAGTCATGTGGTAATCCACTCAGGACACGGGTGGAAAATCCATGGAGGCGTACGTAGCTACAGCCAGCCGAAACCCCCCAAAAGCTATCTCTTTCCTATCTTTGTGTCTCTTTCTCTCTTCTTTTTCTACCTCTCTTCTCTCTCTCCAGACCTGTGGATTAAATAGTTTGAGGAGTGGGTTGTTGGGGAGAAACAGTCTGGGACTGTGGGGTTGGGGTTATTGTGGTAACTATTGTGATTAAACTTGCATGTAAAGACGCCAAGCCCAGTGGGGCCAGGCACTAGACTGAGGGCTCTAGGAAAGAGCGCCATGTCCAATGGGACCTTTCTGGTGACCGAGGTCTTACTCGCGAGTTTAGAGGATTGGATCTTGAGATTGCTAGAGGCAGTCCAGGGATCTGTGTTTGTACCTGTGTTTGTGGTCTTGAACTTGTAGTAACAGGTTTGGGGCATTTGAAAATGATGGGAGAATTCTGATCATGGGGCACGCAGCGCCAGTCCTGGGATCTTTGGAGTTTTGAACCCATAGCATTGGGTTTGGGACAGTGGGAGAGCGCTGGTCTTGGGGTTGCATGGGCAGCCCTGCGATTTTTGTGTCTGGGAGCCCTAGTGCTTCTTACAAGTCCTACGACTTGTAAGAAGTTGTTGGCGGGGGACTGCTTCAGCAGCCCTGGAAGTGTACCATTGGAATGTGGAAGTGGTAAAAAGTAACACAGGGAACTATACCAGAATAGGTTCTGGCATGACAGTCAGTGCTTGGGAGGTGGTGGTATGCTCCAAAAGGAGCGGGGAAAGGCAAAACTGGAGAGATGGGCAGCAAAAAAGGGGAAGTGCCCATGGGAGCTGGGGTGTTTTAAAAGCGAGGACCCGGTGGCCTCGGTAGGGGAGGCATATGCAGAATATTGCCAAAAGTTTAAACCCAGAGGGAGTAAAAAGGACGCGTGTGCCGCCTGGGTGTTGTGGTATGCGAGTTGTGACTTACAGGAGATGTTGAGGGAGACTAGGCAACAGTGCGAAAAGGGGGGGGAGAGAGAGAGCGGAGAGATTGGAAGTAAAGTGTGCGGAACTGGAAAGGGATAAGTGTGAGTCTGTGGCAGAAAAATGGAACCTGACATAGTTCCTTAAAAGAGCCCAGGAGGGGAGCAGTGGAGTCTTGGTTAGGGCTGAGCAGGCTGAGAAGGAGCTGGAGGGGTTGAGGGAACAATTAGGGCAAGCCTGATCAGCGACACACTTCTTGGCTGATCAGAACCGGACCACTAAGGTCGCAGCTAGCCAAGAACCTTGCGAGAAGACCATCTGCAAGCTGTGGGGGGAGCTTGATTTGCACAAAGGTTTAGTGGCCACCGTACGAGTCAAGGATCTCCCTGGGGTGGGGCCCGATTCTCTCTCTGCTTGGAAAGCCCACCTGCCTGTAGATGCCATTCCCAGTTGTCATACTGCATTACCTGCCTTCCATCCTTCTGAACAGGAACCACAACCTCCGCTAGGGTTTGCTTACCCAACTAAAATGGCATTGGGGAAAACAGACCTAGCGCAGATTACCTGGGATGCATTCAGGCATTCAGCAGGTGGTGACTGATTTGATGAGGGGAATGGGGGGAGGCAAACATACCACTCGCAGGCAACATATAGAGCCGGTACAAGCAATCACCTTCCAGAACAATGGCCCTCACTCCTCGCCCCCACCCCCGACAGGAAGCAAACCCTCTACCTAGAGCCAACTCCCAGAAGGGACCACTAGGGAACCCTGGTAGCACTCCCCCCCACCCCCCAAGCTTGCCCTAACTGGAAGCCCAGGAATCCCCTTCGTGCCTATGTATGGGGGGAGTTAAAAGCATTAGGGGCAGACATGAGGCAGTACCACCTCCAACCACTGCATGTTTTGATAGCGGCAGTGGGGGAACTGCAAAAACAGCAGACTCAGGGCTGCCGCTTCAACCATGGCTTCCCCCAACCAGTAGCTGCAGTGGAGTCAGAGGATCCGGGCACCAAAACCTGGACACTGGAACAAGAGCAGGTGTTACAGGAGGTCCATGCTATCTGCTAGGGCTGCCCAATTCCCAAGGGTCCCCCTCAGGTAGTTGCAAAACTACACACAGATAGGTGGGGGAGACCCAATGTCAGGGCTAGCATCAGGAATCCGGGAACTTAAGCCCAGCTCCTAGTAGATACAGGGGCCTCTGTAAACATTTTGGACCCAGATTGGGTAAATGCAGGGGAGCCTTCCGGCAAACAAGTTAAGCTTAGCGGGTATGGTGGGGAAACTCAGGAAGCCCCGGTATGGTGGGAGGTTCCCTTTGAATTGGGTAAACTAAAAGGGACTATGGAAAGTTGTGTACATAAGAGTAAAGAAAAAGGCATCATAGGGACTCCATTTCTGAGGGAATCCCAACTAACAGTGGACTTAGCCAATGGATGACTGTAGCAAGTCCCCGAGGGCCCCCCAGAAATCTCCGCCATGCACTGCTGCGCAGTCCTTAAGGCACCCCTTCCTGTTCTCTCCTTGACCAATGATCCATGGATCCAAGAATTTCCCCGGGTATGGATCAAGGACAAGGCAGAATACGGGAAGGTGGAGGATGAGGTGCTAATACAGGGAGCTGATCCCCCGCCCCAGAAGCAATATAAATACCCCGTGGAGGCAGAAGAGGGAATCCAAACCACCATCAATAGTTTGCTTAAACAGGGAGTTATAGTGCAGATGCAGTCGGTCTGTAACACCCCTATCTGGCCTGTTATCAAGGCAGACCGAATGACTGTGGACTATCGGGCTCTGAATACTGTAACTCCCCCTTTTGCCCCAGTGGTGACTAAGTACAACGAAATAGTCGCAGCGAAATCTGCTGGCTCTCGCTGGTACTCAGTCATTGATTTGGCAAACGCTTTCTTTGCCATCCCCCTTTATTTCGCTTGTCGGTATAAGTTTGCTTTCACCTATAAACACCGGCAATATACTTTTACAAGGACACCCCAAGACTTCCATTCCTCCCCTAGCATTTGCCATTCGGTTGTCTCAAAAATGTGGGAGGAATTGAAGCCAGACTCGAGAAACTTTGTAATATCATATGTAGATGATATCTTGGTATGCTCCACAGAAGAAGAAAAGACTTTAGAAATCACCAGGGAGGTACTCTCCATAATTCAGAAAACAGGGTTCAAGGTAAACCGGGGAAAAGTACAACTGGTACAGAAACAGGTGAAGTACTTGGGGATCAGTTAGAGGAAGAGGGTAGGTTCCCAGACACCCAAAGAGTAGAGGTGATTTCAAAGATACATGCACCCACCGATCTGCATTCCCTTCGAGCGATATTGGGCACTCTAAATTTCTCCAGGGATTTTATAGAGCTCTTTGCAGAAAATGCAAGACCTCTATACAAACTCCTGAAAAGGGGGCGTGTGTGGGAATGGGGTCCCGACCAGCAAGAAGTCCTGGCTACTTTAAAATTGGATTTAGCAAAAGCCCCCGCACTGGCCCATCCGGACCCCAAGCTTCCCTTTTTCATCCAGCTAGCTGCAACAGAAACTTGCATAGGAGCCACTTACCCAACAGCAAATGGGAAGGCTTAATGGGTGTTAGTTTAAGCCTCTAGATTGCTTGATGAGGTGGAACAGAGGTGCCTCCCCAGTGAAAAGGCTTGCTTAACCTTGATATGGACCTTGAAACATTGGGGTTTCATAATTGGGGGGTCCAAGGTTATAGTACAAACCCCCCATTCACCCCTCAAGTACATCATATCCGGGAAAATCCAGGATGGGCAAGACAGCAACCCCCGTATAGCTCAGTGGACCCTGGCTCTGATAAACAGGGGAGTGGGTTTTAGCAAAGAACAGAAGGAGACCCCTGTCCCCTATGGTCTACTCATAGAAGGGGGAAAACACATATGTCCCCTCCCCGAGACCCAGCACACAGAATGGCCAGTACAATGGGGAAAGAGTCAGGCAGAAGCAGCAGAAAAGGGGTTAACAGTGTGGTATATGGATGGGTCATCTTTTTATGAACAAGGAAAACCTAAGACAGGCTGGGCAGCTGTTCAGGTGAGGGATGGGCATGTGTTACAGGGATCGGCACGCCCTCACTCCTCTCAGGCGACTGAAGTCCAGGCTGTATTAGCTGTCCTTGAATTTGAGCCCCTGGAAATCTCCCTAGCCATTTACACAGACTCCGATTGGACTGCACGCGCAGCAGTGGCAGCCCCTTGCTTTGGCGCTGAGGGCACTGACCTACAGCAGCCTCCAGCGCCAAAGCACCTGCGCTCAGCATCATTCCGGATGCGTGCGGGGCCCCAGCGCCGGCCCAGCATCATTCCAGATGCATGGGGGCTGGTGCTGGGGGCCCATGTGCATCCGGAATGGTGCTGGGCCAGTGCTGGGGACTTTCAAGTCCCAGCGTCTCTTTAGTGCATGCGCGCCAGCTGGTGAGACTTTCCTCCCTGGGCTGGCACGCATGTGTTGAAGAGACACGGGGGGGGGGGAGGCTTTTCTGTAGGTCGGCACTGCCGCCGACCTATAGCAAGGCTGCATGTGCAGCTTTGGGGGGGCGTGGCCAGCTTGGGCAATGGGTTCTAATGGAACCCACAGTCCAAGCTATTTCAAATGCCTAGAGGGGCGGCTCAAAGCCGCCCCTCTAGGCACCACTGCAGCTGCACCAGGCCAGGCGTGAAATTTGTGGGTGGGCGGGGTCTCTCAGACCTCGCTCCCTCGTACCCAGTGTTGCCGGCCACACGCATTCCTGATCCTCCTGCAGCCTGAGCCAGCGCGAGCAGGTAGGTAGGGTGGTCTGGGTTGGGGGGATTTGTCTGGGGGGATGGGGGAGTG
>QEPC01011569.1:2876237-2915459 GCA_003113815.1 Sphenodon punctatus
GGGGGGGATAGATAGATAGATGAAGACAGTTGTAGGAGTTACCTTAGTGATAGAGATAGCGTTAGTGATTTAGTTTTAGTGTTTGTAGGAGTAGGTCTGTGTAGTTATTAGATAATCCATTTACTTCAGAGCATTTAGAATAGTTAATAGCGGTTAGATTTAGTGTAGACAGATATATATAATATTAGATAAAAAACAACCAAGAAAACCCCATATAAAAACCAAAAAACCAAATAAAGAACAAAAGAAAACCCAATAAAAAACCAAAAAAACATATAAAAAACAAACCAAAAACCATAACAACACTTCCCGAACAGACGAACGGAACAGACGAACAGCCCAACGGCCTAACCCAACAGCCTGTTTGGACGAACGAACTGAACATCTGAACCCGAACTTGGCGAACGAACCGAACGAACGAACCGAACAAATCCGAACCGAACGGACGAACCGAACGACCTAACCCGAACCGCGATCTGTTCGCCCATCCCTAGCAACAGGGAAAGAACAGGGGGGCAGGGCGACATGCCCACGGCAGACAGTCCGGGGGGCTGTGCCTGCTCCAGACCTGCTCCCCTCACAGCAAGCTCCCTCATCAGGGCCTCGCACCCAGAAAGCATCCGCCCCCCCGGGTCCCCCAATGGTCCTGGGCACGCCTGGTCCACTGAGAAAGTGGGGGGCCCTAACGGGGCCTCCACACACACCCCCGCTCCCTCAGGGGAGCTTTTGGAAACGCCCCACTCTGTTGCCTACTAGTGGTGGCAGCAGCATTTTTTTTTTCTTTCCTCATCTCGCAGGGGAAAGCAGGTATGACCCTACCTGAAAGCCCAGGCCTGTGGCCTGAGGGCACTAAGACTCCGGGTCTGGCATGTTGGCCGTGGAGCTGCAATCGGTGGTTTTGGTGTTTTTTGCAACGGCTCGTCTTGCTGCCGTTTCTTCTGGCTCCAGCCCACAACCGGGGCTGTGAGCCTTTGCAAGGCCAAAATGGTGGGCCCCGCCCACTTATGGTCCACCTAAGCCTATCCTGACCCACCGGGGCTGCCTAGCAACCCCAGCGGGGTTCCAGATTCGGCCCACCCACCATGCAGCTGCCTTTCCCCCCACCTCTGGGATCATACAAAAACCCGCAGGCAGGAATCACTCCTCGTCCTGCCCCCTACTCAGGCGGGCACAGCAAGGGGCCTACTGCCCCCCACCCCCAGAGCGGGGGGAAGGGTGGAGACAATTTTTGTCACTTGCTGTGGGATTAAGATTCTTTGAGACTTGAACTCTGGTTCATTCATGAAATGACCAAACACTGAAATACAGTATGGGCACAACCCTCCAATTAGTGCTGGTGCTAACACTCAGAGTCAACACATGACCCATTGAAGTGAATGGGACCCACGTCAGTGCTTGTGGCTAGTGTTGGTACTAAACAGTCAGAATATTACTGTGTGCCTAACTTATGTGAACATGACAAAAGGCCACCGATCACAACTGAGCATAGCCCCAAATGACCAAATGTTAATTCCTGAGCCAACCTGGGAAAGCTAGCGAATGTTCAGTGTGACCTAGATATTCATTTCACCTCTAATTAAGCTTCCTGTCTGTACCTCGTTTCTCACCTATATAAATGGAGCAGATTTCTCCTTTCCAGCATCTCCCTCTTTCTCTCTACGAAATATTGCTTTAATGTGGAGTTTCTTCTCTCAAAAGCCTGAGAACATTGCTCTGTTTCTGAAGCCCGTTCTTTTATCGCTTTTAATTCCAGTTCAGCCTTGCCCTCCAGGCACATACACTTGACTGTGTTAAAAATTGTGCCGTCTCCATCCTTCTCTCTGCCATATCATCTGTAGAATTCCACATTGCTCTTTAAAAGCATAACAGTATCAGTGTTTTCATAGTTTGATTTTTATATTTGAGGTGCTGACATGGGAGTATCCTGTGCTAAGCGCCAGGGCTACCCCAATGCTGGATCTGCAACTGTTCCCAGATGACTATCATCATCCCCCTCATGGCCCAGCTCAGGTGAGCTGCCACGATTGGGAAACCCTTAGGTGTCAACCTTTCTGATTGACTACTGTTGGCTGGCTACTTCAGGCTGCTCATGATCCTTCCTTTTCAGAACAGCTCACTGTTTGTTGGTGCCACAATGTGCTCTTCTAACTACTGCCCCACCCCCCACCCCCCGGGCCTCCTTTTGCCTTGAACCTTACTCTGAACTGACTCCCCAGCATGGAACTTTGTTAATGACTCCAAACCACATCTTTGTTGCACTGCTGCATTGCCCGCATTCTCCTGACTGATTCTCCGGCACCTAATCTTGGCACTGTCCCAGACCATGTCTTGGCTAGAGCTGACACACGTATCTGCTACTGTCTAGTATCTAGCCAGATATTGCAGTATCCATGGTATTTGGTATCAGGTCGGATACCAAATGTTATCCAGCTCAGTATCCACCAGCTATCCCGTTAACCAGATTACCGTTTACCAATTATTGAATTACCATTTACTAACTATTGTTTACTGTATTACCATTAATTAGTTTAACTTTTTTTAAAAAAAACTCACTCCCTCTATCTGGACTGGCTTGATTATGGGGTAACGCAGTACAGCTGCCTGTGGCAGGATGGGCAGGATAGAAATTTTTAAAAATAAAAATAAATAAATAAATGGTAATGTAGTAAGCAGTAATATCCAGTATTCTGGTTTGGCCATTAACTTCTGTGGCTACTGGATAGTTACTGAATAACTACCAAACTATTTGGAATATTGGTTATTAGTTGCTGGTAATTTTTTTGCTATCCATTTCAGTTCTAGTCTTGTCCTGATTCTGCAACGTCTCAACGCTGGGCACTGACCCTGCAAGGTCTTAGTTACTCCTGTTTGCCCACAACCTGGCAGTCCTAACACTGAGTGAGACTGAAAAGTTTATTTATTTTACTTATTACTTCAATTTCTTAGCCACCCCCTCCTGCTATAGCATCTTGGGGCAGCTTACAACATATTAAAACCATATAAAATACATATATAAACATAAAAACCATAATAAATCAACAGTATACAAGTAAAAATATAAAAACAACAGTACAAACCCCACGGTGAAGAAGGAAAAAAACCCACCCCCCTCCCTCGCCAAAAGCCTGGTGGAACAGCCAGGTCTTACACTGTCTCCGGAAAGAGGGAAGGTCTGGGGCCAAGCAGACCTCCGTCGGGAGGGAGTTCGATAGCTTAGGTACATCCACCAACAATACCCTCCTCCTCCTCATCACCCGAGATACTCAGGGGACCTCGAGGAGGGCGCTCCTAATCGACCGCAGGGGCCGATCCAGGACCCAGGGAGTGAGGAGATCCCACAGATAGGTAGGGCCCAGGCTGAATAGGACTTTATAGGTCAAAACCAACACCTTGAATTAGGCCCTGGAAGAGTATAGGCAGCCAGTGCAAGGATTGGAGCACTGGTGTAATGTGCTCACGGTGACATGTCCCCATAAGGAGACAGGCCGCCGCACTCTGTACCAGCTGCAGTCTCCAGACTGTCACCAAGTTGAAGTGAGACTAAATGATTAACTCTTGTCCGATAACTTTCATAGCAGTTAAATGCTGGGACAAGTTTAAGTTGTAGGTGGTAGCAGAACAAGCCATGTGGCTGGATAGGCAAGTTCTGGGTTTGCCTTGATAGAATCCCAGGTACTACTCTTCGTTATGTCCTTGCATAATCTGTCTGCTATCTTATTTGTGGAAAATGAGGTAGACAGTAGTCATCTTCTGGACTTGGAGGGCTATTTGTTTTTGGATGATGAAAAGTGGGGCTGTGTACAGGAGGCTGAGGCAGTGGAGTGAATCATCATGGCTGCCCACACCCAAGTCCAGGAACTGTTTCACCAGGCTAAGGAAACAAATGGGTGCAGATACGCACGTATGTGTTCTGCCCAACATTTCAGGTGCTGGAGCTTCCTCCACCACAACACACCTGTTGTTTCTGAAGTGGACAGGGTGAGTTTGGAGGGATCTAAGTCCCCCAAATCAGAGAAACTCTGTCTATGAATATGAATAGATTTTATGTTGTTTTGTGGCATTTTATCGTATTTTTTTATACTGTGAAAAGCTCAGAGCGTCATTTGGCGGGGGGGATGGAGGGGACTATACAAATAAAAATTATTATTATTATTACTAAAATCCAAGCTTTTAGGGGAGATGTAAGCTCTCCATCATTGGAGGTTTTCAAACAGTGGCCTGCCAGCCATCTATCAGGAATCTTGTAGCCGTAGTCATCCTGCATCCAAACAGCAGGTTGGACTAGGTCAGGAGTGGGTGACCTCAGGCCTGGGGGCCAAATGCAGCCCATGGCTAGTTTTTATTTGGCCTCTTTCCAGTCCCTGGATCTGGCCCCCAGATCCAGTTCCTACCCCTACGCACGGAGAGATTGAGCTCAGGGTAAAGGAGGAGAGATGAGGGCGTGCACACAAGGATAGAAGACAGTTCTTCTATCTGGACACTCCTTTTCCTGAATGTATCCAGCTCCCAACTTTTATGCAGCCCCAGTGACTGGATAACCCGCAAATCCCTTCCAACTCTGTGATTCTATAATTCTATTATTATTAATAAGCTATTGGTAGCTTTCAGAGTTGGTTGCTTCTAGATATGAGCACATGGTGTGCAGGTTTGGGAGGTGAGGGGAGGTGATGATGGGTCACCTAGGCAAGGATAGACTCCGGAGGCAGTAGCACTCAGAGCTCAGTCATCATGACAGCACTATTTGAACTGCTAGTGAGCTACGTTGATAGACCCCTTTCAAACAATCTCAATGGGCCTAGTATAGATTAGAGAGCTACTGGAGATAGCAGGGCCAGAGAGAGGAACACAGAGCAAAATTCATTACAAGCAGTGGAAAAATACTGACAGTCCAGATACAACCACAGCCAAAGGTTTCCTGCATTTTCCACCACATCTGAAGTGGATGACATATTGTTGTTCCTAGCCAGGATGGGATTGACACCTCTTCTGTAGGGCTGAAGGCTCCAAGTTGCCATCTGAGCTATTTCCAGCAGAATGTGCAGATGCTGTAGGACGTGTCTTATTAAGTGATTCATTGGCTTTGGCTAATACAATCAGAGATGTGGAAAAAGGAGTTGTTTGTTTACAATTAATGGGATATGACGTCTGTTTCCATGATTAAGATCGGGAAACCAAAATCAACACTTGAGGCTGCCAACCTGAAACTGCTTGAAAGCTCAGAGACCAGGAGTTCCCACGCTTTTGCCTGGTGACCCTATTTTGAGATTTAAATAGAGTCCTATGACCCCAAACATAAAAGGCATGCAAATGATATCAAATACCCATCAACATAACTCTACTTGGCGACACACCCCACCGTTTGGGAACCTGTGTTGTACACAAAGGAGCTCGCAAGCAGTATTAGGATTGTGGCTTGAGATGGAACATCATTCCTTTGTCCAAATTTTCAAAAGCAGGTGTCTAGTTGTACATGTAACAAACTGATACTTAGGTACGAACAGGTATGTGAATTAATTATACATGCAATCAATAACTCAGCTGTATATAAAACCAACTACTCTGAACAGCCAAAGGGAATTATTACTTATTATTATATAGCACGAGCAATGTTCCTGACACTAAACAATCATCAATTGACACTAAACAATCAGTTGGCCCCCACCCTCCTGTCGTTTCAATGTTTGTGTAAGACCTGGCTGTTCCGCCCGGCCTTTGGCGAGGGGGGGGAGGGGCGGAGGGGGGTTGGGAGGGAGGGTGAGTTTTTATGACTTGTTTTAAAATTTGTAGATTTATTTTAAAATGTTTTATTGTTGAATTTTTTGTGTATATGTTGTTCACCGTCCCGAGCTGCCTTTGGGCAGGAGGGGTGGGATATAAGTTTTAAATAAATAAAAAATAAAATAAATTAACTAGAAACAGTTGTCTGCGCAGAGTGGCTTGCAATCAGGATGCACAAAGGAGAGGGGAACATCGGGAGAGACCAGAATACCTTCATGAAATTGAGAAGCCCACAGGTGTACGTGCTTAACTTAATTACAGGGACAGAAGACCCTGAATGGAAGGACAATAGAGAGATCATCAGTGAGCAGGTTGTGAGGGTGAGGAGCAAGGAAAGCATGACAGAAGCGGTAGGCTATTATGAGGGATTTGAAGGTAGGGAGGAAGAGAGCAAAGTGTATGTGTTTCATGGAAGGAGTAGCTATTTATACCGATCGCTGTATAAACCCAAGGGCTGGTTTGAAAAATCAGATTTATTCTCAGTGTAGATATGTAACCCCCATCTGCTAATCCCAGCTGTCTGCCCCAGTGTCCACTTACAGGAGCACTGGGTGTGGCACCTAATGTTACAGGGGTGTCCTGGGTTCAACCTGGCACAAGGTGGTGTAGTTAGCCCAGGTAGTCACTTGAATTTCCTTCTGTAGCAGATGATCTAATGTGATGCCTCCACGTGAGGGATGAGTCCTTCTTTTAAGGACCTCTACCACCTCCCAGGAAAGAAAACAGATCAATCCCAGAGTGCCCCAAACTACACACAACTAAAATAAACCTCTAAAAGATCTACAAAAGTAACATTAAGTAACATTCAAACAAACACAAACATTGGCTTTAATGAGAAAAAGAAACACCAAAACAGTCCCCTCCCAGGTTTATTTTATTTATTTATTTATTATTTTATAGCTTTGTATCCCGCCCCCTCCTGCAACGCAGCTCAGGGCGGCTAACAACATTCATAAAAACAATTAAAATCAATTAAAATATAAATATAAAATACATCCATAAAACAGGGCTAAAGGACAGCAATAAATAAATAAACGGGCGGGGGATTAAAAATCGTGCAACCCGAACCCCACTGTCTGATAGTCTTCGGGTAGGACTTTTTAGCGGTGGCTGGCTTAGAAGAACCTTTTAGCGCCACAGTGCGCAGCATGTGGTTATGGCCAAGGCCCACTACTCACAGAAACCACAGTTGGGTCAGATCTTCTTGCCGTTTCCTGCACTGTGACGCAGGCAGTTGGGAGAAATGAAAAGCAGGCCTCGGGACACTTTCTTGCGCACCTCCAACTGGCACACAGCACAGCTCAGATTCCTACCTACCTCCCCAGGCAGACGAGCAATACCGTGAAGAACCTTCCTGGTTCCCTTCTGGCAGCTCTGCAAACTCCAGAGTAACCCAGCAAGGTGTAATCTCTCCCTTCCGTCTGGGGCCTCACCTCAGCATTTCCCACCCAAGATGGCTGCTCTCCTCCAGTTTCCCCCACTCCCTCCTGTAGGGGCAGGTTTTGGCTTCAAAGAAGGGATTCTGGGAGATGCAGTTCACAGTTGCTGCTTGTGTAGGCTTTATGTCCTGGTCCACTTCACTTAAAGAAAGCAGTTTGATCTTTCAGAGGGGACTACTGATATAAATAAGTCATAACGTTTTAAAAAGAAACAACCCTGTTCACATCCCTCACTGTGTGAAAGGGAAATCCTATACCTGCTTGTGTCAGAAATGTCTTGTAAAAACGTTGCTTAGGCACTTACTTTTTCCTCTCAATACTTTATGATGCAGAGAAAAATAGGTTTTTTCACCCCAACCTAGCCTCAGAATTAGGCAATGGGCTGTTTAAAATGCACACACTGTATCTAAAATATGTTAATTTACACATACAAATCGGAATAATGGGGTGGTAGCACAGGAACTGTCCCATTTTCAGGTTTTCACAACCTGGTCACCTTAAATGAAGGGAATGTTCCTTGCATAATGTAGGTGCTTGTCCCACTGAGGTTGGTAAGTACATGTGAAAGAGCTATGCAAGTGTCAGACTGCTCTCCAGGAGCTTTGAGAAATATCTCCCAATCTCAGGGACGGGAGAGAGGGAGCAAATTTGAATTTCATTTCTCCCCATTGTGCTTCCCGTACACCTCGCCCTTTTTCTTTTCAACCAACAACCTACCCTGCAAAAGAAAAGAAAAAACCCTAGTAGCTATTCCTTTAGTTTCTAAATAAGGTAAGAGAGAAGTGACCCAAGGGCACCGTTGCAGGGTAAGGTATATCTTATCTTACTACTCTTTATGTAGGCTGAATGCTACAGCTCAGACTGGCCCTTCGATATTAACACAGAAGTTCCAAAACTAGGGGGTGGGGGGTGTCACCATCTGCAAATGGGGTCATCATGATCCTGGCTATCCAATATACTTTGCATGGCCTTGTTGCTGCCTAGTCACAGGATTATAATTAAGGGCAAAAACGAACATTGCAGCAGACTGGTTCAGCCCATTGTGGCACCTTGATGCACAGACCCCGCCTGCACGTGTGTGCAGGCTCCGCCAGATGTTCAAGCCGGGGTATCCTGGGTCATGCTGGCAGCTAGCCTGGGCCATGATCCCAGAGACTTCTGGGATCACAGCTCAGGCTAGGGTCTGCTCCGAGTGAGCCACCCCAGAGCGGCATGTGTGTTTCCAGAACAGTCTGCTGGCCTGGGCTGGCTCTTCCATAACAGGAAGCCATGGCTGCCTGTCATTGGCTGCCATGGCTGTCATGGTTGGGGGTGGGGCTCTGGGTACAACATGGGGACGTGACGACTGGACGCACGTTCCCCATTCTCCCTGCTCCCAGGCTGCGCAGCAATCAGCCTGGTGCAGGTTTGTTTTGCACTCCGGCCCAGCACACGCCCTGTCCGCCTGGGCTGCCTGTCCCTGGTTAGTCCAGGATGCAGAAGCCCGGCCTGACATGTGCTTTCACCCTAAGTCTCAAAAGGAGGTCACACAGGCCAAATGATGGGAACCCCAGTATTAACAGGTGATTACCCATTTACCTCTTCATGCAGTTGGCAAATGTATCGAGTGCCATACACCGTGTAAATTAGGGATGGGAAATCTTTTCCTTCTCATGGGCCACTTTGAAAATTAGAACAAGCCTTATAGGCTGCATAGGAGTTGGGGGCAGGGTGCTTAAGGCGTAGTGGTCAGGATGGCGGTGGGTGAAAAAGTAAGGGGAGAGTTCAGATTATGGGTCTATGCCATAGTGCATGCTCTCATCTCTGCTCCCTTCTGCTGACTGACCTCAGCCTTTGTCCTTGAGGCAGAGTAGGGTTTGTTTGGATTCACAGGCTAGATCCATGAAGTCAGAAGAGACCGAATTTAGCCCATGCAGGAATTTGCTTCCTTATTCCTGGTGCAAGGCTGTGTGCATGAGAGAGAAAGAGAGCATCTGTATCATAAAAAAAAAAGAGAAGGAAACCCTTTGACCACAAACTTTATGAGACTCAAGCAAAACTGAAGACTTGCCATGACTCTCTGTAGTTTCCTCAGATAAAGGAGTACGTGTCATTGAGGTAGGAGCGCTGCGCTGGCAGACTCGGTCGTATCTTCCAGGCTGGGCAAAACTGGCATCCTACCATCCACCAACTGGCAAGAATCTTGTGCGTACCTGGGTGAAAGATGAGCAACAATCCTTCAGTGGGAATGGAAAACACATAAAAGGATTCATCAGCAGATCAAATTCTTTTTATGGCCTAGGACAACATGAGTAAATTTGGAAGCAAAACTGAGGCAACAGTCCTCAATCCGTTTACTCTAGAGGTGTTCCATTGGCTACCATGGGAATCCTCTGGAGTGAGTGGATGGAAGACTGCAATTCAAAGAAGACATAATGGATGTAAAACAGGCTTCGGGGGCAGCCATGCCAGCCCTCTTCACCCCTGGGCTGGCCGGTCTGTGTGAAGGCGGCTCGCCAGGTGCGGAAGCATAGCAGGCTGAGCCTGTTCTGAGGCGGTTCCACTTGCAGTGCTAGACTGGAACATCCTGGAGTGCCGCCAGCAGAGCAGGCCGGTCAAGCCAGAGCTTCTGTCGGTCTGCTCAGCAGACACATGCTGCAGCTCCACTCCTGGCCAGCAGTTTCCCCAGCAACAACACAGAGTTGCAGGCACCAGCCTAGAGCCTTGGGCGTGGGCGGACCGTGGCTAGGGGATCCTGTTGGAGGATTCCCTGCTAATTGCCGCCATCTAAAGTGAGGCAAGAATCCTTTAAAAAGCTTGATCCTTCTTTTGCTGCCTTTTGCTTTTATAAAAATTAGGTGCTGATTATCTGGCCTTTTCAGTGTTGAGGCTACTCAAGAGGGGAATGCTAAATGCACTAATTCTGCACTATGAAACCCTGCTGTGTGCTGCTAGTGTTGGTGCAGGCTCAGAGCTCCAGTTTTGTGAGCACTGCAACACACAATAGTAATTGAGTGTCAGGGGTATTATTCAGACCTGGCAACATGCCTCTTTGTGGAGAAAAACTATTTCTGAACGTAAGTGCTAGTGCTTAAAAAAAAGAAAATAAAAGTGGATTCCAGTTACCTAAGGTTGTTTTTTTAAAATGTATTTTATGTCTCCATTAATCATCTATATTACAACTCTGAAGTATTCATTCTGCATTGCCAGTTTGGAATCTGATCTTCCAAGTCCTGTACTGATGGAGGCCCTATAGATATAAATGAGACTTGCAATAATGTAGTGGTTTGAGGATTGGAGGAGCTTTTGTTATTTTGTATCCCCTCCTTTTTTGGCAGACAAGCAATTTTGCTCCTTGTCCAAGCAAAGATAGCTCACTCCCAGCCTGTCCAGAACACATTAATGACACTGCACAGGTTCCAAGAGCCAGTGCGTTTCAGGAGACTTCCAAAAACTTTAATCAGGCTAAGACTCTGGACCTTACTAGATTACTATACCATTCAAAATGAACGGCTTTGCACTTTCAGAGTTCAACATGAACAACGTAGCACAGACACAATAAGAATCTCAAAGGCAATTAGCATGGAATCTTCCTCTCATGGGTGTAACTACAATAGGTGCAGCAGTTGCACATAGTCCCACATGCATGTAGACTGCATATGTGCACTAGACTGAATGTCCCATGCCATCTTCTCACCAGGGTCCATTTTCCACGTAGCTACACTCCTACCTCCTCTCTACTACACAAGGGTGTAGCTGCATTGGGGCCTACGATCTTGGAGGGTCCATGCTTCCTGCTGCTGCTTTTTGTCCTGCTACTGAGAAGGGGCCCCTGACATCCCATTCCACCTTCTGCGCCAAGGCCCATTCCAGGCTAGCTACACCCTTGCTACCACGCTTGCCCAAGCACTACATCACAAATCCTGCCAGCATGTATAGCTCTGATTTTTCAACTCGAAGCATCATGGATGTTGCATGATAGGTGTTCATTTAGAACAGTAGTCACTGGTTCTTACACATTTTAGATTCTGAACCCCTTTCCTCTTGTCTGCAGCACTTGACATCCCACCCTCCACACACATATTCATCCCTTCGAGCCAGTGTGGTGTGATGGCTAAGTGTGCAGTCCTTGGCCTAGGAGATAATAGGGGGACCCTGGTTCTAGTTTTGCCTTAGCCAGAAACTCACTGGGTGATGTTGGGCCGGTCACAATATTCTCTCAGCCTAACCTACCTCACAGGGTTGTTGTAAGGATTAAAAGTTGTGTTAAATTGTTGCATGTAAAGCACTCCGAGTGCAATGGCAGGGGGTGCTATATAAAGATTATTATTATAATCCAGCCCATCCTCTCCCCCTTTCCACAGCACTTCTCTCTTTGTCCTCTCCCTCTCTTCTAATCCCTCACTCCACTGCCCCCACACTCCTATTGCTGCTGCTGTTGTCAAAACCCATCTAGCTCAGAGTGGAATGGCTGAAATTTCAAAAATGGCAGCAGCTCGCTCACTTGTGGGACATAAGCACCAGCCAGAATTTGTGTTACAGAAGTGTGTGGGGCATAGTGGGAGGAACTGCTCCCCTTTTGGAAACTCCCTCTAGCTCAGTCAGAGCACAGTAGAGCCCCTTTGTAGCCTCCTCCCCCAATATATTATGTGCCCCCTCAGTTTGCAAACCACTGATTTAGAGCATTTTTAATTAACTGAGTCAATTTCAGTCTCCAAGCAAATAATTTTTACCCTTTACGCAAATGTATACTTTGAACAGTTGGGCTGTAGCTCAGGTGGTAGAACACATGCTTTACATGTATAGAGTTCAAAGTTCCATCTGTGATTCAAGATCTCTGGAAGTGTGCCTGGGTGAGGCCTCTGCTGGAGACCCTGGAGAGCTGGATTTGAAACCCTGCTGCCATGTCAGGTTGTGACAATACTGGGCTAAAATGGGGACCATGAGTCTTACTCAGGGTAGTTCCTTATATTTAAGATGACCTTAAGAAACTGATTCTAAATTTATTATGGGGAGATAAGAGGTAGGGGCCCTCAGCTACCAGGATGTACTGGGGGGCCAGATTTCTGCCATCAGGCCTGAGTGACAGGCTCTTGAGACTCCTGAACCAGGCAGATCTTTATTTTATTTATTTATTTATCTGGATTTGTATCCTGCCTTCCTCCAAAGGCTCAGCGTGGCTTACTGCATAAATATACAAAAATGATAAAACCCAGTAAAAATATTAAATTACATAAAATTCCAATTAAAACTACTCATCCCCCCCCCCAGACCCTATCCCTGCCCACTAACAGCTGGTCAAATAAATAGGTCTTATATTGCCTGAGTGTTACTGCTCTAAAAGGAAGATACTAGGGAGCACGAGCAAAAAGGAACTAATTTAAATACATCTTTTCAGACAGACAATAAAAACATATTTACTTTCATTTTCTTGAAGCGTAGCCACTGTCTCTAGATCATATAAAAGGCACCTTTCATCTTGATAGCTTGAAAACTTGGGAGAAATGGAAAAACTCTCTCAAATTATATATATATATAAAAAAAAATCCATCAGTGAATTTCATCTCATCACTCACCAGAGACAGTAAACACAGTGCACCTAAACCCCAGTCTAGTCCACAGGATGGACATACTTGTTTACTTCATCACATCACTCAGCAGCTGCATGTTGTGCTAGTCAGTGCTCCTGGCATTCACCTGTTGCTAATTTCAGTTTCTTCACCAAGCACCTATTTTAGCCTATTCCTTTGGTTTCCATCATCTCTTGTTTGATCGCAGAATCACAGCAATGAAGAGTTGGGATAGGAGAGACCTCATGGGTCATGTTGTCCAGACTCCTTCCTTCCTGTAATTAAAACCCATTGCTTCTTGTTCTGTTCTCCTGTGGTGGCGGTTGGACTTTTAGGTCGGTGGGGCAGAGGGTGGGGTCAGCATTAAAATGTTATGCTTACACATGATCAATGGAATAGAACACATAATGAATGAAAAAACCACAGTCAATGCAGAATGGAAACTAAACTACACAATGCTGGTGGCATGCAGTAATGAGCAAAATGCAAAGTTCCGTGTGAAGAAATCAAAAAGAGAAAAACAGCATTTGCTCCTGTAGATCAGGTGTGTGGGGGGAGGGGAAACAGCAGCTCAAGGCTTCAAGTCTATTTAAAAACCAAACCAGGATTTCTCCCTGTGACCAGGATTTGGGGGTTCTCCTCTTTCTGGCTGTCCTGCAAAGGACCACTGGACAAGCCACAACTCAATTACCCTGCTTACAGTAACCACTAGGCACCGCCCTCCCCAGAGTGTGCCGGCTCATAAGGGGTTCATCTTTTGTGAACCGTGTCTCAGGGCTCCACAGTCATCAGAAAAGTAAATGGGTTAGGCTTGTTTTGGTGTTAACCAAGATTCCCTGGTTAGTATTCAGTGCCAATGACCACACAAACACAAGCTTTATAATAGGAAACTTTTATATGAAAACTAAAACAGATAATACAGGGTCAGAGTATTTACAGAAGGTGCATAAGAAAACGAAAGCAAAACAATACACAGTGCTAGCTTAACTGATCATGCTCCCGAGTCTCTAGTAATGACTTATCCCATGTTCCAGAGGACCGAAGATTTGTGTCTGATGTTTGTAGACAGGCATGCTGCATATTAGGCCACTTTCATACCTGCACAAATGTGTTCTTGGAAGGTTGAAATCCAGCTCTGTCAATCACCCTTATAAATATGCATAAATGCTTCAACCACACACCTAGGCATTCACACCTGAACAAAGATGTGCTTGATCTGTATGCGCATACCCTCTCCTGACCTTCTAAGGACATGCTCACGCAGGTGTGAAAGCAGCTGTGATCTTCACATACTGATGTTGTCAAATGTCTCAATCTCTCTCTTTCCTTCCCTCTTAAGCATACCTTTTAATTCTTCAAATCACCTTGTTTTGAGTTTTTGACTAACTTCCATTGTTGGTCATTTAGCTACTGTATAGCCTTAACCCAAGTTCAGACAGATAGCCATTATCACCTATGTGGACTGATTGTCCTGGGGCTTGAGGTTTTAGAATGATAATTTCCTGGCTAAGGTTCAACTATCTTGAGCAAACTCCCCATATAATAAGTTTCCCTCTGGCTTATTCAGTCAATGGTTAATACAAACATCTTTGACATCATGACCTTCCCTATGCTATACCTGAAGTCCCTCCTCAAAACCCACCTCTTCCGCTCCGCCTTTCCTAACTCCTGCTAATCACCCCCACCCAGGATTACTTGTTATGTGCAAACTCCTATTTACTGTAAACAAGCCAAGAACCTGTACCTGAGTTCTCGCATCCTCATGAATGTTGCATCCCTTGTCTCTCCCTCTGTTCCCCCTTCCCTGTCTAGATTGTAAGCTCTCGGGCAGGGACCGTTTCTATTTTATTCTCTGTAAAGCGCCAGGTACATTTCTGGCGCTATATATAAATGCTAATAAAATAATATCTGACAAGATACATCATTGCTGTGTTCATAACTCCCAATGACACTCCCACAAACTAATCCCAAACCAGTTGGGATTAAAAACCAAACCAGGATTGCTCCCCCAACCAACTTTTACTTAGCTTTAAAAAGGGGTAAAGCCATGAAAAATCAAGCAGGAAGCCCACCCCCATGCCCAGGATTAAAAAGAAAACCAGGATTGCTCCCCCAACCAATTTTTAGTCAGCAAGGGGCAACACCAAGAAAAATAAGCAAGAATAGCCCCTCCCACCTCCCAATTGGGAAGGGGCACCAAAAGAGAAATCATAGCTGCTACCACCCCCAGAAAAAAAACCATAATGAAGAGTAGCTCATCTTACCTGATCTGATGAAACGTTTAACCAGAAAGGGGGAACGTGCTGATGCAATGCTTTTAAATAAGCAGACTGGCTCCCCCTCACTCCCCAGTGCCCTCCCTTTGCCCTGATTGGCTAGGGCAATGGCTCTATCAGCCAAAAAAAGGTCTAATTTGCTGAATTCCTATATTGGAATCCATGGGCAAGTTCCCCAGCCTGCTCCTAGAAACAGTTGAGCACGCATGAAAGGGATAAAATATAGGCAAAATTGCTGTAAACCTCCCTCTCATACACACTCTGTGCCCAAGTCACTCCCCTGTTCCCTCACACCTGGCCAGCACAGCTCCTGGAACCCCAAAATCACTGAGCTGTTGCCTTCTCATGTATGCGCAGCGACAAATCGTATTGAATAGTGAGAAAACCCTGTGCATGTGCATGGCTGGTGAGGCAATTCTCTGTGGACTCAGCAGCTGTGTGCATGTGCAGTGCTTTCTCACCGTTTGCTGCTGCTGAATGCATATGCGGGGGTAATGGTAGTGCCACGGCGATCCGGTCAGTAATGGCGAGGCTCCAGGGTGCTTTGTGGGGCCCTGTCCTGGAGTTCTGAATGTAGAATTGCCCCTGTATCCTCTTTGGGCAAGGAGGACAAATGTTCTTCATCTTTTTATGGTATTCTTTTAGATTTGTGTGTGTGTGTGTGTGTGTGTGTGTGTGTGTGTGTATATATATATATATATATATATATATATATATATTCTCCATAACAATATCAATACAACTTTACATTTCTTCCCATACAATTATTATTGTTCCTTTGCCACTCATATCCTGACATATAGGGTATTTTCAGACGTTACGAGATCACGGTGAACCACGGTGAATACCCACCTGTGGTCACCGTGTCTCGAACGTCTGTTTGGAGGCCGCCAGATGTTTGCCACGGTGAATCCCCACATGGGGCCAATTTGAACCACGCTTCCCGGGCTAGCCGGGGGAATGTCCTGGGAAGCGTGGTCAAACGGACCCCCGGCAGGGACCAACAAAAAGTAACGTCTGGCCGGTTGCCACGGCCCGGGATCCCCGGCGGGATCCCGGGCCATGGCGCTTCCGGCCCTCCGCGGCGGCCGCAGTGGCCCCGCCGCCCGCCCGTCTCCCTGGAGGGCGGGCGGCGGGGTGCGTGGAGGGGGCGGGGCTGTGCGTCCGCACGTTGCGCCGCGCGGCCCCACCCCCTCCCACATTCCCCGCCGGGATCCCCCCAGCACGTCTGTTGTGGAGTTACGGGGTGACCCCGGCGGGGAATGAATAGGGTGATTTCGGTACGGGGCCAATGGGCCCCGTAACGTCTGAAATCACCCATCGGCGAGCGACTGTGCTACTGAGAATGATTGTACAGATACCGCTTGTGGCCTCGTGTGTGGACTTCCCCAATGTTTCACCTTGCCATCGCTCATTCCCTCCCTCTCCCATGCACCCTCCACCCCTCCCGACTGCGCTCTAAAAGATGTCTTTCAGGCAGGTCGATTGTGTATATTTGTCCATCTTGTTCTGCTGAGTCAATACTGTCCAACATGGTGTCCAGGTGTCATAAAATTTGTTTAGGTTGTCTTTTAGGCTGGTCGTGATCCGTTCCATCAAGACTACATGCCAGAGCCTTTGTAGCCATGCAAGCCTAGTAAGTCCTTTTGTGTGTTTCCATGTCTTAGTGATGGTGCGTACTGCCGCCAGGAAAAGGTTTTGTCAGGTTCTTTTCTAGAACATCTTAAGAGTCTTTGGTGGGTATAGTCCCAATAATGCGATCTCTGGTTTAAACGGGAAATTTACTTCCAGCTGACCATTGATTATTGTCCACACTGTCTTCCAGAAAGCTTCCACCTTAGGGCAACTCCATTAGCAATGCAGATAAGTACCCCTTTCCCCACACCCCTCCAGCAGGTTGGGGGGTAGGTATTTTTAATTTTATTTATCCCATCAGGTGTGATATACCATCTTTGAATTAACTTTATTTGAGGTTCTTTTACTAATAATGACACTGACCAAGTAGACCTATGCTCCCATATACTTTTCATATCTTGCTCTGTTATTTCTAACGTTTACTCATCCGACCATTTAGAAATGTATCCCGCATCCGGGAAATGATACAGGGCTTTTACTAGTCTGTACAAGATTGAAAACACTCCCTTTTGTCCTATTTGATTAAACAAGATTTTTTTCCAGATCTGTGGGATCCCAGATCTGTGGGATCCTGTCCTTAGGATTGTTTGTAGTGCTGTGTAGTCGGCAGTACATCCAAAAACCTACTTTTTCTGCTAGGGCCATCTCTAACATGTCCCTGGTTTTAAATGTGTTTTGTGCAAACATGTGCATCGCCCTATATATCCCTTTCTCCTTCCATCTCTGAAATGTTTCCTTCTCCTTTCTATTCCAGTTAGGTCCCACCTTCTCTATAGGGACATATGGGGTCCTTCCTGTCAGGATCTCCATTTCTTTTCTTTTTTTGCAGCTATGCCATGCGGTTATGGAGGCTCCTGCAAAGGGATAGTCCTTCTCTTCCCTTCCCCTTAGTGTAACCCTGGATGTATCCTCAAACAGATCCCTTCCCTGTGGGATCCCTAGAATATCCATTTCTAAGTTTCGCCATTTTGGTTCTTTATCCTCATTATACCAGATTTTGACTGTTCTTAACGCCGAGGCCATACCATGTAGTCTCAAGTCAGGCAGATTACATCCTCCCTTCTCAATCCCCATTTTAAGGATGGATCTGCGTACCCAAGGTTTCCTTCTTGCCCCAAATTATAAACTTCATTATTTTATCTATTTTCTGGAAGAACTCCCTGGGTAGTTGTATTGGGAGGGTGTAGTGAAATTGTGTGTTCTTTGGACCAGTTCAGTGATGACTCAGGCAAATGAGGTCAAGAAGGCTGATTTATTATATACAAAGCATAAAGGTAAAAGTAAATAAAAACAGTAAAAGCAAGCTCTCTCACATCCCTTTGTGCACGCTGGAAACTCCAGTCACAGCTGCGGGAGGATCCTCGGGTGGGCCCCAGGTTCTGCTGCGCCCACTGGCACGTCTGCCAAGCGGCCAACAGTGAAGTTCGTCTGCCTGCGCATCTGCCTTAATCACTATACTTTATAGTATTCTGGTGTCACACACTCACTCTACTAATCATGTGCATGTGTGACCAATTATGTAATCCACTATGCAACACACTGCACATGTGTTAGATTTACGAGTTGCAGCTAGCCTGGGTCCTTCCTAGCTCCCCATCACTACCCTTGATAAGGGAGCTTCCCACACATTCCCGTTCTAGTTCGGCCTTGGCCTTCTAAACAACAGTTTATATAATACAAGAAAGTTGCCCAAGAGGCTTACAGAAAATACACTCACTGAGAACTGAGTTACCCGTTCTCAACTTATATGCTTTTACACATGTCAATCAAGATGGATTCTATAACATATACAGGCCAAAATAAGATGTATAAATGCCCACTAATCTGGTGCCACCGGTGTACAAGAGTCTTCTCGCAATCTTTTCACTACAGAGGGCCTGTATAGTGTAGAGGATTTTAGGTAGCAGCTGCATTTTAATTATATTTATTTTTCCCAACCAGGAACATCCTAATCTATGCCAGGAGTGTTGTTTATCTTGAAATTCCCATATAAGAGGTAAGTAATTTTTTAAATATAAATCCCTGGTGTTCTTAGTAAGTTTAACCCCTAAGTACCTTATGTATTTGGAATTGCGATGATGGGACATGTCCTCCTCCTCTGCCTCTACTGTGGTTTAATAGCATCATCTGGGGTTTTCGTGGGTTGATCTTATATCCCGATAGGGATCCAAATTCTGTCAATACAGTCAAAAGTTCAGGTATAGATGTTTGTATGTTAGTTAGGGAGAGAAGCATGTCATCCACATACACCATCGTTTTGTGTTCTGTTTTCCCACTCCCCACATCTTGTCATTTTGGTTTATAGCCAGAATCAGGGGCTCTATTGCTGCTATATCAAATAGGAGTGGCGAGAACGGACAGCCCTATCTAGTGCCCCTTGTGAGTTGAAAAACTGGAGTTAATTCTCCATTTATTACTACCTGTGCAACTGGTCTTTTATATATAGTATTCTTTTAGATTTTTGAAAACTAGCAACATTTGCTCCCCCACCCTTAACCTTCTTTCTTCTAGGCTAAGCATGCCCAGTGCCATCAACTTTTCCTCAGACAACTTCTTTTAGATCCTTGATCATCTTCATTGATCACCTCTGAATCTTTTCCAGTTTGACAACCTTTTTCTTGAAATGTGGTGCCCCAAACTGAACACAGTACTCCAAGAGAGGCCTGATCATTGCTGAGTATAGTGTACTATAACCTCGCGTCTTGGACATGATGTTTCTGTTAACACAGCTGAAAAAAGAATGGTTCTTCTCCATGCTGTAGGCACCAGCTGACTTGTGTGCTGCAGTGGGACATGAAAGCAGAACCTACCCAATGCAGATGATACCCCATACTGCCATACACCAGAGACCTCTGGCTAGCCCTAAATTGGAGCTTATGGAGGCGTTACGCTTGAGGAAGCCAAGCAAAAGCATAATGGTCTTGGACTTTCAGAGATTCTGAGCACCAACAACTCTGTTTCATGGGAGACGTGGATGTTCAGCCTCTGTGTATCCTACCTGTACACTACTTCTGGACATTTTAAGCAGCCAGAGGAACAAGCTTGACCTCCTTGTTCAATAAGCTCCACCCTTCACACCCTTACACATGTGCACACACCTCCTAACATTCCAAGTGCACAAAGAGAGACAGACGTTTTCCTGCTTAACGTTTCATTTAGTTTCTTGTTGTTCCATTATATCCTCATTGTCCTCTCAAGTTATTTTCCTGGGAGGCAAGCAGGAGAGAAGTTCCTGAGTCTTGAACATTGGTTTCTCTTTCTCCTAGAAGAGGAACATTGACCTACTGCAGGAGGGGAACTAAAGAGGGACCGTCCCTCTCTTGAGTAGGGATTGTTGCAAGGTGCATGCTGTCCAGCAAACCTGACACCAGAAGGATGTTGACCCATTGGAGAGGATTCAGAGGAGAGCAGCTAAGATGGGACTAGAATGCAAATCATCTGAGGAAAGGCTGAAGGAAGTGGGAATGTTTAGTCTGAAAAGAGACAACTAAAAGGAGACATGATAGCACGAACAGTTGTTCTGCACTGCCACAGAAGAAGAGACAATTAGAGGGAAGGGGTTTAAATTGTTATAAGGTAGATTCAAATTAAATATTAGGAAAAACTTCCTAACTGTAAGAACCACTGAGCTATAGAATAGGTTGCCTGAGGAGTTCATGGATCTCCTTCACTGGGAGGTTTTTTTTGTTTGTTTTTTTTAAAAAGAACCTTGACAAGCTGCTCACTGTGATGCTGTAGGTAACTGATTTTTGCTCTGATCAATGGCATTTTTGAACAAAGATTGACCTCTCTGAAAGCAAAACTATCAATCTGTTGGTGCAATCATTTGCATCTTTAATGCAGTTGAAGCATGCTTTATAAAATAAATATTTTTTCAGCAGGAAAAGTATAAAAAGACTTCTGCACACCAGCCAGGCACATGGGTGTCCTGGTCCAAGAGTCTCCTCTACAGCTACAGCCAAAACAGAGTTACTTATCATCTGTGGGTGCTTTGGAACTCTACTGAAGGGAAAAAAGCAATCTGGCCTGCTTGTTGCTGCTGACCCTCCATTAGTAGTCACTGCAAATGAAAAGGCTTGTAATGGGATCTTGTGGTTTCTATGGGTCTAGTAAAGCCATTTTTATGAGGTCACAGCTTTACAACTCTGAGTCACACATTGTGAAAGGAAGATTTGAAGACAGTCAATTCTAATTATTAGGTTGTTTTACACGTGAGTTGTCTCCTGCGGCTGCTGTAGTGGATCACCAATTCAAAAGGTTAGCAAGCAGAGCCCGTGTTGCACTCAGGAAGAGCAACAGTTCATTCTTGAGAACGTAAAGTGGCTTCAGAGTGGGGGCTAAGGCACATCTTTACTTTGATATTTGGTGTGTGGACGGTGGCAGGGCCCAAGCATGGGGGTGGAAATGGGTACATTTTACCTGGGCCTGGGAGTCCAGGGCTGCAAGCCGGTTACCATGAGAGAAAAAAAACGAGGCTTTATTCAGAAGGAACGTGTTCTGTGCAACTTTGGACAATGTTATCTGTGAATTAGAGAACCGATTCAAAGCAACCAATAACATTTGTTTTACAATCCGATCAACTAAAACGTGTCACACCACCACAGCCTGAGGAACTGGAAGAATCATCTAAATATCTACTTCACACAAGTATCCTACAGATCTGAGAATTTTCATTGTGAAATGTTGCATCTGAAAAAAATAAATAAATGTTCAAGTCTACTTCTGGAAAAGAGCTTGAACTGCCCCCATTTATTAAATGAGATTTACAAAACCCAACAACTACAGCTAATTTTTGTAAGTGTGGGTAGCCCTATGGATTTTTTGCACATTGCCAGTGACTGTGGCAGAAGCTGAAAGAAGATTCAGAAAGCTAGCACTCCTCATCTGGCGTTCTGCTATGGCACAAAAACGCATAAGTCACCTTGCTGTTTTGTCTATTGAGTGTGAACTGGGGGGGGAGGGAGAGAATTGACCTTAGTGAGGTCATTCATGATTTCTCAATGAAAAAGGCCAGAAAAACAAAGCTGTAAAGTGATATGGTCTATTTATGTCATTTCAGAAATAAAATAGACATTTTTCTTTATAGATGTGTTACAAAATTGTACCGGGCCCAGAGAAATGGTGGTTGGGCCCTGGATGGGGGAACGATCCAGGCAAGGAGCAGATAAGGGAGGACGGGCCCAGAAGATTCTAAGGCATTTGGGGTGTGGCCAACAAGGAGAATGGGCACTTGGGTGGCAGCTATGGTGGGCAGAAGCTACGACTGAGTAAGATGGCATTAGGCAGGATAGAACTGGAGCTTGCTCTAGGAGCCAATTTCTTTTGATTGCTGGAAGTTTGGCCTTTGTAACGAAGTGAGTGTTATTCCTTAGATACCAACAGGGATGAGATACTCAACGCGCAGGAAATACAGAAATGGGTACCTTGAATTCAGCTCCCATGAACTTTAAAGGGTTGATGGGAGCTAATTCTTATCCTTCTGAGTAACCAGTCAGTCAAAGTTAAGAGCATGTTGTGTGAACTAAAAGAATCCAAAGGGGATTGAGTGTGGAGCAATTTCTAAGTATTTGAACAAGGAAAGCAGCTGGTTTATATATTTAGGGTCTGATCCACCACAGTTCATTTAAAGTCTATGAAAAATTCTTATTGACTTCAAAAGGCTCTGAGCCAACCCTAAATAAACTCTATGGAACTAGCTTTTGTAATAAAAAGGGGGCAGGAGGGAGGTCTGAGCAGTGAGCATTTATTGCTCTGAAACATCTGAGTTGATATCAAGAAAACAAGGATTTACGATGTTAATCCTCAAGCCAGATAAATGCCCCCAATTAAATCACATTAATCTCCTTTTCTTTTCCCATTGAGAATTTTTATGTCACAGAAAGAAGCAGTATAAACATTTCCAGGAAAACCATTTTAAAAAATCACTGGAGAGAAACTAAAGTTTTCAGTTTCATTCCCTTTTTGTGTGTGTGATAATCAATTACGAACGAAGAAAAGTGCAGATTCAATTAAGGAACTAAATAAAAAGGAATTAAGAGCCACAGGGGATCTCTATTTTTCTTCTATTAAAACAAGAGTGCAAAACCCAGCCTCAATGACTTGTTAGCATGCTGTGTAACGGTATTTGTCTGCATTGAGAAGTATGTCAATTTTCTCTAAGTCTCATAATTAGTTGAGAGAAAACATATCATAAGAAAACTAGATTTTCTTACCCGTAGCAATTTCTATCAGTGATTCTGGATGATAAAGTCTGCAGGTGACACAAATGGTAGGGTGCTAACTACTGAAGAGAAGAGACTAATGTTATGGAGAAATCTAAATTGCCTGGGGAAATGCCCAGGGAATATGTTTTATTATATTGACTCCTTGCCATGTGACCCCATTTTGAAACTAACTATAACCCCATGACCCCAGACAATATATGGTAACTACCATTTGGGATCATACTCCACCTACAGATGGCATGACCATGGTAGGAGTCCTGACAAGCAACTGTTTCAATACATCTATGCAAAATCAGATTCGGGGAGCAAAGACCAAGGGTATAGCCATAACAGAGACAGGTGATGTAGCTTCACTGGGGTCCTGGATCCTGGTGCAGCTGCATCCCTTGGCACTGGGAAGGAGCAGGGTGCCCTATTCCATCTTCTGCATCAGGGCCCATTCCAACCTAGCTATACCAATGCTTACACGGTGAGAGTCTGGCTTTGAAATCAGTGATTTGGAGGAAAACTCCAAGGTCATTATAGACCATCACCCCAATGGGTGTTTGTAGACAGATACGAAGCCTGGCCTCCCCCAGAGCTTCTTCAGGGGCACACACTCCCCGCTGCTTCCAGCCCCACCTGGGTCTGCAACAGAAGGGTCAACAGTTTCCCTGGGCTGCAGTCTGTCCCCAGCCCCTGCTCCACAGAGCTGCAGGCACTCATGCAGTGCTCTAGGCTGATGCCCGCAACTCCACGATGCTAAATAGGGCATGGGACAGCCAGTTGTGGAGCTGCACCATGAGCCTACCCAACAGACGGACAGCAGCTCCACAATTAGCCATTGCCCTGGGTTTAGTCGGCACACTCCAGGTCAGAGTCATAACTAGGTTATGGTCAACATGGCCGTGGTCACGGGTACATTTACATGAGGGGCGCCAACTAACCATGCCCCATGCTTCCAATTCCTGGATCTGGACCATGGCTCCAGTGCCTATTTGCAAGCACTGAATGAGTGAACTCAGAAGAAGGGAGTGGAGATGAGAGCATGCCCTCAAGGATAGGGGATGAATCTCTGGCATAGATCAGAATGGTCAAACTGTGGCTAGAAAACTACAGCTGAGTCTTGGGCAGTGCACGAACAGCTCTCAGCCAAAGCTGGTCCTGGTCCCCCACTGCCAGAATGCTCCCGTGTCTCACTTCATCTAACCCAAGTCTCAGCAGCTGAATCCCAGCTGCTCCACAGAATCTCAGCAGACCTACCAGTAATTGCAAAATGAAAACCAAATGTGAGTCATGGAATAAGTTGCCGATCTCCTGGTTGGGAAGAATAAACCCAATTAAATTATTATACATTATTCTATCCCTCCCAATTGAAATTCCAGCAGACTTCTATGGGCAAGTCCAAAGAATTCTTAGCTCCTTTATATGGAAGTACAGAAAACCCTGAGTCCGCCACAGCATCCTCTTAACAAACAAACAACAGGGTGGCATTGGATTGCCTGATATTAGGCTTTACCACTGGGTGTCAATGTTAAGAACAATACAAATTTGGGCCAAAGATAATCAAAGACCCTGCCTGGGCAGACACTGAACATGAAATGCTAAACATTAAATCCTTTAGTAAGATTATACTGGAGGGAGCAAAATTTAGCTGGCCATGCCTTGCACAACATCCATTTGCTAAACCCGCTCTTCAGATCTGGCACAAGTGTTTGAAAAAAATGGAAACTTTGCCTGGTATAACACTGTTTAGTCCAATTTCTGGAGAACTTATCAAGCAGTGTGGTTTTGAGAACCACATGATAGATACTTGGAAAACCAAGGGATTAGTGTAAGCTTCACAACTATTTGTGAATGACACCTTCAAAACAAAGGATACCTTGGAAGGCATACTGCAGGGTAAAATCCCCTTTCTAATATATTTTAAATTATGATCTCAACTCCCCCCGATAGAGAAAAGATTTTGCCATACAGCCGAAAGGATTTGAAAGTGTCCTGCTTTCTCAATCAACTGATTGTAAAATACTCTCCTGCTTAGACAGAAAGTTACACGCAACGTTCCATTTTCCACATGCAGGATACCTTGAGCAATGGACAGGATCTTCAAAAAGAGTTCTCTCAAAAAAGACTTTAAAACAATTTGGCGGGCAATGGATAAATGCACATCATCACTCACACTAAAAGAGTTGCAAATTAAGCTCGTTATGCGTATTTATTTAACCCCTTACAGGGTATCAAAGTGGGATGTGCAATATCCTAACCTCTGTTGGAGGAAATCCTGAGAGATAGGCTCCTATCTCCACTGTTGGTAGAGATGTCCAGCGGTCCATAATTTATGGAAAGAAGTTTGGAAGCAGTTCGCGTTTGTTACTAAAGCAACAATTCCCTTTGTACCAGAGACGGCTTTATTAGGCATATTTCCAACAGCCAACATCATTAGCGCCCTAGTGGATACGTGTCAACAACTAAGGCTAGCCGCAATTCAAGTGCTTGCACTTAAATTGGAAGTATACACGAGGCTCCATGATAAGGTCTTGGTATAATCACTTGTGGTTTTCTATATCAATGTCTAGAATTTCTGCTGGCCTACGTGATGATTTAGCCTAATTCTATTTAATCTGGAACCCAATTTGAGAACTTTAAAATAATGTAAAATTGGTCAAAAAGAGCACCCGGCATTTATATTTAATTGACATTTGATGGACAATACAGGGATTTGGTACATCATAGGCTTTTTCTTTTTTCTTCTTCACATTTAAACTGGTGAATTGCTACTAAAATATAGAGACGGGTCTTGAATAGCCTAGTATGAACATCTGAGTGGTGGGCAGCACCCTGAAGTTGGTTATGGAGAGGTGACTAAACAAGCCTGCATTTTACCCTGGCTACAGGCAACCCTGGCTGTCTACATTGACAGCGCGGCAAACCCCAATGAGATATCATTGCTACTCTGGGGATATACTTTCTGTTTGTTTATTTTTTATTATAGATGTTATTTTTCTTTTTATTTCTTGTTTTTTTTTTATTTTGAATTATTTAATCACATGCAAAAATGTGACTTGCTTATGGTGGTTGCAGTCTTTCTTAGAGACTTAGAGTTACATGCGGCCTGCTATAGGCCTGGAATTGGTCACATGTTCATATACAATTACTGTTATATTTTAGCAATTCTGTGAATTTATTTATTTATTTAAGCATATTTGTATGCTGCCCCCTCCTGCTCAAGCATCTCAGGGCAGCTAACAACATTTTAAAAATAAAATAATACAGTAAAAAACTGTATATCAACAATTAAAATAACCCAACAATTAAAAAACCCACTCTAACCCAACCCACTCTCACCTGTCTCCATCGGCAAAGGCCCGGCGGAACAGCCAGGGCCTTTGACTGTACCACAATTATGTTTCTGCAATAAAGGTTTTTTTTATTTTTTTAAAAAAGAATCTCAGCAGATAAGATTGCAGAGCACTGGCTCCACCAGCCAATCATAAAGCAGGCGAGATTTGTGTGTGCATGGATGCCTGTGTGAGTGTGCGGTGTGTGCACACACATGCATGTGTGTCTTATGGCTCTCGACCAAATGAAGATTTTGGTATGCAGCTCTTGGGGTTGAGAACTCTCTCTGCCCCTGCCATAGATCCATACCCTGAGTCCTCCCCCTTCCTTAAACATCTCTGTCCTCAGGTGCTATGTGGTCCATGGAGCTTGAGCTAATTTTCAATGTGGTCTGTGTGGGAGTTGAAAAGGTTCCCCATCCCTAGTGAATAACCTCTCGCACATGGAAAAGCCACTTGAGATTAGTGGGCTCTTTAATCTTACAGATATCCGACAGCTGGATGGGGAAGTTAGACAAACTCAGTGTTATGAGACACAATTTTGTGGCAGGAGAAGACAATTTAAACACAGGAGCTGATGGTCACCATCAGTTGGAGTCTTTAAGCTGAGTTTTCATGCCATTCTAAAAGAGCTATTTTAATTTAGCTGGGCTAGATTTCACAATACATGTACACAGGGAAGCAGACTGAATGATTCTAACGGTTACATCTGGCCTTAAAGACTCGGGAACTGATTTTTTTAAGAAGACTATCTTAGGCTATCTGCCAACTCTTCTGCCACAAAAAGCAGGATCAATTATGCCTTTTAAAAAAGGACCAGACCTTCATGCTGAATTACCTACATAGCTCCCATGAAACACAAGGCATGGTTTTGCAAGGTCCTGATCGTTAACTCAGACCCAGTAAAGCTGAGCACTGCAACACATGGTGAAAACCAACAAAACAATCGCCACCTACAAGTGGGTGGCTCTTGGTCTGTTTAATAGGTGGACAGGAACCAGAAACTCATGTTCCTAGTCCGAGTGGGCTAATACAGGAACACGTGTTGGTCTAGGGCCAACGCCTATTCCTTCTGTCTAATAGGCGATCGCTGCAGGGGAATGTAACAATGTACTCCCACACAGTGAATCCCTGTGCCAGTCAATTTCAAGCCAGGAAGCGCTTCCCAGTTTGAAACTGGCCGGGGGGGGGAATGATCCTTGCCAGGGTGCGCAACACAGCACTACTCGTATTCTCCCTGGCAAGAAACCTCCCATGCATTGGTCTATTCCACGCTGGGTTCAGGCTCGAAATAGAGCAATGCAGGGGATGCAGCCAGCGATGGTCTCCTTCCAGGAGGAGCCCACTGGGAAGGGCCAGACAGAGCAGGGTCTGTTGCCGTCAATGTGCCCAATCGCACTCCGAAAGTTTAGGCACTTGTGACAGCACTCCGGGCTGTGGGTACATTTTCACAGGACAATCTTCTACTGTTAAAGTCAATGTGAGTTTTGCTATTTACATCACTGGATTGGAGGATTATACCCTGAACGTGGCTGAGGAACAAATGCTCCACACCCTGCAGAATTGAGTGCCGGGAAGGCAAAAAGGATAGAATGAAATAGAGGGAATGAAAAAACATAACACCACCAGAAGTGCCATAATGGGCCAGGCCGATGGCCCATCCTGTCTGACAGTAGCAGATTCTGTTGCTTCAGAGAAGTGTGCAACAGATCATAAATTATTCCTACTAATCATTTCTCTAGCACTACTAGATGTATGCAGCACTTTACAGTCACAGAGTTTTCAGAGACAGAGTGATAAATGGAGTGGTGCATCTTCTGCTGTTCAATCCCAGCCCCCAGCAGCCGGAGCAGGTGTCATCCCCTGACCAGTTTGTCTAATAGCTCTAAGAACTTATCCAATCCTTTTTTAAATCCAGTTAGGCTGTTGGCCTCACAACACCCTCTGGCAATGAGTTCCACTGATGATAAAATGCCCATTGGTGAGATAAAATGCCCATTTCAAATTTTTTTTTTTTTTTTAAAGTATCAATATTTTAAGCACCCAAGGGGCATATTTTCAGCCAGGCACTAATTGGGGAACTGGAGATGGATCCCATCAGCTCTCTCTTCCTATCTGAACTGAAAGTGGCAGTCAGGTGAGTACAGACATATAGGAGTATTCTTCACTTACCGTACATTGATGTGCTGTGTAAATTCGCGCTGCAGGGTAGATATGCAGCTTCTACTCTCCAGCCAGATTCGGCAGAGCTATACTCAGTGCAGGTCCTGAAGGGGATGGAGGAGGACTCCATTTGTGCACTCCTCTAGCCCCGAGGTCAGACAAAGGTCGGATCAGCCCTGGTGTAAGTTACAGCATTTACAAGGTTTCCTTAGCTTAAGCCATTTGAAGCAGTTTTCAAGGGACTGCTGTATGTTTGGGGATTGCCAGGGTACAATGGCTCTCTGCCTGCGCCAGGGCCGGCCTTACGAGGCACGGGACCCAGGGTGGGGGAGAAATGTGGGGGCCAGTTTTCTGCCAGCAGCAAAGCTGCCAGGCCCCGCTGCTGGGGGGCCCTGCAGTCGGGGTCCCCAGCTCCTGGCTTGATAGTGGCTGGAAGCTGGGGACCTCACGTGGGGCCCCTCTGATCGATTGACTGGTCAGTCCACATCTCCCTGGGCCCTGACAGGCAGCGGAGGGGAGGAGGGCACGGAGTGAGGGAGAGGCAGGTGCCCTCCCCTCCGCTGCCTGTCAGTCTCGACCAGGGGAAATGTGGGAGAGGTGGGGCGTTTGCCTCTCCCTCATTCCCCCTGGCTGAGACAGTCAGGCAGCAGAGCGGGGGGGCAGCGGAAGTGAGGGAGAGGCAGAGACCCCGCCTCTCCCATACTCCCTGAAACTTCCAGTGGCGGCAGCCGGCAGCATCAGACTCCATCTGCCACTGCTGCACCCTCCACAGGGAGCCACCCCAGCGAGCAGGCCCGGCCCAGGGCCCAGGACGGTGAGGGGGGAATGTGAAAGGGAAGTGCCTGTGCCCCCGCTTCTCTACATCTCCTGTGCCAGGCGGCCACACCACTGAGAAGCCTCTGTGGCTGTCCTGTTATGGCAGCTTCCCTTGGCAGTGTAAATGGGAGACGGATCTGTTTCTGAATCTTTAATGAGAAATGAGCAAACCATGTGTTCATTCCATTGAAAGCTGCTCCATGTGGGCTTAGAGTAATTCTCCAAAGCCTGTCTTCAGAAAGATAACTCACTATTTCTCATAAATAAGGCAACTGCTTTTTGCTGCCAAGACGTTCAGGCGTTATTCCCCCCCCCCTCCCCCCCCCCAAGCTGTTCTTTTTTTCCAGGCTACACTGAAGCAAATAATCTCATCCTAAATCCAGGCTCCCACTCTTGGTTGCAGCAAAGCAGGCCATGTTTAAAGAATCTGGGCATTCTTACCAGATGACAATTCTCAGACTCCCTTGATTTCCACAGTAGTAAAATATAAAATGGTTCTTCTCCAAGTTTATCAGAAGGGCAGCCAAACACAGACGTTATACAGGAAGATCTTACATGGCGAACAAGGATGTTATTTTAATCAGTGGCCATATTACAGGTCTGTTGAGGGAAGGTATATTTAGAACAGAATGAGCTGTTTCTCCAGCAGCCATATTCTTAAAAAAATTAAAATGATACAAGTCAAGTATCTCTCAGATATATTATTCTACATTTTGGCAAACACACTGAAGGAAAATGCAGACTGAATGCAAGCTATCAACACGACCGGGATTTAAAGTGTGCAAAGAGGTCTCTTGATAATGGAGAGCTTGAGCAATCATTGCTATTTAATCAGTCATTACTATTTAATCACATCCTGGAGGCACCAGCAAATTATCTTAGTGAATCACTTATATAGGGGGCAGGAAAACAGAGCAAGTTCTTCCATCAACAGTTACCCTTGCAGACTGTAATGTATGTGTGATGTATTTAAGGGAGAGAGAGGCCCCGGGTGGTTGCTGTGGTAGCCCCAAATGTATTTAAGTGAGAATCCCAAGATGGTTTACAGCAAACAGTAGGGATTCCTAAAATGTTGCCTGTATGAGCCCACATATGAACCCAAGGTGCTTTGTCGACGCACCCGGAATGCCTTTCAGAATTCAAGATTTTATTGTGTAGCCATAGCCATTACAAAATGACACAAAACATAACATAAACACTACAATTCAATTCAGTTCAAATCAACCTAACTTGTTTCCGTCACGACAAAAAATAAGTACACAAACTGTTTCAAAAAGAAATAGGTCACAATTAAGAAGATAAATTTACAATCATAATTTAACTGCTGGTAATTTGACAATGACAAGAAAAAAGATTTTGTCTCAAATGTAGAGCGGCAATACCAAAAGATGCTACCGCTCTAGATAACCCGGAGTCCGTAGGACTAAGAAACCTCCTCAGAAGAAAGTTTGGATGTTGACCATACTCAGTCAAAGATGCATGCCTTTATTTTCAAAATCCGTTTGGTAGTTTTAAAGTTCCATATTAGTCCATATTAGTTCCATATTAGTCTTGTATTTCGATTTATTAATTGTACTGACACATAGTCATGACAATATACATTCATATTATAGCAAGGTTCATACCAATACTCCAAACCCATACATATAAAACAACAACATCAAATAACAAAACATAAACCCCAGATACATTATTTCCTAATTACTGGCAAGCCATACCCATCTCCTCCAAAACCACAATATCATAGATCATCACACAACATTTACTAGTAAACAAATTAAAAACACTTGCCTCCTTGATTTTACCCCAAATATCTGATTACCCAGATCAGAACAAAATAAAAGCGGATAATCATTCTAATTCTGGGTCTAGTTGCAGATGGTCCAAGCCATCCTCTCAGCAGCTACTACCCGTAGTTGCTATTGCCCGTAACTTAGCAGCTCTTTTAGCAAAACTAGCAACATGATATGATCTATTATAATCCTTATCACCTAGAAGAAAGACCAAATTCTTTATTAGAGGAACTTCTTGGTTCAAATGAATCCTCTGGAATAGTTGTCTTCTAGGGGCGTTATACAGAGGGCAAGAGAACAAATAATGGAAGGCATCTTCAATCCCCAATCCACAAGGGCAAACACCCAAATAAGGTATTCCCAGATATCGACCTTCCAAAATAGCAGATTTCATCATTTGCGTGCGGAGGGCAGTAAATGATCTTCTAAGTGTTATATCAGATAATGCTTCCAGATAATTGACCCCACCTCTAGCGGGGATAAAATGTTTATAAAGTGGGGAAATCATAGAAGAGGATGCAATCATCCTATCAGGTTGGTGGTTAATATCCAAAATACGCCTCTTGACCAGAGATTTAACAGCTGGTTCTGGATATTGGAATAGGAAGGCAGGTGAAAAGCCTAGCAAAGCCAATCTCTTTTCAGTCTCCTTCCACCAAACATCTCTGAGATCCATGTTACTGCACTTTCCCCTCAGACAGCACCCTGGCAGGGTATGCCCCCCCTGGAATGCCAGCTTCACCCAGTATAATATTATACACAGGTCAGCTCTAGCCCACCAGGAAATCCAGCCTGTCTCCAGGTTAAGTATTGCTGCTGGCACAGCACATGGAACACCCAGTAGAGACCGCAAAAAAAGATTTATCACTGGGTCAAGAATCTTAGCTATATTTGAATTCACTACCCATACCTGGGATCCATACAAAATTCTTGAAATAAATTTGGCACTAAAAATGTTTAGGACCATAGCGATATGGCCTCTGCCATTAGAATAGAAAAACCGTATCAGGGGATAAATTTCCCTTTGCACTATTTGCTTTAGTTGCACCGCATAAGGTCTCCAAGAGGCAGAATACATGAAGAGGACACCCAGATATTTAAAAGAGGTGACCTGTTCCAGTTTATTACCATCAATAAACCATACCCTAGGCTGAAAGCGGGGGACAAAACCCACCACCTTGGTTTTGATGAAGTTAATAGTAAGGGCTAACCTATCACACGCCTGTCCAAAGTCATGCAGGAGACAGGTTGAGCCCAAATGAGATGTTGACAACAGCACAGTGTCATCCGCATACATTAACAAAGATATTTTCTTTTGAAGTATTTTCGGGGCTGTATAACAACCTTGGTTTCTTAAAACCAAGATAAGCTGGTTAACATAACATTAAACAAGGCAGGTGCCAACAGGCACCCTTGCCTCACACCCCTTGTAGTTGGAATTACATTTGAAAGAAGTCCCTTGTTATTAATTCGGACTTTCAATGAGGTGTTAGAATAAAGAGATTGAATCAGCCTAAGTAGCCGCTTATCTATACCTAGGCTATCTAATGTTTGCCACAACTTTCCCCTATTTATAAAGGTCAAAAGCTGAGGAGAAATCCACAAAGGCCACAAACAATTTTTGTCGTAATTTCTTATACTTCTCCACCAAATGATCCAAGACAAAAATATGGTCAATTGTGCTACATTTTGGCATAAAGCCAGTTTGCTCCTCAGCAATAATTCCATTAGTGCTAATCCAATTCAACAATCTCTTTAACAACAGACCTGTATATAACTTGGATATAACACATAGAAGACTAATAGGATGATAATTCTGGGGGTCCCCCTGGGGTCCTTTCTTATAGATTGGTACCACCAGGCTCAGTTTCCATTCGTCTGGAATGGTGATAGAGGCATTAATCAAAGTAAATAACCGTGCCAGAGCACCTGCCCACCAGTCCAGGGAGGACTTGAAAACTTCCCCTATAATAAAATCAGGGCCCGGGGCCTTCCCCGACCTTAAAGAATGGATCACCTCAAAAACCTCAGCACCAGAGACAGGCTCCCATTGCGGTATTATGTCCCTATCAGAAATCTCAGCCGATAATTCCCCTTCAGCCCTATTAAAGAGGGAAGTAAAATGATTGACCCACTTATCTGCTGTGACCTTGGGTTCCTGATACATTGTACAGCCTAACCAAGTTTTATTAATTAAACTCCAAAAGGTTCGTGAATCTTTTCTATTTACTGCCTTAAGTAAGCAGAGCCACTGTGCGTGTTGGTAATTCTTTTTCTTGAAGTTCAAAAGCACCTTATAATTAAATTGTTGGTCTTTATAGTTCATGATGCAAGCCTTATTACCAGACCTTACTTTATGGGCCAGGGAGCACAAGGTTTTCTTTGCCTGACTACACTCTTCATCCCACCAGCCCACCTGGACCTTCCTGTGTACACAGTTTCCCTTGGGGATATAGGATAGAAGGGGCTGTAACTCCAATATTATATTCCTCCAGGTGTCAATAGCCTGGTCTATGTCCTTTGCATTCTCCAATTGTTGAGCAAAAAACCCCATCTGACCTGAACCCAAGAGATCTGTGATAGCCTTGTCTAACCTAGGTGACCACCTTATTCTGCAATGGCCCACTGATTCCATTTCTTCAGAATCAGTTTGTAAAAAGAAGGTTCCCACCATGAGCCTGCAGTGCATCAGCAGCTGTAGTGGGAAATGATCACTATCCACCCTATTGCCTACTTTAAAATCCTTCACACTACAAAGTAAGCAATGAGAAATAACTATATAATCAATCATGCTGCCTCCAGCATAAGAGATAAAAGTAAAATGGCCTGGGATATCTTGCAGGCAGGAACCATTCAAAATCTTCAGATTAAAGATGGAAACCAGGTTATAGAACTGAACACCAGCTGCATTGACCTTAAGGTCTTTAGAGGTCCTACATGCATTTAGATCAAAATCCCACCCCCTAGAGTCGTCTTGTGTCAAGAGAGGGTTTAAGGCATTAAAGTCTTCCCCAATCCTGGCATTAAAATCACCTAACAAAAATAGGCCATCATCTGGATGAACCACCCAGTTAGAAGTTAAAATTTCTAGAAATGTGAGCCAGAAAAGGGATCTTTTACATTAGGAGGATGGTATCCATTAATTACCAAGAGTGATTTAATCAATGATGGACCACTTAGCCTCAAAACAAGAAGGTTAGGATTTAGACTTTCAATTACTGTACCTTGAATGTTACATGCCAAAGCCACAAACGTCACTAGGCCCCCCCTTGAACGGCCCCTGGAGGCACACCGCGAAGCTGGGGAGACCCAGGCACTAAAACCCTCCAGTATAGGAGGTGAAGTATCCTGTGCCACCATGTCTCCTGCAGACTGACAATACCAAAAGATTGAAGAAAACTCCAAAATGCCTGATCATTCTGCTTTGCTGCCCACCCAGCAATATTCCATGATATGACTGGCAGCAGGCACCTCAACTAATCATGTTTGTAATGTTGAGATATCTGATCCAGATGGTACATTAGCAGTCACATCTACCAAAGCTGTACTTGGGATATCCTGGGATATTGTTGGTATCAGAGTCTCCTGAGGGGGCTCTAGTGGTGGCATACTGGGACTCGTTAGATCTCCCAATAAATTCGGCTGGGGGAGATGTTCTGATATAAACCCCTCACTCTTATTAGGTTCTCCATCTATGATAACACTACTGATTGGCTTCAATGGTCCCGCTGAAGTCAAATCAACCACTTGATCAGGAAGCATCCCATTCTTCCTTCACTCCAGTGGCAAATTAATAGGCTGATCTAACAATAAACTAACATCAATCCCAGACTTTTTAGATTCTTGTCCCGTTTCTTGTGTCATATACTGTTCCAGTTGGTTCTGAAGTCCTGACATCTGGACCAAGATGGCTTTCTGATTAGAAAGCAAAGGATCTAGACACCTCCTGGAGGAATGGCTGGGGCCAAACAAGCTACCCGTGGCTTAAATGCTACAGGAGGCTCTAATGCTATCAATGGACCATCCCCTTCATGCCCCACTATATTCTGCTGCTGTATCTCTTGAACCTCCATGGACTCAGTCCCCTCTAAATCTGCCTGTAGTCTACTATTAGAGATCTTAGATTCAGAGATAATATTAAGCGGGGTCTTAAGATTCGTCCTTGAGTTCGCAAGGGGCTCCCGAGATTTTATCATTTGGGCCCTAGGCTGCTTTCCCACAGGTTTATTATACACAAATGAAGGATAAACGGCATTAGCTGTTAAAAGAGCCATTTTATCCATGATAGAAGATACCAAGTTATGCGAGTCAAATAGTACTAAGACTCCCCTACAGCCCTTGGGCTGGAGCAGGAAATCAACCCACCGAATATTTTTACTGGTTACTTTTAGTTTCAGTAGAACCCGTAGGTGCTCTGCCACTTCAAGTGGGGATGACCAAAAAGGGAGATTACCCCTGACTGTCGGATATATAGTAAATGCCAATTTCCCTTTGGCTAGCCTACACATGACCTCATTAGTTTGTCCTTGAGGGGAGGATTGATGAAAAACAATTTCTCGCCCATCCTTACCAGGACAGAGCTGGCTCTCCATGACAGGATGCCCCATATCAGCTGATGTTTAGTAGATCCCGTCATCGCCTGACCGGGCGGATTCCTAGTAGGAAGTATAATTTCACTAACACCATTTCTGGTCAGCATGTCCATCTGCCGGACCATGGTGTTCAGCTGCTCAAAAATATATTTGACTGTCCTAGCCATAACAGCAATGTGTTCAGCCAGCAATGTCATGGATATATTATGAGATAATCCTACTCCCTCATAATTCCCAGGTCCCACCTCCTGTATGCAGGCTGTTCTCTTGGTGGCATTGGGGGCCGGGTTTCCCCTCACCAACCCCTCTTCAATAAGGGTGGAAGAGAATAAACCAACCACTTCAGAGAGGGGCCCATAGGGGGTACTAGAATTAACCCAGTCGCCATTATCACAGTTATCCACCAAAGGCCCTAATGCTAACCCCTGGGGTTGTTTTGACAAAAACCTATGTATCTTTTTTCCTCTGTTTCTGAGGAGGCAAGGCAGATGCCACCATCTGCTTGGTGCACTTGTGGACCATTCCCACTAATATGACCTCCAACAAGGCGGAAACACCGCCAAGTGAAGGTATTAAAAAATAATATCAAAATAAATCCCCAAACCTAGAGAAAGATCGCCGCCTCCCAAGATAATAACTAGTACCCTAAGTGAGTACTATAAAGACCAAAAAAACACAAATGTACAATCAACCGTGGGCCACCCAAGTTGACAATATCAAACTTATCAGCAGTAAAGAGCACAACACATCTTAACAAAGATTTAACAAAATCTACCAGCCTAGCCCGGCCGGTGCACAATGCTGCGTGCACAAGGCCGCGCCTTTGCGTGCGCAGCCCTTAGGCATGGCTCCCATGGCGCATGCCTACGGCGCTGCTATAGGTGGCAGTACTTTATATTGCCGGTCCAGGTGGGAGGGGCAGGATCTCCTCGTCACTCAACCGCAGTCAGCTGGGCGCTCTATGGGACCCCTGCTAATCCACATCAAGCCCAAGGCAGCCAAAGTTCATGTGGATGCAGACTTTGCCTCCTCCAGGTGCTTCCTGCTCACTCACAATCGGGGCAACAGGCAACAGCAAGGGGGGACACCAGCCTCCAGACCTGCTCTCCCAAACACTCCCCTCTCAACCCACCTGGAATGAAACAAGGAGACATATTTGGGTTTAAAATGGCTGCACTCTTTAATCAGATCAACTACGTAGGTGGGGTAATTGCCCTAGGCAATTTGGGTCCAGTACCACAAATGTCAAACCCTAAACAAGCAGGGTTCTGGCCTGGATGTGCCCTCCAGTGCCAGGCCCCATTTATAACAAATAGGGGTGGGAATTTCGGTTCCCCCGATATCCGAAACTCCCGGTATTTTGCTGTACCGGCAGTTTTGGATTAACCCGGTAATCTGGGGTACCGGTACCAGTTCCCCGTGCCGGATTTTTTTACATTGCGGCCATTGAAATGAATGGCCGCAATGTAAAAAAAAACAAAAAAACCCACCCCAGTCTCCCTCCCCCATCCAGGCTGCACAGGTGGAAGGGGGGACACCCCCCAACCACCCTGGTTTTTTAAAATTTAATTTTAACCCGAAGTCCAGCAGCTAGTGCGGCTTCCGGGCCACTGCAGCGGCAGCGACCCAGAGCCCGCACCAGCAGGTACTAGGCGATCCCTGGGGTGGGGTGTGGTTTAACACCCCCCACTCCAGGGATCGCCCTCCCCTCCCCCCCAGGGATCACCTTACTTGATCTGTGGGTGGCGGTGGCAGCAGCATGGCGTGGGTCCAGCTTTCAGCGCTAGCAGTTGGCTTCAGCGCTTCACTAGGCCTTCCGGGGAAACCCGGAAGTTCCCCGGAAGGCATAGTGAAGCGCTGAAGCCATTCACTAATGCTGAAAGCCGGACCTGCACCATGCTGCCGCCACCACCCAGAGAGTAAGTAAGGTGATCCTTGGGTGGGGGGGCGGTAAGGCAATCCCTGGGGGGGGGTGTTAAACCACCCCCCACCCCAGGGATTGCCTAGTACCTGCTGGTGCGGGCTCCGGGTTGTTGCTGCCAGCGCGGGGGCAGCCCTGATCCCACACTAGCAGCTGCACTTTGGGTTAAAATTAAGTTTAAAAAAATCCAGGCTGGGCAGGGTGGGTGGGGGGTGTCCCCCCTTCCACCCGTGCAGCCTGGGAGGGGGAGGGAGGAGGTATTGGGGTTTTCTTTTCATTGATTTCAATGGGGACAGTTCCCCATTGAAATCAATGGGGAAAAAACGGTACCGGTATACCAGTTTTAATCCGGGAAACCGATTTTTTGTAAACCAGTAACTGGTAAAACCAGTAACCGTTTTTTTGTCCCAAGTCCCACCCCTAACAAATGTCTCCCCTTTGATCAGCACTCTGGCCGTGGCCAAAGGGAACAGTGTTCTTCTGGACAGAAATAAGGAGTTGTGATGTCCGCAAGGTTGAGGACTGTGCTTGTCCTTGTCCTCCCTGTGGGACACCCCTCCCAGGGCTGCAAACCTGGTGTTTGCCGTGCCCTGCATTTCCACCAAGTGTCGCTTCCCCATCTCTTATGGAGATGACTCAACTAACAAAATACTGTTATACCTACTAACATGCTACAAGTACTGGACCCCTGTCACCAAGGGGCAGCCGGTTACCCAGACTGCCCTGCCTCCCCCACCCCTGCCTAATGGATCAGCAAATCCCTTAACTGGGCCTGAACAGTTGCTAGGTATAACTCGTTACCCTCCGGCGACAAGTGCACTTTGTCAGTTCAATAGAGCTTCGTATGCGTTATCACCGTATGTTTCATGCAAAGCCCCCATTTGCCATTTATCCATTTCCCTGTTAACGTTTCTCCTGGCCTTATTTACCTTTCTTGGATGGTCTGCCATATCCCAGCTCATTCTCGACAGTAAGTCAGTCCATACCACTCTGGCTGCTGAAAACTGACTGGACTTGGATGGCCACTCTGTGGATGAGCTAGTCCAGCATTGGAACAGCTTGCTGGAGGAGGCCATTGACAGGGTGGCTCCGAGACGCCTTCTGCCTTGGTCTCGTCACCGCAGGACCCCCTGGTTTAATGAGGGGCTGCGGTGTATGAAGCGCATAGGCAGGAGGCTAGAGCGATGCTGGCGTCAGACTCTATCTGACTCCGACCGTCTTCTCCATAGGGCCCATTTGCGGTCCTATGTTGAGGCTGTGAGGACAGCGAGGAAGGAGTTCCTTGCTGTCCTCATAGCGTCTGCGAAGTCACGCCCGGCGGAGCTGTTTTGGGTGGTGCGGGGGCTGGTTAGTCCGGCCTCCCTCTGCCTTGATGGGGACTTGTCCCAAGCCTGCTGTGAGGAGTTTGTCAACTACTTCGCAGGCAAGATTGCTCGGATTCAGACCGACTTTGACGCTGGATTAGGGGCAGTAGGGGAAGAGCGCAAGGGGACCGAGGCCCCGTCCGGTCCAGCTTTGTGTGGGGAGTTTCAGGAAGTGACGCTGGCTGATGCGGCCGATGTCCTGGGGTCTGGGAGGGGCACATTTTGCGAACTCGATTCGTGCCCGTCCTGGTTAGTAAAAGCTTCCAGGGAGACATTGGGGACGGTGCTGGCGAGGGTAGTGAACGCGTCCTTGCAGCAGGGGAGGTTGTTGCCCTGCCTCAAGGAGGCTGTGGTG
>QEPC01011569.1:2920599-2936289 GCA_003113815.1 Sphenodon punctatus
CCCATCTTGGAGCCCCCATGCAGAAGACAATAGAATCCCTTCAGTGATAAGGGGCCCTGCTCTATTATCCAGGTCTCTTGAAGGCATATCAGATCATAACCTGAAAAAAAACCCTGCAAATCAGGATCCCAAATACAAGACTGGAGGCCCGTAATATTCCAAGAAATTAAATTGATATTATCCCTTGCCTCACCCTCTGATGTATGGAGGAAGCTATCTATTTCCTCCCTTCCTACCATCCCTTCCCTACTATCGTGGCTTACTTCCTTAACCACACCTGATCCTGTAAGTCATAATTGAGCAACTTCCCGCTCATTACTGACAGGATCTATTAGAATGGGGTTTTCCCTAATGGGGTTAAGGTCAGATATATTGAGAACTAATTCCCTCCCCTGGCTTGTCACTCCCTCTTGCCAGCCAGGCAAGAGGGCATGCCCTTCCAGCCCCATTCGTTGGGGCAACTCATCTGTCTGAAAGCCAAAGCCTGCCTCCACATTCTCATCCACCTGACGAGAAGTTGGAGGATCAATTTGTTGAACTTGCTCCTGAGTCAAATTCGAATCACTCCCAGTCTTGATAAAAAAATACTTTGTTCGATATCTGAGAGATTGTGAAATCTATCTCTTATTAACATAGCATTACAGAATGCCCCTTCACCCCATAAGAAAGATCCAACCATCCCAGCAAAAGTTTCTACCACTGCAGTGGAAGACTTATGACACTGCTGAGTCCCCTTCTGAGTTGATTCCTGAACTAGTTGGGAGGGAGAAATTGGCTGGCTATTCTGCAATACCCTATCTTCAGTTTGAATTTCCATTGATTGTACCTGTTCGCTAAATCCTGACCCTAAATCTACCAAATCTGCCACTAGAGGAAGGTTCTATACTGCCGTCCCCAGATGGCTGTGGGGCTCCTAAAGGGCCTTTTGAGTTGGGACCTACCAGTTCTTGATTTGGGGATGAAATCAAAAAGGTTGGCTTATCCTCTTTATATATATTATCTATCAAATCCTTAGTTGCCCAAACCCTGTCAATTGATATACCTCTTTGAAGGAGGTACTTCCTAGCCTTCCAGATTTCCGTTATCCAGAATGTATCGCAAAAGGAAATTTTTAGTCTGTAATTAAACCCCTTTTTTGGTAATTGGATCATGGCATTAATACTAGCTACAGGAACCTTCTTCCTCAACAATTTAGAGAGGTGCAGTACAACTTGGCCACCATTTTCCCAAACATGGGATATCCCATTATAGTCCTGGCCAATAAACATTAATATCTCCCTATTCTGAACTGTAGGCTTTTGCTTGGTTGGTATATTAGTATGCCTCCTAAATGTCCTCCTTGGAGGACTAGGGTCCCTATCTTGATCATTATTAGATATACCAGCATTGTTTTTAGACAACTGAACGCTGTCAGGAATATCTTTAATATTAGTATTCTCCATTAATTTCCTAGTGATTGACGACAATTGATGGCTGACCCACTCTAATGAAGAGCCCAGCTCATGAATTCGGGCAAACAATGCCTCTACTGTCTTTGCTATAAGGGTAGTTTGTTGAATAAGATAATTTTTCATGGAAGCACCTTCACCATTAGGAGGGGAAAGAAAGCTTTCCCCTCCTAATGGAGGCACTAATTTGACCCCCTTCTCCTCCCATTTCTCTTCATGGTCCCTTGATTGAGGGCTTAGAGACTGTAAACAAGCCTCCCCTCTTACTACTGACTGAGGCTTGATCCTACTGACTTTTGCTGGTAACTCCTCTGAGGAGGAACCAGAAGACGGAACCCTCCCACGTTTCTTGTCCATCTTCAAGGAATAACTATTCCAATACCCAACCTACCCACCCAATGCTCCAAATGGGAGGACAGAGCCCCACTTCATCCACTCCTGCTCAAGCTCCACCCTCTCTTACCCCCACCACTATCTACAATCCAAAAGAAAGCACTTAGCCACCAATCAGAAACTTATAACACATAGTCCAATTTGGCTCCTAGAAACGCCAAGATACCCTCAAGTCTTGATAGAGACTGGGCTCCTGCTCCGGGACTCGCCGAAGGACGTGCAAAAGGGCGCGCCCTTGTGCGCACAGCCCTTGTGCGTGCTGCCCTTGTGCGCGCTGCCCCGCAGCTGTGGACTAACTGGAGTCTTTAATTCTTTTCCAGGGCTCAGGCTCCACCCCCAGCTCCGCTCTGCTCCCCAGCCCAGTTGACAGGTAAGTTAATGACGCGCCGGTTTCAGCGTCCCTGGCTCCCCGCTTCCTCGGCGCGGCCATGGACTAACTGGAGTCTTTAACCCTTTTCCAGGGCTCAGGCTCTGCCCCCAGCTCCGCTCTGCTCCCCAGCCCAGCTGACAGGTAAGTTAATGACGCTCCGGTTTCAGCGTCCCTGGCTCCCCACTTCCTCGGCGCGGCCATGGACTAACTCAATCTATTAAATAAATAAATAAATAAATACCTCCAGGAGGCTGGTCTTAATTTGAATAATTAACCAGAACCCTTTTATGTGGGGGATATCATTTTCACCCAGGTGGATAATGATGACATTCGACAACGGCTCCATTTCTCAGCTGCCAGGGTGGGCAACAGCTGATGTCAGCATATCGCTCCTTCCCATCCACCTGATGACAGCCCAGGTAGACAAGCCGAGTTGCGTCCGCCATTGTGTCTACTTTGCCGCCTTTCAGCCCATTGCATCAAGCTGTGACCGACAATCCACACCACTCGTCTGTGACCCAATGAGAGCAGTGGACCTGGGTGTAAAGGAAAGAAGCCAGTCCTGTTAATGCTGGGGTTCCCTCATGTACGCCCGAAGGTCTGGGACCGCTACCAGCCAACCACCCTTATGGCATGCTCGGGTAACCCTGCGGCTGCTGCGATGGTAGCAGTGCCTATCTGGAAAGAGTGGCATCCGAATTTGACTGAGGGGAGGCCCATGTGCTTCAGGGCCCTGCGGAGCGCCACCATGAATTGGTAACGTGTCAGAAACGCCCCCCCTCGTGTGTCCCCAGAGAATTGCGGGTGGGAAGACAAGTATTCATGCATGGCCAGGACCAGACAGATCTCAGGCGATCTGGCCCTGCTCAGGGTTAATGTGTGACCCCGACCATGTTGGATCAAACCCTGAATGATAAGAAAAATAATGCAATGCCATTAAATGTAACACTGTCCTAATAGCCAGGGTTAGAGCCCTGCTCGGCCTAAGCCGAGCTGCACTGGGCCTCATCTAATCCTGTGCCCAGTGCAGCCAGGCTCTTCTGAGCCAGGGCCTGATGTATCGGTGAGCAGTCCAACCACCATGGAGCACTGCGATGTCATGGCCCTCTGTGGTGGGGAGAACGTCATGTTGGAAATGGGTAGGAGAATGCTTTAATCCTGTCACTTTGAAGTGCCCTGGTGTCACAGTGTTCTGTAAGGGGCAGAACCTACATTGACAAAGATGCTCCCCCAACCCTTTCCACCATGACTCTATCTCCACAGAGCACTGTGATGCCATGGCCCTATGTGGGGGTGGGGCCTCCTGCCAATAGGAAACCCAACCCAGTCTTTGTGTGAGGGACTGGCCATAGGGAATGCCTGCCTTGTCTCGAGCCTGTCAGGACCAGTCAGGTCCCATCAGGGTTGGGTTGGGACGGGACACAGGTCTCTGGCCCAGATCGGGTCCTTAAGGCTTGTTGAGTTAGCCTGGTTAATTAAGGAATCCTTGATCAACAATAGATGACACAATGGAAAGAGGATGTTGAAATGTTTTTCCCTTCTGCCCCTCTACGGCCCTTTTCACACAGACACTCTAACACTGATAACATTTATTTATAAAACAATTTTCTACCCCTCCACTCCTGCCCCAAGCAGCCCGGGGAGGCTTACAACATTAAAAACACATAAAACCAAAATAATATATTAAAAGAAAAGGCAAAGAAACAGAAAAAAAACCTCCAACCCTCTCCCAACCCCCCACCCTACACCCCATATCCCTTGCCAAAAGCCAGGTGGAACAGCCAAGTTTGACACATACAATGGAAGGGAGATCTGGGGCCACCTGAGCCTCTGCTGGGAGGGAGTTCCACAGCCTAGGTGTGGCCACTGCTTACGCCCTCTTCATAGTGGACCCTCGCGCCACATGGGGGACCGCGAGAAGGGTGCTCCCAGCGGACCACAGAGGTCGCTCCAGAGCATGGAGAGTGAGGTGATCCCACAGGTAAGTCAGGCCAAGGCCGTATAGAGCTTTATAGGTCAAAACCAACAATTTGAATCAGTCCCGGAAGACTATAGGCAGCCAGTGCAGAGCCCGGAGCACTGGTTTAATGTGCTCACAGCGACCCATCCCCATAAGGAGATGGGCCACCACATTCTGCACTAGCTGCAGTCTCCAGACTGTCACCATGGGTAGCCCCATGTAGAGCATGTTGCAATAGTCCAATCTCCAGGTAATGAAAGCATGGATGATAGTGGTTGGGTCACTATCTGAAACATATGGCCGAAGCTGTCACACCAGATGTAATTGGCGAAACGCACTCCTTGCCACAGTTCCCACCAGGAGATCCAGGCCAAGCTGTTTATCAAGGAGCACTCCTAGACTGGAAACCTGGGAAACCAGTGGAGGGCAAACCCCATCAATGACAGAAGTCACCACATCCACTGCCTTACCCACTACCATCACCTCCGACTTGTCGGGATTCAACTTCAGTTGGCTCACCCTCATCCAGTCCCCAATAGCCACCAGTCATCCGGTAAGCATCGAGACTGCCGGGTCTGGTTTGGATGAAAAATTAGAAGGTAGAGTTGGGTGTCATCAGCATATTGATGACACCGCACCCCATACCGTCTCACAAGCTCACTGAGTGACTGCATATACATGTTGAACAGGAGCTGGGACAGAAGGGAACTTTGCGGGACTCCACACGTGAGGTCCTGTGGAGATGAAAAACAGTCCCCGAGCACCACACGTTGAGTTCTCCCGGCTAGGAAAGAACAGAACCAATCAAGAACGACCCCACCCACTCCAGCTTGATCCCACAAGTGAGTCACCAAAATTTCATGGTCAACGGTATCAAAAGCAGCCAACAAACATAACAGAATTAGCAAGGTTAAGTGATCTTGATCTAAATCGCAGTCTCAGTGCCATAACCCGGACAAAAGCCAGACTGCGAGGGATCCAGATAACCAGTGCAGTCTAGATGCCCCTGCAGCTGCTGAGCCACAACCCGCCAATAACCTCCCCTTTTTAGGAAGACTGACTGATAACTGGTGAGGGAATCAATGGCAAATGAAAGTTTTTTGAGCAGAGGCCGCACCATCACCTCTTTGAGGCAGCCCGGCACTCTGCCTCCCAAAGGCCCTCCTTAGGCGTGGCCCTTAGTGGGGCCCGGGTAGGGGTGTTGTGTTTTTATGTTTGTTATAAGTTGGAGTGTAACAGAGGCGTAAGGGGGAATGGAATATTTATTTTATGGGGGGGAGGGTCAAGGGGACTGGGTTAGGGGGGCAAGGATGGGCCCTCTTGGTGAGAGGAAGGGGTGCAGTCCTTGGGGAAGGGGGGCTTGCCCCTCTGTGGCAGAGGGGGGTAGAGGGTTTGAGGGTGGGGTGTGTGGTCTCCCCTGCTGTCAGGGTGGAGCAGCCGGAGGGGGACCGGGGCTGGGGGGGGCACACTGAGGGGAGGCTGCAGCCATTGGGGTCATGATGGGACAGGGGAGATATGGGTTTAAATGGGGTGGTATAAGATCAGTGAAGTGGTACAGGTGCCTGCGGCAGGTCCCGCTCACTCACCCCTTAATGGCTGGACAGGGGAATCGAGATCAGAGGACTCCCGACCCTTCGCTGCTGCTGTTGAATCCGAGATCGGTGACTAACAAAGCAACAACTATCCAGGAATTGGTCCTGGACTGTGCCGCCAATCTCATGGGCATTACGGAAACCTGACTGGACCTTGAGTCGGGGCCTGTCTTGGCTGACCTTGTTCTGGCCAGGTATTCCATGCAGCGTCAGCCACAGTCAGAGGGATGGGGGTAGCTATGATTTTTAGAGAGCAGTGGTCGGTTAGGAGATATCCAGTGCAAACCATGGTCGGGATTGAACCTGGTGTTCAATTTGGTGGGGGACAGTTTGGGGGTGCTGCTCGTATACTGTGTTTCTACCTGTATGACAGCTTCTCTACATGCTCTGACAGAGGCGGTGGCAGGAGTGGTGTTGTGGTCCCCAAAGGCATTAGTCTGGGGGAGGGGATCTCAACATTCATGCCAACAGCGGTCTCGGGGGGGGGGGGGGGGGGCATGAATTCATGGTCATCATGGGCCTGTCCCATCAGTGGTCTGACACACCAGGGGGGACGTATTCTTGATTTCATGTTTTGTACCGGCCTTGAGGCAGGTGTTCTGTTATTGGGGGAGATATCAACGGTGCCCTTGTCATGGTTGGATCATTATCTCCCACGGACCTCTCTCTTAGTGCATGTCTGCCCCCAGAAGGGTATGGAGCCAATTCAAATGGTTCGTCCCCGGAGGCTAATGGAACTGGAACAGTTCCGGTTGACCCTCGAGGAGTTACCCTCTGACCTCGACAACTAGGGCTGAAATGCTGTACCACTGCAGCAGCATTTACCGGCGGAAAGTGCTCTTCCACACCAAGCAGCATGGTTAGGAAGGGAACGATTTTCGCGCCTTGCACTCGTGGCTTTCCATGGTTGCTGCCGTGGTATTTTCGCCATGTAGATTTCACGTGGAAGTGGCAGGTTTGCCACAGTTTCCACTTTCCCTTAAGTGCCAGCTTTGTGATTCTCGCAGCATTGCAGCCAGGGGCATGGCCCCCATGGCGCAGGGGGGGAGGGGAAGTTGCTGCCTTGTAAACAAAGTTCTTCTTCGAGGGGCTCCTTCCATTCTCATTGTGCGCCCTTCTCTTACCGGCATATACCAAGCTCACTAGCTTAAAAAAACCCACGTGACGTTGACACGCCCCCACCCTATATAAGGTACCTAAATCCAACAGTTTCTTCCAGCTCTAAGCAATTACAAAGAAAATTCCATGCGGGGTTGGAAGGGGGTGGTGCTTGTCTCTAAGCGGGACAGAGACAGCGACTAGTGCGCAAGGAGGGATAACAAAGATCCCTCCCTCAAAGCTCGACTCTGGGTGCTGCCCTGTTTGTTGTCCCTCCTTGTGCACTACTCTCTGTCCTGCTTAGAGTGCAGGGGTCCCCGGCCCCAGCAGAAGTGAGCGAGCACCTGGCTCCTGATGCTGATCCAGGGGATTGGGGAGGGGCGGGGGGGGGAGGGAGTCCCTGTTCTTCTGTGAATTCTCTTGTGCGTTAAGGTGCCAAGGACAAATTCTTCCCCTTTGTTGAGATGGCTCTCTGCCTCATTGTAGTTGCCCCAGTTCTCTCTATGCGGTGATCACAAAAGGGAAGAGGGAGGATCTGTCCATCCTTCTAACAGAGACAGCACTGAACAACCAACCCTCTCCCAGCTGAATGGACCCCCCCCAGAGCAGGCTTCCCCCTGCCTGCTACCCCCCTTCCAGGCTTTAGATCCAACCTGCATGAATGTCATTTTGTTAGAAAATTTCCCCACTGCCTCTTTCTAGGCTTGGTACTCCCCCATTTGTGAGAATGGGAGGAGCCACTCGAAGGAGAACAGAAGGTTGCTACCTTGTAAACAAGGTTCTTGGAGATGGCTCCAAACATTCTCACAAGCACCCACCCTTCCAACTCCGCATGGAATTTTCTTCCTAATTGCTTAGGGTTGGAAGGAACTGTGTTGGGTTTAGGTACCTTATATAGGGTGGGGGTGCGTGAACATCACATGGTTTTTTTTTTAAGCTAGTGAGCTTGGTATATGCTGGTAAGAGAAGGACGCTCAAGTCAAAATGGAAGGAGCCCCTCGAAGAAGAACTTTGTTTACAAGGCAGCAACTTTCGCTGTGAAGGAGGGGAAAGGACTCTTCCCCCACCCATGTAGCAGTGCTTCGGGGCTACAACTGAGCTGTTTAAAAAGGTGGTGGCAGTGATGCAAGAGAGACTCCTCCAGGACTCGGGAGTGGGGCTCCCAGCTCCTGCGATGCTGCATATGCCTGGGGCCGGCCCTGATCGCTGCTGGCCCCCTCCCAGGGCAGGGCACAGGCACAAATGCACCCCCCACCCCGTGCCACAGTGGCTACACCCCTGCAGTGGACTCTGAAGCAGGTAGTCAGAGTCACCCTAAGTTCATTCATTCAGTGATCTATTATTCAGCATCACGGTGCGTCAGGGACTCGCGCTCAGTGGCGAAAGGCGGCATAAAACCACTTGTGTTCACAAACTGCAGACATGCCGCATCTGCAAATACTGGCAGCAGGTAATGCGGAATCGCGGAAATATTGAGGGGAAGTCAGCGGCAAGACACATTAAGTGCCGAGTTCTTGGAATGGAATGGCGGTGCGGAAACAGCTGCTGCCGCTTCAGCCCTATCGACGACTGTCTCATCTATGACCTCATTGCGTTATGGAACACTCTGCTGACTGAGGCCATTGATCGGATGGCTCCTAGACGTTTGCTGCCCAGGCAACAGCACCACAGGCCTCCATGGTTTTTGGAGAAGCTGCAAGTGCTGAAGCAAGAAGGGCGGCGGTTGGAGTGATGGTGATGTCGTTATCGTACTGAAGCTGACAGATTGCAGCATAGAGCTAGTTTACGAGCTCCCTTTCCCCCCCTCCTCCCTTCTCCTCCTCTCCCCTGACACTGTCATCTCTTCTCTTAACGCTTCTCTCGCTACAACCCTCGACTCTCTTGCCCCCCTCTCCTCCCACCCCATTCGACCCCAAAACCCCCGTTCTTGGCTCACCCCTACTATCTGCTACCTCCACTCCTGCACCCAGGCTGCTGAACGCCTCTGGCGCAAATCCCACTTGACTTCCTCCACTATAAATTCTCCCTCTCTTCTGCTATCTCCCTGGCGAGGCAACACTACTATGCCTCCCGGGTTGAATCCTACTCTCGTGACCCTTGCCGCCTCTTCTCCACCTTTGACTCCTTTCTCAAGCCCCCCTGCCCCCCTCCACCCTTTCTGCTCAGAATCTCACGTCATTCTTCACCTCAAAGATTGACAAGATCCACCAGAATATTGCTTCCCACCCATCTCCTCTCCCCATTCCCTCACCACCCCTCCCCCTCTCTCCTCCTTCCCTCCTGCCTCCCTTGAGGAAATCTCCTCTTTCCTCTCTTCCTCCAACCCTTTCACCTACCCTCTTGACCCAATCCCCTCCCGCCACCTGACCTCCATTGCTCCCACTGTTGTCTCCCCCCTTTTACATGTCATTAATCTCTCCCTCTGCACTGGCTCCTTCCCCTTCGCCTTCAAGCATGCCACTGTCTCTCCCATCCTCAAGAAGTCCACCCTCGACCCCCCTGACCCCTCTAGTTACTGGCTGGTCTCCCTCCAACCCTTCGCCTCTAAGCTTCTGGAATGTGTTGTCTACTCCTGCTGCCTGGATCTCCTCTCTGCCAACTTGTCAGGCCCTGGGGCCTGAGGAGATGGAGGGGCACGGGAATACGAACCCGGCCTGCCCAAACGCCACAGGCAGCACCCGACAGACCGCGGGGGAGGGCCAGAACGGCGCCTGCCCCACAGACCCTGCAGACTAGCAGGGAGCCCGATCCCCTTGGGGTTCCCCCTAGCGGGGAAAACGGGCCACTGCCCGTAGAGACAAGAGCTACGCCGCAGGGGACGCAGGCCACGCCCCCAGCCTCGCCAGAACGTCCCAACGCCGCTCAGGAAAGGCCGGCCTCGCCCGGCACGGCGGCGCACCAAGTAACCACGCCCCCGCAGCCGCCGCCCCGACGTTCGGCGCGCCTGCGGCAGAAGCACGCTGCATTCTCTGCATATAAGGAAGCCGGGCAGGGAAGCTCATTGCTGGTGAACAGAGCTTGCCCTGCGAGACCGGCCCCTTGAGTGTCTGACTCAGAGTGCATCCCTGGCCTGAAAGTGCGATTCCAAGCGAGAGAGAGAGAGAGAGACTGAGAGCGAGTGTTACGAGTGCGAGGAGGAGCGAGTGGTTCTGGAGCGACAGCGTGAGTGCGTGGGCGTGTCCCTAACCCCCACTGTGTCTAGGGGGAATCCTGTGTGTGCGTGTCCTATCCTGGCCTCTCCTTCCTGGGTATTGCGCACGGGTCCTCCCCACACTGTCCCCACTGTTTGTCCTTAGTCCTGGGCCCTGGGTGTCTGGTTCTGGTGTCCCAAAACGGTCCTCCCCGGTTGGGAGTTGGCTTGCCTCGCCTCTATGATGAGTTAGGTGGGGAATGGCTAGACCTTCCACAACCACCCTATAACACCCTGAGAGGCATTTTTCAGGCGTTGCTGCTCCTTCGTGGGGATTACCCAGGGACTCTGGGTTACGTGTGCGTTCACTCCACCCCTTCGCAGGGAACCTTCCGGTCTGTCGCAGCTCCCCTTCCCCTTCCCCGTGAGGGTTTCTCCCCAACCCTCACACAACTCCTCCCTGGACCCTCTCCAATCTGGCTTCCGCCCCCTCCACTCCACTGAAACTTCCCTTGCCAAGATCACCAATGATCTACTTGTCTCTAAATCTAAGCACCTTTACTCCATTCTTGTCCTCCTTGACCTCTCTGCTGCCTCTGACACTGTTGACCACTCACTCCTACTGGACTCTCTTCGCTCCCTCGGCTTCTGCGGCTTTGTCCTTGACTGGTTCTCCTCCTACCTCTCTAATCGCTCCTTTAATGTGTCTCTTCCCAATTCCAACTCCTCCTCCCTCCCCCTCTCGGTTGGGGTTCCATGCCTGGAACTCCCTCCCTGCCCACATCCGCCTTGCCCCCTCCCTCCCTCCGCACCTTCAAATCCCTCCTCAAAGCCCACCTCTTCCTCGCTGCCTTTCCCAACGCCTGTTAGAACTTTCCTCTCAATATTTACTGTCTGCCCTCCCCGCAGACTCCTGCCTTACTGCAACCAAGCCAAGCACGTGCACCTGAGATTTTGCATCCGCTTGAATGTTATTTATCCCTTGTCTCTCCCTATGTCCACTCTCCTTGTCTATTAGATTTTAAGCTGTAGGCAGGGACCACGTCTATCTTATTGTTCTGTAAAGCGCCAGGTACACAGCTGGTGCTATACAAATGCTAATAATAAATAAAATAAATAAATAATAATAATAATATGCTGAGGCTATGAGGGCAGCAAAAAAAGCTTTTTTTGCTGCTCTTATAGCATCTGCAAAATCGTGTCCAGCAGAGCTATTCCGGGTGGTGCGGGGGCTGGTCAGTCCGGCCTCCCTCCACTCTGGAGTGGAGTCATCTACAGCACGCTGTGATAAGTTTGTGAATTATTTTGTGGATAAAATCACTCAGATTCACTATGATTTCGACGCTGCACTTATTACACTAGGAGAACCAGAGGTTATGGAAGTCATGCTTTGTCCAGTTTGATAGGCCCAATTTCAGTTGGTGATACCCACTGATGCGGTTGAGACCCTTGGGGCAGTTAGGGCCACCTCTTGTGAATTAGATCCGTGCCCGTCTTAGCTAATTAAATCTTGCTGGGAGACAATGGGGTCATTGCTGGTGGGGGTGGTCAGTGCCTCCCTTCGGGAGGTCAGAGTGCCAGGCTGTCTCAAAGAGGCAGAGGTGCAGCCTCTGCTCAAGAAACCATCGCTTGACATTGACTCCCTTGTCAGTTATCGACCTGTCTCTAACCTTCCCTTTTTAGAGAAGGTTATTGAGTGGGTGGTGACTCAGCAGTTGCAGGGGCATCTCGACCACATTTGTTTTCTTGATCCCTCGCAGTCAGGATTTCGTTCAGGTCATGGCATGGAGACTGCGCTTGTGGCCTTGGTGGTTGATCTGCATTGAGAGATAGACTGGGGCCGCTCGACCCTGTTGGTCCTATTAGATCTATCAGCTGCTTTTGATACAGTGAATCACGAGATGTTGGTGGTGTGCCTGTGGGAATGTGCAGGGGTGGGCGAGACTGTTCTTGAATGGTTCCGCTCATTCTTGGCCGGGAGAACCGAACGAGTGGTACTTGGGGAGTGTTTTTCATCATACTGAGACCTCACGTGTGGGGTCCCGCAGGGTTCGGTGTTGTCCCCCCCTCTTGTTCAAAGTATACATGTAGCCTCTTGGCGAGGTGATCAGGAGGTTTGGCATACAGTGTCACCAATATTGTTCGCTGCCCCGGGCTGCCCTATGGGCAGGAGGGGCAGGATATACATTTTAGATAAATAAATAAATATGCTGATGACACTCAGCTATACCTCTCTTTTTCAACTGACCCAGACCCCGCAGTCTCTGTGCTTACTCGATGTCTGACGGCTGTGGGGGATTGGATGAGGGCTAATCAACTGAAGCTGAATCCTGACAAGATGGCGGTGATGCTGGTGGGGAAGACGATGGAGTTAACGGCCCCTATCATTGATGGGGGTCTGTCCTCCATTGGTTCCCCAGGTAAGGAGTCTGGGGGGATACTCCTCAATGCGCAGCTCTGCCTGGATGCCCAGGTGGAGGCTGTGGCGAGGGGTGCCTTTTGCCAACTACATTTGGTACGTCGGCTTAGGCCGTACATGTCGGACTCTGACCTGGCCACCATTATTATTATTATTATAAACATTTATATAGCGCCAGCCATACACCCAGTGCTGAACATAGAAATAGACATGGTCCCTGCCTGTGGCTTACAATCTAAAAGACAAGGAGGGGGAGACAGGGAGAGGGGACAGTGGGAGAGACAGGGGTGAAGACAAACAAACATTCAGGCGGATGCAAAGTCTCAGGTGCGTGTGCTTGGCTTGGTTACAATCAGGTTGGTTGCAGCAGTCTGCAGAGGCGGGCAGACTGTAAGTATATGGGGAACAACTAGCAGGCATTGGGAAAGGCAGCGAGGAAAAAGTGGGTCTTGAGGAGGGATTTGAAGGAGCGGACGGAGGAGGCAAGGTGGATGTGGGCAGGGAGGGAGTTCCAGGCATGGGGGGCAGCNACACTGAGGGGAGGCTGCAGCCATTGGGGTCATGATGGGACAGGGGAGATATGGGTTTAAATGGGGTGGTATAAGATCAGTGAAGTGGTACAGGTGCCTGCGGCAGGTCCCGCTCACTCACCCCTTAATGGCTGGACAGGGGAATCGAGATCAGAGGACTCCCGACCCTTCGCTGCTGCTGTTGAATCCGAGATCGGTGACTAACAAAGCAACAACTATCCAGGAATTGGTCCTGGACTGTGCCGCCAATCTCATGGGCATTACGGAAACCTGACTGGACCTTGAGTCGGGGCCTGTCTTGGCTGACCTTGTTCTGGCCAGGTATTCCATGCAGCGTCAGCCACAGTCAGAGGGATGGGGGTAGCTATGATTTTTAGAGAGCAGTGGTCGGTTAGGAGATATCCAGTGCAAACCATGGTCGGGATTGAACCTGGTGTTCAATTTGGTGGGGGACAGTTTGGGGGTGCTGCTCGTATACTGTGTTTCTACCTGTATGACAGCTTCTCTACATGCTCTGACAGAGGCGGTGGCAGGAGTGGTGTTGTGGTCCCCAAAGGCATTAGTCTGTTGGAGGTGGTGTTGTGATCCCCAAAGACATTGGTCTTGGCGGATCTCAACATTCACACTGATGTCTGTCTTGGGGGGGCGGAGCATGAATTCATGGTCATCATGGGCCTGTCCCATCAGTGGTCTGACACACCAGGGGGGACGTATTCTTGATTTCATGTTTTGTACCGGCCTTGAGGCAGGTGTTCTGTTATTGGGGGAGATATCAACGGTGCCCTTGTCATGGTTGGATCATTATCTCCCACGGACCTCTCTCTTAGTGCATGTCTGCCCCCAGAAGGGTATGGAGCCAATTCAAATGGTTCGTCCCCGGAGGCTAATGGAACTGGAACAGTTCCGGTTGACCCTCGAGGAGTTACCCTCTGACCTCGACAACTAGGGCTGAAATGCTGTACCACTGCAGCAGCATTTACCGGCGGAAAGTGCTCTTCCACACCAAGCAGCATGGTTAGGAAGGGAACGATTTTCGCGCCTTGCACTCGTGGCTTTCCATGGTTGCTGCCGTGGTATTTTCGCCATGTAGATTTCACGTGGAAGTGGCAGGTTTGCCACAGTTTCCACTTTCCCTTAAGTGCCAGCTTTGTGATTCTCGCAGCATTGCAGCCAGGGGCATAGCCACCGTGGCGCAGGGGAAGTTGCTGCCTTGTAAACAAAGTTCTTCTTCGAGGGGCTCCTTCCATTCTCATTGTGCGCCCTTCTCTTACCGGCATATACCAAGCTCACTAGCTTAAAAAAACCCACGTGACGTTGACACGCCCCCACCCTATATAAGGTACCTAAATCCAACAGTTTCTTCCAGCTCTAAGCAATTACAAAGAAAATTCCATGCGGGGTTGGAAGGGGGTGGTGCTTGTCTCTAAGCGGGACAGAGACAGCGACTAGTGCGCAAGGAGGGATAACAAAGATCCCTCCCTCAAAGCTCGACTCTGGGTGCTGCCCTGTTTGTTGTCCCTCCTTGTGCACTACTCTCTGTCCTGCTTAGAGTGCAGGGGTCCCCGGCCCCAGCAGAAGTGAGCGAGCACCTGGCTCCTGATGCTGATCCAGGGGATTGGGGAGGGGCGGGGGGGGGAGGGAGTCCCTGTTCTTCTGTGAATTCTCTTGTGCGTTAAGGTGCCAAGGACAAATTCTTCCCCTTTGTTTAGAGTTGGAAGGAACTGTGTTGGGTTTAGGTACCTTATATAGGGTGGGGGTGCGTGAACATCACATGGTTTTTTTTTTAAGCTAGTGAGCTTGGTATATGCTGGTAAGAGAAGGACGCTCAAGTCAAAATGGAAGGAGCCCCTCGAAGAAGAACTTTGTTTACAAGGCAGCAACTTTCGCTGTGAAGGAGGGGAAAGGACTCTTCCCCCACCCATGTAGCAGTGCTTCGGGGCTACAACTGAGCTGTTTAAAAAGGTGGTGGCAGTGATGCAAGAGAGACTCCTCCAGGACTCGGGAGTGGGGCTCCCAGCTCCTGCGATGCTGCATATGCCTGGGGCCGGCCCTGATCGCTGCTGGCCCCCTCCCAGGGCAGGGCACAGGCACAAATGCACCCCCCACCCCGTGCCACAGTGGCTACACCCCTGCAGTGGACTCTGAAGCAGGTAGTCAGAGTCACCCTAAGTTCATTCATTCAGTGATCTATTATTCAGCATCACGGTGCGTCAGGGACTCGCGCTCAGTGGCGAAAGGCGGCATAAAACCACTTGTGTTCACAAACTGCAGACATGCCGCATCTGCAAATACTGGCAGCAGGTAATGCGGAATCGCGGAAATATTGAGGGGAAGTCAGCGGCAAGACACATTAAGTGCCGAGTTCTTGGAATGGAATGGCGGTGCGGAAACAGCTGCTGCCGCTTCAGCCCTATCGACGACTGTCTCATCTATGACCTCATTGCGTTATGGAACACTCTGCTGACTGAGGCCATTGATCGGATGGCTCCTAGACGTTTGCTGCCCAGGCAACAGCACCACAGGCCTCCATGGTTTTTGGAGAAGCTGCAAGTGCTGAAGCAAGAAGGGCGGCGGTTGGAGTGATGGTGATGTCGTTATCGTACTGAAGCTGACAGATTGCAGCATAGAGCTAGTTTACGAGCTCCCTTTCCCCCCCTCCTCCCTTCTCCTCCTCTCCCCTGACACTGTCATCTCTTCTCTTAACGCTTCTCTCGCTACAACCCTCGACTCTCTTGCCCCCCTCTCCTCCC